>ML178838.1:360624-407109 GCA_004369125.1 Pterulicium gracile
GCTGGAGATATGGTGTTTGTGGAGCGTGCTGACCTGCGCTCAGTTTGCCCAAACAAGAAACTGGACTTCAAGCGTTTTGGGCTGTTCAAGGTGACGCAGAAGATTTCGGACACGGCCTACCGCGTTGAGTTGCCAGCTACGTGGAAGATTCACAACGTCTTCCATGTCTCATGCCTGGTACCAGCATCCGCAGACACCATCATTGGCAGGAAGCAGGTGCCGCCACCGGCGATTGAGATGGAGGGTGGGGTGGAGTATGAGGTGGAGAGAATATTGGCATCGCGCAAGAGGAAGACCGGCATGCAGTATCTGGTGCGTTGGGTTGGGTATGGAGAGACAGAGGATCAGTGGGAGCCGGAGGAGAACTTGAAAGGTGCACAGGAGGCAATTGCTGAGTTTTTGGCAGCAGAGTTGGCAGGCAGGACCAGGAAGAAGGCCTGTTGACGCCGCCGGAGTTGAGAGGGGCAGCGTTCTTTTTTTGGATTGGACTTTTCTTTTGCACGGACCAAGTGTTACAATACATAGTGTACTTAGTTTTGTAGAGTAGATGTAGCGGCAGTGGATGGCTGAACAGTGCCGCGCATTGATGGTGGCGGCCCGCGCGTCGAGCACGTGCGCAGGTTACATGTCGCCAACCATCACGTGATGTTGCTCTTTAGTTTTATCCACTTTGTTACTAGGTACGCATACTCACGGCCTTACCATGCTCATTATTCATCTTCGTTACTAGACTACTTGGTGTGCTGCCTTGCAGATCATCCCCGGGGTCTTACATTGGCAAACACCTCGGGCTCAGTCTTTAGATAAGATTACATCCTTACACCCTATAACTCCTAGATGTAGACTCATTGTCTTTTCTACATGATTACATGTCTGCGACCTGTACTATGTATATGAGACTAGGTCTACTTGAATATAGATAAGACATTTTCTCTTCCTTTTCCCCCACATCACCTGTAGTCGCTACACGCTCTGTTCCTCTAGGGGTTATATTGGTGAGTGTCTGCTTTAGCTAGATACTCTGTACGCTGCCGGTATTGTCGTACTCTGCGCTGCATACCTGTACCTTCAATACACCATTTGCCTTGAAACTTTCTGTTTCCTTCTTGCCTTAGCCTCACGCCACAAACTGAAGATCCATGGCATGGATGTTGTTGCTCTCCACTTGAATGGCAAACCTGAAGAAGAAGTGTTCATGGAACAACCTCCTGAGTTCAACAATGGAACTGGTCATGTTCTCAGGCTCAAGCTTTTGTTGTATGGCTTGAAGTAATCTGGATGAGTTTGGAATATCAAACTCAACTCTTCCTTTGAGAAGCTCGGATTCACTTGCCTCCTTGCCAACCAATGTGTCTATATTTGACACACATCACCTGATTCCCCTCCTACCATCATTGCAGTCCATGTTGATGACATGACTATTATGGCACCAACAGACGCTGACATTGCACAGGTCAAGGGGGAGCTTGCCACCCAATTCATTGTGACTGACCTTGGTGAACTATCTCACATTCTTGGAATGGAGATTGTTTGCAATGCAGACACCGGCTCAATCCACCTTTCCCAGCGCAACTATGCGCTCAGCATCATTGAGTCCTTTGGTATGTGTGATTGCAAGCCAGTCCACACACCCGTTGACCACAATATCAGGCTTGAAAGTCTCAAGTGTAGCAAAGCGGAATGTAGAGGTTCAACCTGGAGCTGGGACCCAACAGGTCTGAGAGGATAAGGACAATCTGGAAGATATGAATGTAGATGCAAAGTCAATACAAAGCTCTATTCCCAAAGACCACAAAGTTAGATTGGAAAGCTAAACAACAACAGAGCAGATACCCACCTATTCCCAAAGACCACAAAGAGGTCAAGATGGGAAAAGGGGGGTATCAAAATACAGGCTACTATAAGTGAGAAAGTACATCACAAACTAAAGATGGGAACAATCACAAGGCACAGTCACAAGGCAATGGGAAACAACAGCCAACAATCACAAGCTGATGGAAAGGAGAAACTCTGGAGAAACACAAAAGAGAGAAATAGACTAAGTCCCACTGCTTCTGTACGACACCCTCAACCACTTCATCACATCAAGCCTGACAACCCCCTTGTTGGTGACAAAGGTTTCAAGCGCAAGTACCTTTCAGGATTGGGAAAACTCATGTACCTTGCAATTGCCACTCGCCCCAATATTGCATACGCCATTGGATACCTTGCACAGTTCTCCCAGTGTCCCGCTGACGCGCACCTCACAGCATTGAAGCGCGTTTTCCGGTACCTCAAAGGGACCATCAACTTAGCCCTACCATACAGCACGCCTGAAGACTTAGTAGTGTTCTCTGACGCTGACTGGGCCGGCAACACACTTGACCGTTGATCAGTGTCTGGTTACATCACCCTGTATGCTGGAGCTGCAGTGTCCTGGAGCTCACACAAACAACTCACTGTCACCCTCTCCACCATGGAAGCTGAATACATGGCGTTAGCCAACACCACTCGAGAAGTCATTTGGCTTTGTCAGCTTGCCTCAGAGCTCGGCCTTGACACTTCTCAGCCCACCACCATAAACGTCGACAACCAATCCGCTATCAAATTTGCGGAGAACCCTGTATTCCATGCACGGTCCAAACACATCAACATTCGACACCACTTTGTACGTGATCGCTTGATTTCCAATGAGATCCATGTCACCTACTGCGCAAGCAAAGAAAACCTAGCAGACATGCTTACCAAAGCATTGCCTCGGCCGAAGTTTGAACCATTACGGAACGCAGTACTAGGATCGGTAGCAACGTCGAGGGGGAGTGTTGGAGTGAATACTCGGAGAGTATAGAACCCTCTAGAGCGACGTCGCTGGTTATACGAAGAACATTCTAGAATACATGGATTGTGGTATATAAGCTGAGTAGAGTACACGAAACTAATAATTACTTTCTATCTTCGCTCTATTCTACTATCTCGTCAATAAATACTACCAACAATACCCTGGCTACGGTCCCGGTAAGCGCGTTACCTTACACTCTCAACCCTTTATTATAACGCTCTGAAATCTGTCAGTGTCAGGTTGACCATCGATGCTTTGGACAACAATAACAAACATGCGTGCTGCCGACTCATGCTCTGGTCAAGACTCACTGAGTTTGGTCGTTGTGACTCTGACGCTATTTTTCTCTCATGTTCTCTCACGATATTATCAATGACCATCTCAACCAGTGTTTCTTCATGATTTCTCGTCTTAAATCTCTGTTCGGGCCATTTAGTACATTTGTTGGCATATGTGTACGTATGCATGTGGACTTCCTAGTACCCTGAAATTGCCTGTCTATACTCACTCCCCTTGCTATTTGATACGTAACCTGAGATTTTTATTATTATTCAAGCATGTGTGCTGGTATCTCTAGATGTAAAACTGACCGACGTCGAAGCGAGGTGAGCTGGAGGTGAATATTAGCTCGGAATGCATATCTGAATATTGACGGTGATACACTGTAGCGCTTTGCTCTCATTCGTAGCCACCATGCTCTCAAGCAAGCCTCGAAAAGTTTACATGAAGTAAGGTGAGCTAACCCTATGTTTATACCTGGATTAATGTGCCCTGTAAGATTGCTGTAAGATGAGCACAGGACGAGAAACGACTCGGACGCGGCAAGACTTGCCGTTGCCGGGTTGCGCTGCTGAGATGCCGCTGGCAAGAGAATCACCGGCCAAAGTGCGGGGACGGTAAATACGGTCACACCTCTTCCCGGACCACCACTTGCATCGATCCTTCAGCTCGATGCCAACCGCAACATCCCCCACTCCCGCTCCCCTTCCCACTCCAACAAAGAGCGGGAATGGGCATGCGCACCCCCACAAACAACAGTACCCCACGCCCCCACCCACCCTAAACCAACTCTACAACAAAGCCGCCCGAGCCTTCCTACACCGAAACACCGCGCTCACCCAGTCTCTCCTCGACGAAGCATTCTCCATTCTCGAATCTTCGAAAGACAAGAACGATGATGTGCGTCGTTGGTGTATTCTGCGTATCACATTCGAGACGACGCTCTACGCTACACCCACACCGGCAGTTGCACCTGCTTTACTTGCGCAGACGCCGAATGAGCTCATCAAGCGACTATATGACCGTTGTATCGCACTGTTTACACCTGGGGCGGGCAAATCCGACGCTGCATATTTACCGCCTGCGTTGATAACGACACTTGCGTTGTCTTCGCTTAAGCTGGATTGTCCGTCTGCGGGAAGGGAGATAGTCGAAGAGTGGTTGGCACGGCGCGGGCTTGTGGAGGGCGTTGATTGGGAGGGAGAGGGGTACGAGAAGGTCGTGGAGACGTATGTTCTGAGGGTGTTGCCGAGGCTAAGGCTGTGGGAATACGCGGAAGAGTTCATGGGATTTGAGCAGGAGATGGATGGGGCGCGGAGAGAGGTTCGTTTGCTCTTTCTTAAATTGGACGTTACTCGGAACTGACTGCATTTGATAGAAGATTAAGGACGCATTGCGAGTGCTACAGCAGGCCGACTTGATGTCGAAGAGCACTGCGCTAAACCCACACGATACCCCAACACCACAGGGCACATCTCCTCGCCCTTCATCCCCCTCCCCTTCCACCTCCTCCTCTTCCTCCTCCCTCTCCACGACGTCCACACGGACAGCCGTCCCCCTCACTCCTCGCCATCCCTCGTCTGTCTCTCCGAGGGCAAACCCAAAATCATCACGGTCAAGGGCAAGCAGTACCTCTTCCTCAGCAACAGCCACGCCTCGCCGAAGAAACCTCAGCCCCGCCGCTACCGCTGTCCCCTCATCCTCGCCATCGCGGTCAGCCCCATACCCCCCAGCATCAAGCATCACCCCCCTCTTCAGCGCAGGCGGTTCATCTACCCCCCATCCTGGCCCTCCCATTCCCACCTCCATCTCCACCCCCAATCCTACCTCTCGACCGAACACATCGACTGCGCTCCCCCCCCCACGCACTACGCACATCTTAGAGGTAGCGCGGAAAACGATGTTGAGAGCGGGGTGGCATGTGGCGAATGCGAGGTGGACGGGGGTGGTGATGATGGTGCTGGTGTGGTTGGTTTTGAGGGTGCGGAGGGCTAGGTCGGCAGCAACACCCAGTAGAGCTGGGTTACTTGGGGTAACTGATGGGGCAACTGGGTTAATTGGAGGGGGACCTGGGCCGGGGACGGCGGAGATGGTGCGGGGGAGACTGGCGATGATGAGGCAGGGTGCGGGGGTGTGGGGGGAGGTGGTGAGGGCTGTGGGGGATGTTGTGAAGATGGCGGGTGGGGGGCTTGTGTAGGGTGGGTGTGGGTGTGTTTGGCGGTGATGTGGATTCGTCTCGAGTGGTGATATGCTTTTCGTCGCTGTGGAGGTTGTTTCGACGTTGCTGTGTATGGCGCTCGGATTGGCGGTGGACGGTGCTTCGAGCTTGCTGTGGACGGTGCCTCGAGCGCGCTGTGGACGGTGGTCCGATGTCGCCGTGGATGGTGCTTCGATCTCGTCGTGGATGGTGCTTTAGCTCGCTGTGGATACTGCTGCAGATAGGCGGACCGTTATTTATTCAACAATCTTGGTTACCTCATGCTGGTTCCCTTGTAGCTTAGCAACTATGGACTCGTGTGATCTCTTGTTATATACTACTATTCCTTGCTATACCATTGCAACTATTTTTCACCTCCTCTCACGTTTGGTCAACGAATATGGACAGGGACCAGGGAATTCTCCACGATCAGCTGATCCACTCGGTTGTGTTTCCTCTTGCCACCACCACGACCTCAGCCAATATCATCCCATTCGTACCGCTCTCTATCGTGAAGCACGGCATGCCTTGGCCTTGATATCGTTCGACGCTGGCACGCAAACCCGAAGATTTCGGTCTAACGCACACGGCTGCGCGCATGGATGCTTCCCTAATGCATGAGCTTCCTGAACTTACGAGCAGCACCAATATAGTCCAAGACCACGACTCAGGAAGCCCAATCCAATTTAAGAAGTCCAGCAGCACTCAATGTAGATCGAGAAACACACACAACGCCAATGCAGTCCAAGGAGTCGCGACCCGACTCCTTTCATCCAGCGCAGTCGATCCGTGTTCTATTAATTACCGACGCTCGCCAGCCCACCTATAGAGCGAGAAAGCTGGATCTTCGAAGCCGACTTGCGATCCAGAGGCGGGCTTTAACTTGGGGGCGCGGACATGGTGTGCGTACTTTGATACTTGCCACTTTGGTTGCCGGTGTGGCGGACGGTATTCATTCATGTTTAAGAGATTTGCAGATGCGTCGCCTGCGACGATGCGACGAGTGTGGTTGGCTTTCACGCTGCTAGCGTCTCGCGGATCTCGGAAAACTCTCCGCCTCACTCAGTGCACTGACCTTGCAGTGATGGCGCTGCTCTCTTTAGGCACTCTGCGGCATTCTGCAGAGAGGTCTCACTTCGATGGCGTCGCGCAGGTTCGAAAGGCCAAATTTGCCGCCTTCTATGTTCGCACTTGCTCAGAAAATGTCCGATCTTCACGAGGAACTAAAGGCTCTCTATACGCATGTCCACCCGGGCCCCTCTAGGCTCAGCACGCTTCAACTCTGCCCCGGGATAGAAGCAACTGAAGAGCCTGGAATGAGGCGGTGAATGATAATCGATTGGGTTTAGGGATCGATGTATTGGACTGTGTGTGATATCACGATCGTGTTGCTCGTGTTGCTTCATTTCTCCTCTAGCGCTCGGCTCAACATATGGCTGCATTCTTTAGGTGTGCTAAGTGCTTCGATGATGAACAACACTTCATTGAGGATTCGAAGGCGCTGCGCGGCGTCTATAATCTGCACAGTCCAAGATGAGCCGCCTCGAATCATGATGGAGAAACACAACGCCTGTTTGACGCCTGTTCAAGCTTCTTGATACCGATGTGCATGCTCGTTCTTCACTTGCGCTCTATCACTTGCTTCCTCCCATGGCCATCGTAGCTGGAGTAGACCGTATCCTTGATCCTACCTTCCAGGTGGACGACGATGCAAGCTCTATCCGAACAGCATTACCCCCGTACACCTCTCGGTCTGGCTCGAGCTCAGCTGGTGAAGGTTCCCTGTCGAGCTATGTCTTCCACCTTCGGAACGGCAAGGGAAGACCGTGGGCAACTCTCAAAGGTACGCTCACTTTTCTTGATCATGCTGACAGGCCCCGGTTACTCACAAAGTTGTCCTTTCCAGTCAAGCGAGCCCTAGGATCCGCTAGCTCTGTCAGAAACCTACCCATCTTCGTCGAAGGTCTTCCCATCGTGGGCTCGTTCTCGGTAGACCTCGAAGCACCCGATCCCGTCCGCTCTGTTGAGCTAATCGTGCGTTCCGCTTCACATGCCGTTCTACACGTAGTTCGTTCCATTTATCTTCCCGAACCGCGCCACCACGAATTAGATCACTGGAAACATCACCACAGCTGCGCACTGTAACGATCGTCTGCGCTTTCTTGACCACAGAGTGTGCCTTTGGTCCGACTCCACCAGCTGCGCCACTCCTCTCCAGGGCAAACACAAATGGCCATTCTCTGTGCACCTGCCTCGAGAAATCGTGGCTATGGTCAGCACTCAAGATGGACTCATTGCCAGTGGACTCGAACGTACACGAGTACCTCAACCTCGTTTGTTCCGGCTACCCCATACCCTGATGGATAGGGATTCACCGGTGGGGGTGAACTACTATATTGCGATCAAGGTATCACGCAGGCGGTTTCATGCTGATAGCAAGTGGGTTTCTCGGTCGGCTGCAATTACTACTTGGCGCGCAATGATGATTGAACTTGGATTCTGCAGATTGGCGACGATGATCTCGTTCTACAGCGCGACACGACCGGATCCACCGTCGCTTTTGCGGCAGCAATCGTACAAGGAGAATCAGCCTATTTTGGGGCCTGAGATAGATTCAGCTGGATGGCAGCGGTGCGATCCTGTGAAGTGTCGTGGCCGGGTCTTCGACGATAGGATGGTGGAGGTTGAGTGTACTGTAAGCATACAGCTTGATTCAGAATCCAGTAGCTGATTCTTTTGTTTTTCGTAGCTGTTCGTCACGAAGCCTGTAAGCAGGAGTACATCTTTGTGCGGCCATATCTTTGGATCTAATCCTATCCTACCTATTTTCACAATAGCTCTGCTTCACCCGTGGCACCGCAATCCCCCTCTTTCTCTCAATCGCCAGCCACGACCGACAAGCTCTCGACCTTTTAAGGTCTCCCAGCTGGATCAAAGTACAGCTACGTCGCCATATACGGCATACCCTAGACATCTCTGGCGGCAGCGCGCCGCGGAAAGCTGTCGTCACCGAATGTGGTGACGCGCTTTGGTGGCCTACGCAGCAAGAGCCGAGCAGTACATGGACCGAAGACGCAGCTTGCAATGACCGGAGAATGAGCTCGAGAACATTCGCCGGCGAGTTGAGGCTGTCAAAATTCTTGCAGCCTTCTTGCGAAACTCCGTATCTCGCAATTACGGTGAGGCCAAGATGTCTTTCTTCCTCCGAGTCTTCTCTGAATACTGACACATGCATATGGGCAGTATACTCTCTCACTGCAACCATTCCAGCGCATGGCGGGGTTTCATCCTGAAGACGCCAGCGCATTCAACGAGTCGGCATTGGTTGAGGTTCCTGTGTCGATAGCGACGTTACCGGCCAAGGGCCCTCCTGCTCGGTGCTACTCTCCACCTAGCTATAGCGAGGCCCGAGATCGGGCGAGAAAGCCTGGTCTTTGGCAAGCGACGCACGCGATGATGTGGTGAGCTCGCTTCAGGGCACGTATTGTAGCGGGTTGTACGTCGAGATTCGGCTGGGAGTCAATGTGTATTTATACCAGGGTTTATGACAAGAGTATACTTAGTACGTCGCGTGGGGACATACATGCTATGTGCATCCTATCCAACGTTGCTGTATGCACAGTGAGCGATGAAGAAAAGTATCAAAAAGGTGCGGTTTCTATGTGCGAAGAGAGAGCTCGAAGACGTCATGATCACTTCCCTATACGATGCTTTTTTTGTTTCTATTCCACATCTTCCAGACCATTCGACGCTTTTGATGCTGCCCACACGCACCTTGCTAGCATGTCTCGACGCGGACACGTTTGGTAGATCTGTCTGCATTGATGATAGAAAGCAAAGGGCACCTCCCACGGCGCCGTGATGCGGGGACTCCATGATCTACAGCAAGGTATATATACTTCCCACGTAGACTCCGGTAGAGTCACCTTGCCTTTCCACCCTCCCTGCGTACCACCATGTCCGACTTGACAGCAATTTTCAAGCCTGCATTGCTGGTGATCGATTTCCAAGAAGACTTCTGCCCACCCGTAGGCATTCATCCTCCTCTACCGTTGATCATCACTCACGATGCAGCTCGTACCTATTGACAGCACGGCTCCCTCGCCGTTCCCGACGGCCGCACCATCCTCCCCATCCTCAACGCCCTCCTCCTCCTCCCCTTCGCCCTCAAAATCGCCACTCGGGATTTCCATCCTAAGAACCACGTCTCCTTCGCGTCCAACCACCCCGGCGCCTCACCCTACACCTCCAACTTCAGCATCACCCATCCCACCAACCCTTCCTTAAGCTACACCACCACTCTCTGGCCAGACCACTGCGTCCAGAACACCACCGGCTCCTCCCTGATCCCCGAGCTCGACGTGAGCAGGGTGGATAGGATAATCGAGAAAGGCAAGAACCCCGATGTGGAGATGTACTCGGCGTTCTACGATCCGTTCCATATCAGCGATTCCGGGCTGAAGGACGTGCTGAAGGGGGCGGGGATAACGGACGTGTTTGTGGTGGGGTTAGCGGCGGATTATTGCGTGAAGGCGAGTGCGGAACATGCGGTGGATGAGGGGTTTAGGACGTATATTGTGGAGGAGGCGACGAAGCCGGTGTCGCCGGAGGAGTGGCCGGAGGTGAAGAGGGGGATCAGGGAGCATGGGGTTAAGTTTATATCGCTGGGAGGGAGGGAGTTGGGGAGGGTGCAGGATTTGGTTATTTGAGGTGAAGGTTGGGTTCTTGGTGAAAACAGGCCAGCGTCGCTGTGAGTAATGCTGTCAGCTAATGTTTCTCCCTCTGAACGCGCACTAAGGTGCCTGCACTTGTATCCTCTAGCTGGGACTTCTGCTAGTATTTAGACATTGTAAGTTATTCGCCAAGGTGTTCATCCACCCATATGTACGTGACAAACAACCGAAACCGTCAGGATTCTCCAACTGAAATCGCTCAAACGCCTCACCTTACCGCATTTTTGGGCTGCACTGCCACTGTGGCTGCCTTTGCTGCAAACCTCGACCTCAAATCCGTTGCGGTTTCTGTTACTAGCTCCCTGTGCGCTTTACTCTAGAGTGTGCATAAACTACACCTGGCCGAATCAAGAGCGGTATGCTGAACGCGGATCCGCTTGCTTGGTGAGAACTGTCGACGTTCAAATCGCAAGTTGTGACGATGGAGCGCTTCATCTGCCTTGCACGCATGCACCGTATGTTCTGCACTACCCCCATTGTGACATCCCGCTTCATGCTCATGAGCTGCACTAGATATACGCGGTCCAAATAAATACCGACGCCTCCGCCAGGCCGCATTGAAGTCGGATGTCATTGGCCTTGTCAAGGTATGTCCTGGCTCGCCTCGTTGCATCGTGTTTCTCTCAACAGCATGCGTGTTCAGAAAGGCAGACCAGGCGTGCTTCTCGTCCAAGGGACGAAAAGCAACATATCTGGGTTCCTGAAGGAGGTTCGAGGTGCGTTTGGTCCTCTTTCGATTGCCCGAGTCTCTGCTTACTGCGATTCTCTGTGCAGGATTGCGGTATCTTGAGTTTCGTCACCTTGATACCAGGTCACTTTCAGAGGCGTCAACTACATCATCTTCTGCAGAGACTCTAAAGCACATTGAGCTCAAACGCCGATCTCTACCAGAGCATTCGCCCGAGGGCATTGCAGGCACATCCAGTCCCGGGCTCACAGAAGTGGAGGGAATGAACGATGTTGTGCAGGCTGCCGAGAAGATCGGACTGAAGGACTGGGTCAGAAAGCAGTTTGGTATGATCGTCGATGATGGTCAATGAAATGTTGCGGAAGAGGCGACCTGCTCCATGTCCCGTGGGCGCCGATGTACCTCTAGAGGCTGATCATCTCAGCCTCAGGCAGGGCCGAATCCGTATGAACGTCAGCTCACTTGCTTTGATGACCAGTCGGTAGGCGCGAACCAGTCGGTAGGCGCGAACCAGTCGGTAGGCGCGAATCAACATTCCCCAGCTGCAGTCGAGTTTCGATGTTACTTACTGTGGTCCCTCAACACTTTGGCTGTGCGCCACCAGAACGAGCATCTGTTTGTAACTGTTGGTGATTTTCTTGGTTCTGGGGCTGCGGAGAGGAGAGCGAGCTGCGGATAGGTAAGGCAACGGAGCGACGGCCAACGCGAACACGGATAACCGGGCAGTACGTCCGCTGCAGTAGATATTTTACCCTCCATGGACCGTAGGATCCTCGATGAGTACTGTTGGCAGAGCGCTGCGTCGGCGCTCACACAATACATCAGGACAGCTACAGCACTTTATACGCCCCGAACAGACCTGAGAATAAAAGGGCTAAATGTACTGCTTTCGTACGCGTGTTATCTCCCGAAAACGGAGGCGTAGTGATGATGCAGATGATTGAATGTGGCTTGTGTTTACAGCCGGTTTACAGGAACAGCTTTATGTAGTATGTACTCGACTGTATTAGTATCTCCTTGCCTCACACCCTCACGATTTCCCTTCACATCCTTCCTGAATGACCTACCATGCTCAATCTCACGTTGACGAGTCAAGACTATTGAAGCCGCTTCCTTATTTGCGGCCTGTTTGCTTATTTATCCTTCTCTCGTGCCCTTTGCACATCAATGCGATACCCCTTCACGCTCCTCAATCTGGCCCACTACTCCTCGAAGCAAGACAGGTCGATAGTGCCGATGATGGTCAAGGGAGAGATATCTCCGTGTTCATCTGGGTGCGTCCTGGCGAATACCTACCTTGCTTCTTGAGGGCAAGCACTGAGGCCCGAGCATCCCACAGGTCCCAATTCTCCTCCTCACGCTCATCACACTAGCCATCCTAGGCGCGAAGTTGCTGAAGAGGAGACGTTTGAACGCCGCTAGTGCTCAGGCACAGAACAACAACCAAACCACAACTGAAGTCACTGCGGCTCAATTAGCTGGCCAAACGACGAGCGCGTCCGGTGCAACTGGTGTCACTGCGACTGCCAGACCTCGTCGGGAAAGGAGAGCACGGCGCGCTAGTCAAATCTCGGTCACCTCCCTACCGGAGTATATGAAAGAGCCGGGCGACCAGGAGCTGGTCATCATACGGTGAGTGCGAGCCCCCGTGGATCGTCGAACCGAAGCCTCATGTGTTCACAGTGGCCGGGATACCCTAGACGATGACGACGAGCCTAGCCGTGCTCTCATCATGCCCGATGGAGCTCTGGTACCTCAGCACTCGCGCAACGACTCTGAGTACTCCGACATCCCGGATACACCACACGACATGCCGCTGCTCCAGCCCGACGGGCAAGATCCATTCAGGACGCCAAGTCGCAACACTGGAACAAGATCTCAGAGAGTTAGTTTCGACACGCCACCATCTGTGGAAGATACGCCAGTTCAGGATCGAGTGCCAAACTCGCAGACGGTGTTGGATCCGAGAGGGGAGGCTCCGCCTTACTTTGAGGTTGTTGACCTCTCAGAATCAGCGTCCCCGCCAACTCAACGACCCGACCAACCCCAGGCCGACACCTCGTCCGCGTCGGCGGCTAATTCAGCAGCGCCTGACAGTCCCACACCCGCACGACGCTCAGGGTTGAGGTCTCTGTTCTCTTCGCGAATGTCAACCACCGCATCCCCGTCGAGTCCAGCGAGTCCAACGAGTCCACCTGTTGTCCCTCCTCCGCCTACCGATCGTTCCGAGACTCCCGCATCCCACCTAGCACATTCCAGAGAACAGTCACGCAGTCGTGCTTCCTCTCATCGCCCATCACATTCCGCGTCCGGCTCCCTCCTAAGCCTCAGTCCCTTCCGTACCATCTCACGACAAAAGTCCATCACCTCAATGAACAACCATCTCACCTCCCCCTCGATGATCTCACTCAGCTCCATCTCCTCACCTCTCACTCATACGGTCACCAGGACAGAGTTCACCTATCCCAAGTCTGGCCCAACACCACAGCAGCTCAAGCTGATCTCCTCGCGAGAGGCGTTTACGAAGTTTGGGATGCCCTATGGAGAAGATGCAATCGCGTACGCGGCGACGTCGTCTCGCGTGGATTTGCAGCCACCTCCTGGGTTTGAAGAAGTCCTTGGACCGAGTAATCGACCCACTACAGCTTCGTCGTCAGGCAGCGAAGACGAGTCGGAAGCGGCACAGCACGAGTCTGGTGGTGCTCAATCGGTGCCAACTTCCGGGTCTGGAAGTGCGACCAGCCCACCTCAGGGCCCTAGTGAAAGTCATGGACTCCCAGAACCACACTCTCAGCCTCAGTCCTCCGGTGACCAGAATACGACAACGAACGGACCCGTCGACGGCACTGCTTCAGAGCCAAACGACACCGCCGCTACATCCTCTCAACTAGGATCCTCATCACAATCAGCAAGTGCTCCCACCACGTCTGGTCCGAGCACAGCTCCAGCATCTGTGTCTGTCGTCCCGCCTACACCGTTGCAAGACACGACACAGTTGGCACAGGCCCCTCCACCGACATCGTTCCGCTTTCCTGCAGAGAGCCGCCCGGAATCTCGAGCAAGTATGACGTCGTTTGAGACCGCAGCGGAGACCATCGGTGCCGGTGCTTCGGACAGTGATGACGACGATTCATCGCTGGGAGGAAGAGCAACGCCACCGACACCAAGGATGCAGCCTTCCCACACGTTAGAATCCACGGACGCGACGATAACACAGCGTTCCCGGGGGCTTCAGAGTAGATAGTAGTGAAGTGTTTCTGGACTGAACTCGGACTTGGACTGCCCTCGCATGTGCTCTGCTTTTGTCACGTTTACTGACCCCCTTCGCAAGCGGTTCTTCTGGGCTTTGGTGTTGCCGCAGATCTACCCACAAATCATCTGTACCTTACATATATATCCTTCATAGATGCACGACCAACATTTCATTACGACTATCCTACCACACTGCCTCGCTACAGGATGTAAGATCTCACGAATCAGAACGCATCCCCTCCGCCAAACTTCGAGGATCAGTGATCCAGATCGCAGCTCTGGGAGCCGTGGGCCCTCCGTGCGTCTTGTTTCCGTTGACACTACGTATACTGTTAGGTCCATTGGTAGGTAAGTCTGGGAGATGATGTGTTGCGATCTCTCGGAGGATGACCTTGACGCTTGCCTTGTTGGCGGTCAACGTTGTCCATCCCAACTTGGCACCCAACGCAAGACTTTGCACGGTATGGGCGGTAAGCTTGGGGTTCGCCTTCATAACTGCCGCTCGCTCTATGTGCGAACCTCTAGGTGGGGGACGAGGGTGAGGGATCTCCTCTTTGTTGAGGAGTCGGGAGCAGGTGTCAGCGAGCACGGAGAAGAAGGGATGCGGAGATTTGTCGCTGAGCGGATGATCCGTCAGGTCGTCGTGGAAGTCTTCGGTGTATATCCGAATGGGTAGGAAGTGCACGAAGCTGGCGGGATACCGAGAGCCATCCCAGAGATGGGCTTCAGGATTATGCTGCTTCTCGTCTTGTAAACCAGGGGCAGGCGCCGTATCGGGGAATAGGGCGTGCACTCTGCGTTTCTCTCGCTCGCCTCCAATCTTCGAAACGATCCGTAGACATCGCTCCTTCGCCTCCGAAGTCGTCCAAAACTCGACGTTGGAAAGACCCGATATTCGATCATGGATCTCCTGAACCATCCCCTTGCCCATCTCCTGCAGACACTGGTTCATCAGAGCCTTCGAATGCGTGCTCACGTCCAGCTCTATCGCAGAATCCATGTTATCCGAAGACTGTTGCTGTGACGAGTCTTGTTCTTCAGCAACTACTGTCCCGTTGGATCGTTTCCCTTTCCCGTTCGCCCGGGCTTTCTTCCAGTCCATGTACTTTTGGGGAGGGACGAACCGCTTTTGCGCTTCTTCAATCGAAGGTGGGAGAGGGGCGTGTGTGAGGTCGGAGACGAGAGCGATGAGGATGGAGAGGTCCAGGTTTATACGTTCCGTAGGCTGACTGCACACCGGCGTCTCCCCATCCCCATCCGCCTCTGTCAATGGAGGAGTCGGCAGGTCCCCCTTCGATCGTTCACCAAGCACAACGTGAATGCCCATATCCCGCAGACACTGCACTGTCGTCCCTATGCGCTGGTCACCGTCGGGGTCTTCGGGGTCTAGTCGTGTGAGGCATAGCACGACTTGGGGATGTTCGCCTGAAGGCAGAGGATTGACACGGGAGGCGGCGATGAGATCGCGGCCCATCTGGAGAAGTGTGTTGTCGAACTCTTTCTGTGCGAGACTCGGTCTGTCCGTTTCTTCGTCGGAGGAGGAATCAGTATCGTACGAGTCGATCTCGCGGAACTCTGCCAAGAGACGAGCGTTCTTCAGTCTAATCGAGAAGCAGGCGTAAGTAAGTAAGCGAGTTGAGAGGAAAATACAACGTGGATTGGGTGAGCAGATGTACTGACGTGTTGATTCTGATCCATTTCCTGCCGTTATCAGCGACGACGTCGATTTTGACGGTCTGTTGCTTTGAGCCTTGCTCCTTTCTCGAACGCTGAGCTATGTGCGCGTGGTTGGGTAGTGAGGAGAACGATTTGAAGATGGAGAGGACTGGGTGCGGAGCGCATAGTACTTCGTTCCATACTCCCACTAGGTACGGTGCATTAGTGGACAGAGGTGGTAGATTGGCGGAGGCCGGATTGTCTAGGAACTACTAGAGAAATGGTGTTAGTACCTAGTGCCAGAGATAAGGTAGGGCGGCGTAGGGATTCACACCTCTTGTAGGACGTCCAGGTCTCTCTTTACGGATTCTCTGAGGAATCTGAGGCCGGGGACGTGATCTCTGTGGAACAGATCTTTGCCTTCTTCGGCGAAGTCCACAGAAGAGTCCAAGATGGGAGGAGTGGTGATAGTGGTTGGGACGAAGTTGAGGATCTCGGAGTAGACTCGCTTGAGAGCGGCGAGCTCTGCGTGGGATGATTCCATGGTGGTGGTTGTAGTCAAGTGCAAGTCAATAATGTGGCGCGTAATGCAACTAGAAATTTATCCAGGTTGTGATCTAATCGGGGGTAATGGTATAACTACAGCTGAACAACACTTTCTAGATCTATGTTACCTTCTCAATGCCGGCAGGAAGCACGTAATTGCCTTGCTTCCTCACCTGAGAATACAGATTATGAGTGAACGGATTCACCGAGTGAGAAGGCAAGACCACGTACCTCGTCGAAGATCTCCATAGCAAGCACGGACTTCCTGTGCGTCCAGAGACCACTCTCCAATTTCCCATCCCTAACACACCTCGCCACCTCATCCGCCTGGAAATGCCATCCTCCCCCCTCAAACTCGAACGTCTTCTCCTCTATCGCCGGGACACTCCCCTCAGGGTATCGAACCGTTACCTTCTCAGGGCGATACACCGGCCCACTCAGCTCAATGCTCCCTTTCTCGAACCTGATCACCACCCCGGGATTGAAGGAGTCGAGATTGATGCTGCAGCTGAGAACTGCCTGGGCAGCGAGCTTGGGGAAGTTGAGGGTGAAGGAGGTGTTGCTGTCGACGTTGGTGCGAGGGGTTTTGATCATGGATGAGGTGACTGTGGGGGATTGATCCGCGTTGGAGGGATGTTCGAAGAGAGCGACGATTGCCTGAAGCAGTCGCGGTTACTTAGTTGGCCATGGAGAGAGAAGGAGTTAGTGGTGCGAAGAACATACCCAGACGAGAGGGTAGGGGCCGCTGCGAGCGTATATGGTTAGCCGTGATTGAAGACGCTGGTTTGCTTGGAGAAGTACGCACAGATCCAGGATAGCACCGCCGGCAAGGAGAGGGTTCATGATTCGGTGTTCTGTCGACACGTCTGGAAAATACATCCCAGCGTCAAGTCTGTTCTGTCCAACCAAGACCTCCCAAGTCGCGCTTACTTTCGATGTCAAAGTTTCCCGAAAGGTCAGCGTGAACGACCACCGGCTTTCCCAGCTTGCCCTCGTCAATAACACGCTTCACCTCCGTTGTGATAGGAAGGAAGCGGGTCCACATCGCCTCCATGAAGAAGACGCCATTTTCCTTTGCTGCAGCGAGAAGGGCCTTGAGTTCTGGGGCGTTGGTGGTGGCAGGCTTCTCGCAAAGGATGTGCTTCTTCGCACGTATCGCAGCCAAAGCCTCGTCGTAGTGGAGAGTATGGGGTAAGCCTGAGCAGGCTTTTAGCTAGAGCTAGCGTAGCTGAGCAGACCAAGTACCAATATAGACGGCGTTCACATTCTGACAGAGGAGGGAAGAATCAGTATCCAGGATCCAGGGCACCGAACCCTATGAACCTTGTCACTGTACAAGTCTGTGTACTTCTCATACACCGCGACGGACAAGCGGACTGTTTCTGCATTGGCGCCCAGAAAATCCTGGGCTTTCTCGTTGGACCTGGATCCTACGGCTACAAGCCGATGCTCGACATCGTTGGCCCCTCGCCTATGGTATTTGTCTCAGATCAGGGACATGAAAGGTACGAAGAGCAACGTATTGGTCCTACGTTTTGGGATCTAGAAGGATATCCTATATGGAGAACAGGTACGTCAGTCGCAAACGATAAAGAAGGCTCAAACTGACAAGATTGGACGTACCTTGACAAAGCGCGCTGAGATACTTCCACATCCAATGATGCCCCAGCCCAGAGAGAAAGTCGGCGAGCTCATAACGTATTGCGAGAGCTTAGGATTGTATTTTCGGTTGAGAGAGCAGTTGACCTTGATACTGGTACTGGATAACAAACACTTGTTCCATGGCTTTGCAAATCGCCGTCACGCTCAATTCACTGGGGTCAGCAGGTCCCTCAGCTTGCCCCTTGGAAGGCACTCGTTTGTTTTCGGATAATAATCGCTTCGGACTTGTCATCCGAGATGGTTTACTGGAGTAGATTTGCTGCCGCTCGTTCATTAATTGGGAATTCTTCTGCGCATGAGCAGGTTTATCCATGCGCAAAGAGCGACCCATGATGATGATGGCACGGAAGCTGGTTTGTTCCTCCTCGCGTGCACCATCCCCTTTCCATCAAACCATGGTTCTGATTGAGAATATCTCAGGTCAACCGTTCTACGTCTATACCCGACAACCACGACCCCGACGAGCTTCTTGACGACACCACTCACCTCTCGAAACTCGATGTCAACCTTGTCTTCCCAGCGCTACACAGTCCCACCAAGCGGAGACTACCCACTTCACGTCGTAGCGAAGCGGTACTCTCTGAGCGAAGCAGACACGCAACGAGCTCAGAATGGGTTCACTCTGATACTCATGCATGCTACCGGATGCTGCAAAGAGATCTGGGAAGTGACTATACTACGTCTTCTGGAGAGGCAGAAAGAAGCCGGTGGTGACCAGATTCATGATGTCTTCTCCATCGAAAGTCCGAACCATGGCGAGTCTGCGGAACTGAACGAGCTCGCTCTCAAAACGCACTACCCTACCGATTGTGAGTGCATGTTCAAAGACTCAAGGTTCGTGTACTGACGGTGATCACCACAGGGCATCCTAGAGAGTACTCGAAGGCTGCTCATCGCTTCCTGACCGCTGGAACCAACGCGGGCGCAGGTGTCGATTTTTCAACACGACGCCTCATCGGTGTAGGGCACAGTGTCGGCGCACCATCCCTGTGCGTTCATTCCCTCAACGAACACTCTCATCTCAAGACATGCCCAACTGACGCTCTCTGTCTCCAGATTCCTCATGCGCGAACTTCAGCCCTCTGTCAAATTCTCCTCCTTCATCGTGATCGAGCCCGGCATCTCACAGAAGAACAACCCCGACACGAACGCCGCCACCTCCTCCCTCATCGCATGGACCTGGCTCCGAAAAGACACATGGACGAGCCGGAAGTCGGCTAAGAAGGATCTGGAAGCGCAGATTTTGTACGCGACGTGGGACCCGAGGGTGTTGGAGTCGTATATCGTAAGTCCTCGTCGTCTTTCTTCCTTCTTGACGTTCGGCGTGTTGACTGTGGTGAATCTAGCAACATGGTCTGAGAACACATCCTGGTGCGAAATACCCAGCTCCGTTCGGGTTCCGGGGTGTTAGCACGGCGCTCACGCGCGAGCACGAAGCAGTACGTGCGCTGCTCCATCTCCTCGTACTATCATGCTTAATGTGATTCCTACAGGCGTCCTACCGAAGTGACGAGCTCGTCGTAGACGGCTTGGACGCGTACACAGTCCTCACCCGCGAGCTCCCCATCCACGTCATCTGGGGAGAATACAACGACGTCGCGTACGTACACCTTGCCCCTCTTCCCTCTTCTATCTGTGTAAATTAACGTGGTGATTCTCGACCTCCAGTACGCCAGCTCTCCAAGAACTCCTCGCCGACAAATCCTCCGGGCGAACACCCGCGTCCGTGCGCACCCTCGAGAATGCAGGACATCTTGTGAGCGGCTTCTTCTTCTTTTGTCATTGATTGTTGCTGAACCTTCGATTCAGGCGGTGCAGCAACAGCCGGATGCCGTTGGGGATGCGATTTATGATATCATCCATGCGGATGCGTCGAGCTCGAAGAGCAAGTTATGATTTGGGGGGCCGCGTGCGCGGTCGCCGTGGTGTTGATAACGAGAGAAGGCAAGCGCAGACGTGAATCTGCTCGTTAGAAAGTAGTAGGTGTTCCATCAGGCTATGAGACGACAGGTATCGTCAGAAGCATACAGCTTCTAGCCTGCCGGCGGAGTAGCCTCGACGGCTGTGGACCGTAGCCAGCGTAGCTCACTCAATGCTTGGTTGGGACCCGGATGTAAGCTAGTGTGCTGAAGTATGTCAGTAGAGTCGCTCTCGAAACACGTTTGTTTGTCTGACCTTATCGGCGAGGATGTGCACCGGCACTGGGTACATCTTCAATAACCGGGCAATTACCGTTGCCGAACCGCCCATCACCATCACTCACCACTTGTTGAGCATCCCTCCAGGTTTCTACTCCATTCCATATGCAACAACTGCCAACCCCTTTTCGAATGAATAAAAGCGAGCGCCGTGCAGCCGGGACCGAATCTAGAGTCGATTGGATTGGACGACTTGCTGAGAAACCACATCCACCTCTCGTTTTGTCATCGTATCTCAAGAGTCGACCAGCGATTCGACCTATCCTATCCTGAAGCTGGCATTTCTCCACTCTGAAGCTGGCATCACACTACCGCCATGGCTTTGACACTCTCCACTCTCATCCCACTAGCGCTTTTTGCGTTCATCATCGTCTATGACCGCCTTCAAAAGCTGAACAGGCCACCGCTTCCTCCTGGTCCGAAAGGCTTACCTTTCCTCGGTGCCGCGAAGGAGCACCCGCGCACCGAGTTCTGGAAGACCTACAGGGAATGGGGTCTCCAGTATGGTATTATCCCACCCTCTCTTTCTCTCACCGCGCTCTCTAACATGCCTTCTCGCACCCAGGCAACAAAGGCCTCGTCTCATTCCACATCCTCCGCCGGCGCATGATGGTCATCAACTCGCGCGCCGTCGCCGAAGACCTCCTCAACAAACGATCCGCGAACTACAGCGACCGCCCGTTCCCGATGATGGCGGGGACGCTGATGAACCGCTCCAAGAGCATGTTCTACATCTCGTACAACGAGCGCTGCAAGACGTACCGCAGGCTCATGCAGCAGTCGTTCAATAAGAGCGCGGCGCAGGATTACTGGGGCGTGCAGGAGCATGAGGCGAGGGTGTTTGTGGATAATTTGGTGCAGAGTCCGGAGAGGCTGGTACAGTTGCTTAGGAGGTACGTCGTATGTTGGCGATATCGGAAAAGGGGAGGGAATCTTATGAGTGATGTTGCTAGGAATGCGGCGGCGATTATCATGAGGATTGGTTATGGGTATGATGTGAAGAGCGACGACGACCATTTCGTTACTATCGCTGAGGAGGCTCTGAGAGTCGGCTCGGCTGCTGGCGCACCTGGAAAATGGATGGTAGACTCCTTGCCTTGGCGTAAGTGCACATCGCCTCGAACATGCATGCGGTCTGGTGAGCTGACATAATACCTACGCAGTACGATTCGTGCCCGAGTGGGTCCCCGGTGCTGCGTTCAAGAGGCGTGCAAGAGAATGGAGCAAGAAATTGTACGACCAGTCTCTGGAGCCGCATGATTTCGTCAAGAAACAGATCGTAAGAACAATAATGCTTTCCGGCCTCCAGTTCCCGCGCTCACACTGACACGCTCCTCGTCCACAGGTGCAAGGTATCGCCCCTCCCTCGTTCACCGCCCAACTACTCCAGCCCAGTGATGGCTCCAAAGTGGACGCCGAGAGGGATGACATCATTCTTTGGACTGCCGGTGCTTTGTACGCCGCCGGTGCTGATACCGTACGTTCGGCCTTTTGTTTCGCTACCCTGGATCAGATAACTCACGGAATACACCAGGTCGTCTCTGCCGTGAAGAGCTTCTTTTTCTGCATGATGATGAACCCCGAGCTCCAACTTCGCGCCCAGAAAGAAGTCGACGCATTCATCGCCACTGAGCATCGGTTGCCTAACCTCCAGGACCGCGAACGAGGAATCTTGTCCTTCATTACGTGCATGATCCAAGAGACGCTGAGGTGGCACCCTGCGTCTCCAATGGGTATCTTCCACGCGACGGCGAAAGACGACGTGTATCAGGGATACTTCATCCCTGCCAAAACGACCGTTATTGGGAATATCTGGGCTATGATGCACGATGAGGAGGTTCACCCAGACCCGGATACTTTCGATCCTGATCGCTTTACTGGTGTGAACGGTCGTCGTATTGAAGACGATCCTAGGGACTTGGTGTTCGGCTTTGGGCGCAGGTACGTGACATCCCGTCTTCGTCTCTTGACTGGCGCAGTATCACTCACTAACAGTTGCATTCGTACATTCTAGAGTATGCCCTGGTCAGCATCTCGCCGAAAGTTCGATGTGGATGCAGCTCGTTTTGACGTTGGCCTGTCTCGATATCAAGAAGGCTGTGGATGAGAACGGCAACATGATTGAACCGGAACTGGGGTTCACAACTGCTATCGTCAGGTGAGTGCGTCTGCGTCTGGGCTTGATACCAACTCGGATTCTAACTTTCCTTCCAGCCACGTTGCTGCCTTCCCGTATCAGATTGTTCCCAGAGAGGGAGAGGCGCTGAAGCTCATGAGGCAAGCTCTTGCTGCTGAATCGAACTAATTATAGACTTGTGAGTATCTGGCAAGTTGTATCATCGTGAGTGTCTGGAGCTCCGAGGAGCGGTAAATTATAGTTTGCGTGTACGTTGTACGCGGTGTTTCTTTCAGTAATTCAAACTTCCTTTGACTATGCTCTAGCGCTGAGCACTGCAGTGCTCAGCGCGTCATTGGGCACCGAGAAATGGCGCAACGTGCCTGCGATCAGTGCGCAGAGAAAGCTAAGCGACCACCGACTTGGAGTTCATATCGCTTGCTATAATTAGCTGGATCTTCGAATATCCCTATCCACCTCAGCGGTGTTGGCAATTGGTGGTGCGACCTCGCACCTGCGTTTGGCGTTTGGCTGCATGTGTGCGCATCGCCGTCGGTTACGCCTCCAAATTTGCATCAGGGTATAGGTGGTCTTTTCTGCAGTGAAAAGTTATCGATATCGGTTGCCCCTGGCGTTCCCGTCCGCCTGAAAAGATTCGGACATCTCTCTGGGCACACAGGGTGCCCGAGGTCGGTGGACGTGATGTGCCACAGCAGACTAAGACGAAGTGGGTGTGGTAGTTGATGGTGATTCCTCGGTTACGCCATGCGTCCATCGCGAGGTTATTGTTCGGCCGCAAAATCCGCCAGACTTCTTGTGTGAGTACGTACATCGGGAAGGGCCTGGTAACAAAGCCCCTGATCACCAGGAGCAGGGAAGAAAATACCTGGAGAGTGCACGTTCATACACGTGTGGAAAGGAAGTTTCTTGGTTCCGGCGGCGGTCGCGTTCCTCTGCCTCCTGAAGTCCGCTAAGGATTGGAGCAACCCTCAGGTACTCTGTACTGTGTACAGCTTCACCCACGCGGGAGCCTTGCGCAGAAGCTGGACGCTACCTAATGTGCTTCCGATAATGCAGGTCCCTCTTATCTCAGATCGTCAGCTAGTTTCGCTTCCCCGGTACAGTACACCGCCAAGACCAAAGATTGGTTGGATGTCACCAAGTCTATTTTGCGTTAGCCAGCCTTCGCCGTTTCACAAGTTGCCACTGGGCTAAAACACCCCTCACTCTCAGGTCCTGGCTTGGAAATGGGATTTGCGGGACCCTTTTGTAGGTACTGAAGGACTCTGCTCCAGGTCGTTTTCGTTTCACTTGGGGCCGACCAATTCTTTGCACGTAACTTTGAGCCTCTAGTCAGGAGGAGCCTTTTCTCCAATTGAACCAAGATCCCCATCATGATCCAGGTTCCACACACGCAGATCTCCTCCCCGGAAGGTTTTCGGCAAAGTGGACATCGAGAACCCTATTCAGAGTGGTGCTGAATTGTCTGCAATCAAACGCTGCCCATTGATCTCATCCCAGCCATGCAGACCAATTCAAATCCCAAGTAGCTCTCAGGTGGTCACCACCCATATAAGCGTGGTCCTCGGCGCGAGCGAGTGTTCCCCTTCCCCAGCTCACCATGGCCCCCACGCAAGACATCGATCCAGCCGAGCTCGTCGTTGCCCTCGCAAATTTTGACCGCCATGGGAGTTTGGGTATGTTTTCCTAATCCGTCGAAGACATCGCAGCTCTCCTAACCGCCAACCCTAGGCTCCCTCCTCATCGGCGTCCTGATTTCCGCACTACTACTGGGAGTGGTCACGGTCCAGACGTACTACTATTACACAAGATTTCCAGACGATCATGTTGCAACGAAAGCGCTGGTAGCGTTCATTATGTGAGTCTCTTCTCGACGACTGAAGCACGTAACATGCTAACATCTTGCAGAGCGTGCGAATATGCGCAGGCAATTACGACTTGTCATACTCTGTATGAGCTGGTGGTCACAAACTACGGCAATCCAGCAGCGTTACACCAACCGCCCTTGTCCCTATCCATCTCCATCCTCTTCTCTGGGTTCATTGGGCCAATGAGTGCGTCGTATGTTCTTTCCGTTGGGGAAGGCCGCCGTCTAACACCGAACCCTAGCTCAAGCGTTCTTCGCCAATCGTATCAGATTGATCTCGTGAGTGTGCCCGCCGGAAGTTCTTTACCCCGTTCACCCTCCTGACCTTTCCGTAGGCACCAACTTATCGTCCCGGTCATCTGCTGGGTGCTGTCATTCCTGCGATTCGTTGGCAGCGTTCTAGCCGCGTCCCAGGCCGTGCAAATGTCGAACATTGAGGTTTACCAGAGAGAATGGAAGTGGCTGCTTACTACCATCCTTGCCGTCGGAGCGGCCGTCGACATCATCATTGCCTGCACACTGTCGTACTTCCTCATGCGACAAAGAGCGGTTGCGTACAAGTCGTGTGTTGGTTTCTCCGCGTGATTGAGGATGTGGACTTATCAGCTCTCTCGTCAGGACAACAAAGGTCATTGACAAGCTTATCGCATGGTCCATTGAGACTGGCTTGATCACCAGGTACTGTCCGCTCTGCACTAGTACGGGGATCCCCAAACTCACTCCTTCGCAGTGTCGCTGGACTCGCAATGCTCATCTGTGTAAGTGGAAATTTACTTCCACATGGCCATGTCACTGATACTCCTGTTCATCCTCTAGTTCCTCAGAATTGACAACTGTGAGAATGATCGCCCCCCCTTGAGTATTCCTGAAGCTAGACCCTAATCTTCTTACTTCACAGTTGTTTGGCTTGGATTCTTCATGTTCCTTGGACGACGTGAGCCCAACAACAGTACTCCTTACTCTTGACACTGCTGATCAGAATCTTCTAGTGTTCTCCAACTCTCTGCTTGCTGCGTACGATGACCTCATCTTCTCACTCTTGGAGCTGGTTTGACTGACACGCACCACTTCCTCCAGCCTCAACGCACGAGAATCGTTACGAAACATCAAACAGCAGGTAGTCGAGCTATCCGACCACTCGACGTCATTTACGGCAGCAAGGGTAAGCACTGCCGCCTCCAGACCTCGAGGAGCAGCTTCTGATGGGATTCCCGAACTACGCTAGACCCAACAACGAAGTGGGATCAGCATAGAGATGACGAAGCAAGTATCCACCGATGCTGGACTGGTCAGTCTCTTTCACACACATGCACCATCGCCGAGTACGATGAATCTCAACGCCGTCTGATGCCAGGACAACTACCCAAAGCGATACTCAGATGTCCGGTTCGCCACCGACTGAGGAAAAAGTGCTTCGCCTCGCCGCTGCTGCTGTATTATTTAACATTAAGTTTATCCCATTCACTTTCTTTCTTCACGAGCCATTCCCACCACACGCGCTACTTTTTTCTGCCCGAGCCCAGACCAGACCAGACGATTGATTGCTTTTCCTCCTCCTTCGGACTAAGTACGATCAAATCTTCCTCTTCCTTTCGGGTCTCCATTCGCATGAACTTCTGTATCTCTCACGGAAGTTGTATTGTACTTACCACCCACATCCTTGGATCCGTTGGCGTACATCGCGCCGCATGTATTAGATAGACACGACATAGAACGCACAAATATATCCGCAGAGGCCTCTTCACACTCCGGCTCGAACTCGCCGTGCATCGACGACCAAAATCATGAGGCAGGAAGGATCGGCAGTGCTAGAGCGGGGGCGCCAACTGCTCTTAATTAAATCTTGAGCTCAGTTTCACAAAGCGGCTTCCAACATGTGGGTGTGGAGATACGGAGATAGCATTCAATCGCTAAATCGCAGAGGATGCACACTTTCCAACCGTCTCTGCCAAAAAAAGAAAGTACTGTACCTTACGCCCAGCGATGTCACTCAACTACATAAAATAAAGCGTGCTTGGGCAGTGCCAATATTCATGACGCAGCGGAGCCACACTCACGAGGACCTTGCTGTGGTACCGCCGCCGGTAATGGTGAGGAATCCTCCGGCTGCGGTTGTGTCCTCGCCCCTAAGAACCCGACCAGCCCCTTGGCCACCCACACTACACCCCTCGCACACCTATGCACACCAAAGGCTAGGAACTGGAGCGACAGAATCACTCCGAACAAAAGGGACACCACGAGGACTCCTCTTGGCCAGGCCTCGAAGGCGACAAGGGCGAGGAAGCACATGAGGGATACGGCTGATATGAACATTGCGCTGGTTGAATACGCGTGAGATTGTCGTTGAAAGAGCGAGAGAGAGATAAGTGAGGAGATAACGTACACAGCCGGCACCCGAGCAGAGATGGAGAAGAAAAAGTACGAGTCGAACACGTCTCTTGCGCGATACTAAGTTAGAAGAAAGCGTCAGTCAGGAGGGGACTGTTGTTGAGTCATTACTGGCACCCGGTACGCGGAAAAGAGGGTTGCTCGCCGGACCATCTCAGAACCAGAAACAGACCATCCCATCTCAGGCCAATACCAAGATAGACATCGCCAACACCAGAGAAAATCGTGATGGAGGGATGAAGATAGACATGTACACACCTTAAACGTCTCCAAATCGTTAAAATTGTATCTCAACAAGAACCACGCGTCCGTCGCCAGTCCCATCCCAGCAGCGACCGAGCTGTTGGCAACAGCGATCTGGGCCCAGCCGTCGATATCGAAGATCCCGTCCGTTGGGAGGGCGAGGAGGGCTGCGTTGACACTGTACGAATGAGAATGTTAGGATTTGAGCCCGCTCGAGGAGACTAGAACATACGCGGAGAGAGCGACCAACTGCCATGATCAAGGGGCCAGTGTAAGTATAGAATGATCATGACTGGTCTGAGAGCGAGTACATACCAATCCACCGATGAACGTCCACTCGCTTTGAAGCCTCTTGAACACCGTCTCATACTCTACCCGGACATAGATCATACGTTAGCTCTTCCGTCAAACACCAGTCAACGGTCGAGCACGCACCCTCGTCATGATCCGCTTCTCTCAAATCCGCATACACGGTAAACGACGCGACGGATCGCTGGGCAAGTGTCATCGTCGACCGGACGGATCCGTTCATACTGTCCGTCCGTATGGGTCGGTCGCCGTAACTGGGGTAGGATTGTTGTTTCTGTGTCTGAACATCTTGAATATGCGAAGGGAGGAGAGAAGCGGCGATCCAGCCCCATGTCGAGATTTGTTCAGGACGGACGATGTCGATGTAGCTTGTGTCGTGGTCGGTATTACTAGCGTCCTTCTTGTCGAAGCAGATCGACCGTGACGAATCGTCCACTTCGTCTTCGTCCTCGATCTCGAATTCGAAAACGGTAACGGGTGTGCGCGGCCCCTCGCTATCTGAGCCGACATCGCTTGGGTCCTCGCCGTCAGAGTGTATGTGGTAGCCTTTCCGTGGTCGGGTGTTGGCTACGGTCTGGTCTATGGATGGGTATTCTGGATGACCCCAGCCTGATGTGCTGCCCTCTGAGATGGGGGATAGCGTGGGCGAGGTGGACAAGCAGCTGTCTAATTCATCGCCTAGTAGCAGAGTAAGGAATAGCCCTTGGTTGTGCGAGGGATGACTCACAATTGAGTGTAAGAGCGGAGGAGGAAGCGAAGTCTGCTGGAGGGACCAGCTTCAAGATTAGTACGGCTCCATTCTGTGGCCGTCCCCGGCCTGGAGCCTCCCGACCACGCTTCGACTTGGACACGCAGTTCAGGCGCAGCTTGAGCTCTACTCAGCAATTGGTGAGTTGGATGGGTCGTTGGACATGGGTAATAGCCGTACCTTTTTCCTGCTCTTGCTTCTTTAGCAGTTCGCCCAAGGTAAGTACGTCGGTGCCAGCTACCGGCGCGTTCCCCTTCTTCTTCTTGCCCTCCGAACGCTTGGACAACAAGATGTCCAGTTTCGACGATGCGTCAACACCATGTCTAAGCATACCACAGCGTCAGGAGCTCAGTTCCAGCCAGCGGCATTCTAGTAACTCACAGTTCAAACGGAACTTTGAGATTCGTACACTGCCCGTCCGTTCCCAGGACTATCTCATGCGCACCGGCATGGTGACCGTGAACCTTGACCGTAACGACCGGACGCCAGATCTTCTTTCCGACTGGCACATAGGCCAATCCTTGCGCGCGAATGACTGGATACCAACACGAATCAAACCAGAACGGGCGTTGGAGAGGTGGCGAAGGGGTTACATACTGGTGAGAAACCAGGGACTAGATCCGTCGTTCAAGGTTCCGTAGGCCATGGGTGTCAACTGGGCGTCTCCTAAGGGCAAAAGAGAGTGGGAAATGAGGATATGACAACTGGATTTGTAGGAGAGTTATGGTGCTGCATCGTGGTTGATGAAGGCGGTCCTCTCTCTGATCACCGGATCAGCACTCTGCTCAATCCACTTGGGGATGCCGATGCGCGGTGATGTGCGAGTTGCACCTTGAGTCAAAACACTGAACAGTGTTCTCTGCCATGCCCTGGTGATTCCTGATGAATTCGGTTGGCACACATCTGGACCACAATGGTGAAGGATAGCTAATGTGTAGACATTGTGGTCTACAGTAGATATCAACAAGAATCGCAGCTAGAGTGGACAACTCGAAGTGCTGAGGAGGTATCCCGATCTTGGCTAGGTTACAGACCCTCGACAGACAAATCACTCGAGCTCGGATAAGTCGAATTGGTAGATCAATAATCGTTCTCCAATTCCACCATTTCTATGTCCACCTGAAGCCTCTTCCTCCTCGGCTGGACCAAAACTCTCGCTTGGCCAACACACATGTTAGGTTCGGAGACGCCGGAAGAGGTGGGGAGAGACTGCAGGCACATCAGCGAGCGTTCGAAGGTAGAAGAGTCGGCCTACAGCATTACTCACAGCGATATCAGCACCTTCTCCGTAGGATAGGCTTAGAGCCGAATCGGATGTATAGACAGGTTGCTTCAAGTCGCCCTGACAGAAGGAGGTAAGGGTGAGAGGTGCTTAGTGTGACCACACGGAGTAGAAACAGAAATGATCAAGTCAACTCACTGCAAGTCTGTCCAGGTAAGCGAGAAAAGAGTCCTCCGTCTCGTCGAACCGTTTGTCGGGCTGTATGTAGTGCCAGTAGTTAGGTCACATCCAGCGTGATTGACGGCCTATGAGCCTACTTACAGTTACGAGCTCGAAGACCTGATCCGGCGAATTAGCCCCGAATACCAGTGATCTGGATAAGAAATTTCCGAAAGAGGTTGACTGAGAACAGCGAAGAATCAGAGCAGTCGTGAGACCTTGGACAGGAAGAGGTACAAACAGATGCAGCCGAAAGCGCAGGCGAAAAATTGTCGCATTCCATGTCATACAGCTCGACATCACTGTCAACAATACCCATCCCCGCCACGCGAACTATCGAAGGGACGATACAGAGTAGATCTTGACCTTGGCCCGTCAGTGGGTGGTCTTCGTCTAGCGATGATTTTGAAGTGGTATGGTTCGACAGGACGACAAGCTCATCAGAGACTCCTCCTTCTGGTTCGAGTCCAGTCCGCGTCATCTTTGACACTCTGTTCGATAGAGTCACTTGATAGTCCGACATGGATAGTTTACGTTTCTTGGATGAACGTATTGGAGATGCTTTGCTGATCGACGATGAGGAAACATTGCAGGTGTCTCCAAGTGCAGGGCATGCGACTTCAGCTGCTGGTTCAAAAGGATGTGACGAATAGTCAAGAGCTTGCGTAGTGTCTTGGTAGTCTGTGGTTTCAGCAAATAACTCGTTGACGTGCAGATCCGAAGAGTTGATGGTCTGTATAGCTTGAGCTTGAGAAACACACTGCGGCATGATTAGAAGAAGAGGAGGGAGCACAGGAGAACGTCGTCGAGGTGGGAGGCAA
This sequence comes from Pterulicium gracile, assembly GCA_004369125.1. NCBI lineage: Eukaryota > Fungi > Basidiomycota > Agaricomycetes > Agaricales > Pterulaceae > Pterulicium > Pterulicium gracile. Next base: position 390,608 of record ML178838.1, read on the forward strand.
GGTTGTGATGTGCAGTCACAATCGGCGTTCTGGAACAGAAAGCGCCTAACCGACGCGAAGCCATGGTACCAGGTCATCTAACGGATGATACGAATGACCACTTCAGGGCTACTCTACACGTGTGTGGCAGCACGATAACATCTGATTATACAAGAAACTACGTAGAGTGGGTGGGAGGGTGAAGTATCAGCTTCGTACCTCAGGCATCGATACGGGCGAGGCGGCTGTTGACGAGGATGAGGATGAGGAAGCCGTGAGCAAGTTCGGAGACTGGGTTGGTCCAACAAACATGTCCTTCACAGACAAGAACCTAGACCGCTGCTTCAGAAGGAGCCAGACAAGTCAAGATAATTGAGCGCACCCTTGAAGCCGGTGACTGCTGGGGCCGTAGCGCTCGTACTTGGCCGACACACCGTATGTGACCTCAGCGGTCTTGATCTGAGGAGTAGCTGGATGAGTGGACTAGTAAAGCTGAGTGATGAGTATAGACGACTTCACCAATATATCCGATGTCAGGCCCTTTACAGGAGATGCGCAACTACGAAATCGATGGTTCCGGTAGCTTATGTCGTTGAGAGACGGAAGTACATGGTCGCTCATGTTCTGCATTGAAGTGTGAGAAAATGCTGTAGGTGGAGTATACTTTCCAACAGACGTGTACATGCTCCGGGTACGGCCAGTCCTCTGTACCCGCTTCCACGAGAGTTTCGGCTTCCAGAATGCTCGGATCCAGCAGGGATTCGAGAGGGTGATTGAAGATGCGATCCACTTCTCCATCGCCAGGTACCAAAGTTTCCAGAACGCTAGAGTCGCTCAGAAACGCGACAACGGGCGTCACGACCAGTCCATGGAGCGACACAAACGGATCCAGAAGACAGAGGAGATGTATATGCGGCGAGGCTAAAGGTAGAGCTACCTCTTCGTTGGCTTCACGAAGCTAAACTCTGTGTGAACATCGATGTACGAGATTTGCAAAAGTGCAATTACAACTCACTGCGGTGTGTACGATGTCCGCGTCTTCCTCGTCCACGCGACCTCCAGGCAGCGCCGTCTGACCGGCATGTGTTCTCAGGGCCTTCGACCGAGTAGTCAAAAGAACGCGCAGTTCTCCAGAATGTTCATAGATCAGAACAAGAACACCAGCGAGCTTCTTGATCGGTACTTCCGACCTGGCGATACAACGGTTCCATTACAAGCCTGGGAGAAGACAAAACATGAGACTAACAGGTGCTGCGATAATACATCCCGCTTATGAGCAACAAGACGAGATATACAGGCTTTAGAGCGTTCAGATACTTGCTGCAGCACTTCGGGAGATGGAGGAAGTAGGGTAAACGAGTTGGAGCTGGTTGATATTGACATGACGGTGGCGGTGGAGAGAAAGGCGACAGGCCGTGGGATTTGATGAGGAGTGAGTTCTGCTTAAACCTGCTTCCTGCCATATCCTCTTCAAGACCTTTGTTCTAGAAGGGAGGCTTTGTTGTGCTAAAGAACATCATAAAAGCTGATAAAAGGCTCGCGCGAAGGCCTGTGATTCGCCGTGTTCCTTGCATCATCTTCGGTGGCGCGATCCTCCCAAGTTTGCAGCCTTGCAAGTTGATTCACCTCTTCCGAAACTTCCATGTCTCCCGCTCTCGCGACCACAGTTTTCTCCAAATGGTCCAAGCAGCCTCAACCATCGAGCGGCGACGAACATAGGCGTGGGCCGCTGCTCGACGTGTCTTCTACCTCTCGATCATACGGCACGATCTACAACAGCCCCTTGGAGGTTCATTACGAAGAGGACAGTCGACCATATGACATCGGACCTTCACGCTCACCAAACGAGGGGCCTGTCTACCACGGAGGCGCCTCGTTCTTTCATGGGGAGTCGGACGACGAAGAGGACTGGGAAATGGAGCAGGAGGGGCTTTACCGGGGTTAGTCCGCAGTGACTATGAATGTGCGATTTACATGCTCAAGTTCCACCATCCAATTGCATTATAGGTTCATACACGCGCTCCATGTTGCTCTACAGCATAGTACCGGCGTTCGCCCTGCTATGGTTCATTCTCGTCGGCTTCGTGCCCTACACCTTCTACCCCCTTCATCCTGACGAAACACCGCCGTCCATACAGCACCTTCCTTTCCCACTCCCAGAAATCCTGCTGTCTCTGTCGCTATGGTCACTTTCACACACCATGAGGGTCCCCATTTACACGATCTCTTCTGCCCTGACGCCATCTACGTTCCCATCCCTAACGACCATTCTATTCGCGTTCCTTACCACCACGTTGACGAACGTTCTTCGCATCTTAGCAATTCCGTTCCTGAACCTCAAAATTACGAACCACCCGACGACTACTGAACCCGCTTTCCGCTGCATGTGGTGGTTCGCTCTCGCCTGGGCCGCCGCAGACGTTGTCGTTGGCGTCTACCAAGGTTACGATGCCATCGGCTTGTACAAGGATTCCTTCGTCGATTCGACAACAATGCATCTGACAGACGAAGAGATCACTCTGAGCGGCAAACGTCCAGCCACCGCGCCTGAGGAGCAAGATGATCTGAGTTCGCCAGCCGACAGCGTGGCTGGCCTTCCGGTAACCTCCAATGCAGCGACCTTTTTCGTCGGAGGCGAGTCACCAGTAGACCACCGCCCTGATCTGCCAAGAGCCATGACTTCGCAAACCACCCTTGAAGATGCTCTTGACCACGACCTCGAGCAGCTCATCTCAATCGAACGAAGAGAAGAGCTGGAACTCATCTATGGGACACCATTCGTCGTGAGTATTTGACCAGCTTGTCGTCCTCCGTAACATCTATTTATCATGTTTTCGGACTTTCAGCGCATACCCATATTCGTTTCCTGCCTTTTACGTCTGGATACCTTGTTTTCTACCCTTGGGTTCACTCTTCTGACGTCCGCGGCGTATCTTCGGTACGCTGTCAGCTCCAGTCATCCCATCACGCCTCATCTCTTCACATCTCTTCACGACTCCCTTTCGGCACACACGCCAGCCTTGCTTGAAGTTTCTTCCCACCACCGTTCAAATCCACTTCTGCCACTCATGATCACACTCCCATCTGTTATTGTAGCACATACCCTGCTCTCTTCGCTTTCCATGTCTCCTTTCCTTGCTCGTGTGGGTGTACATTCAGCTGCGTACGTCGGAGTTTTGGTGGGGCTCGGGGCTTGCTTCGCAGGGATGGGCGCATGGGAGGCCGTGGCATGATAGCATCCTCTTGATGATCTTCCATTTGTTGTTCCTGGTAATCTGTGATGATAATCTTGCTGTGTCTTCGTTTATGCTGTTCTTGTATTTTTAGCGCATCGGCGGTTTTTCTGCAATGCAATCACGACGATTCTTCCGATTCGACCATTTACCACCATTACCCCAGTCTCTCTGACAGTCGCCTGGCACTACAACCTGCGCTGAGCTGGGGGACAGAGGTATTGACCTCAGGGTCGGCGAGAACCGCACGACGCTTTGGAGGCGAAGCTGCGAGCATTCAATATTTAACGTTCGACCCTGGACCTATCAAGCAGGAAGAAGACGAAGAGCAGGTCCAGTAGCAGAGATTTTTGAAATCGCTGTCTGCGTGGGCTTGTGCGATGACGAGAGTGAGCGCACGAGTGGCAGGGTGTCACTGTCAGGACTACCCTGAGACCAGTCAATCGCTAGTTCGACGATACTTGCAGCAAGGGACATTGCGACGTCAGAAGAAACTTCGAGTTTGTGCAATCGCAATACAAGTAGTCTCTCGGATGTAAAGGAGAGGATGGGTGTACATGCTAATAAACGTAGATTCAAAACGCTAGAACATAATCTATTGGCAGAGAGTAATCAGTTGCTGGAGCAAAGCACGTTTAGCCAGAAAACTCACCCCCCGACAGTTGGGAGCACCGCAATTACATTTAACGTGAATGGCGTCTGCTTTCTTTGGAAGGTCCGCTGCATCCGCGGTCTGCTGGAAGAATCATTTAGTATGTTGAGCTCAAGCCAGTAGACGCGACGAAATGGATGCCCACATCACCGCTATAATCAAAGGATAGTTCTTCCCGAGGCTCAATGTCTCTGGTTGAGAATAACGCGAGTAGGGGCGTCGAGAGGTCCGGGGTATCTGGGGCAATGAATAACGAGTTAGGCACGGCTTGTCTCGTCCTACAAAGAAAACCCACTAAGATAAACGGAGAACAAGGAACAATTCGGGGCGCAGGAATGATTCTGCCACGGGGTTCAGGCATCTGCAGAGGAGCATGGAGCGATGGCCTTACCAAGAAACGCGTGAACTGCAGAATAACGTATGAGTATGAGATGATGGACTCGGTTCACAAAGATGTCTCACATTTCCAGCATGATATGCGTCCACCACATATTTGTTGTCAAAATCATCGTGCTCCGGCTCTAGTTCGTAACGAGCGTCCACTTTTTCCCTCTCCTTCTTGGTCATCAAATCACCCTCGTTGTTGACGTATTTCAGGTGGTAAGAATCAAGATTAAAAAGATACGTGCGGCCGAAGTGGTTGTAGATCCTAAGAGGAACATTCATCAAGCAGGGTAGAACCATGTGAGGGGGTGACGAACTTTCCCCGTGACTCTCCGTCAGCGTCCGTAATCAGCTCGCCGGCATAGATCCCAATGTACGTCCCTTTGGGAATCTTCCCAGTTTCCGCGGCGAAGACACCTGAAATACATGAGTGTATGCCATGGAACATAATGATTGCTAGCTGACCCCATCCTTTATCAGCGGTTTTCACCAGGTCAACTTTGCACTTCCTGCCCCGCTGGATAACCTGCAGAAAACATCAACGAAATGGTGTAACAAACAAAGCTCTTCTGCTCACGCGATTCATGCAGTCTTCATCACAGGCACACATGTCGTTGCACTCCAAGATTGGATATTGATCGTCTCCAAACACCAATTGGCCGCTCTTGTCATACGCAAAGCCACGGAATTTTGAATCCTCGTGTAGATTGTGTAGAATTCGCTGTCGCTTTGCACATGCACATGTGTTCGACTTGGGATTGCAGCGACCAACGCAGTCACAACCTTTGAGCTTTTTCGCATTCGGAGTTGGGATATTACTCCCATACCACATATGATTTGAGTAATGAAACTCCCAAGGAGGCGCTGAGAGCGCATGGGTGAGTACCCACAATGCAGAGGGAGCTTAAAGGTACAGAAACACTCACTAGTTTCAGAGTCGATATTGTTAATGATCTTGATACGAGGGGCTCCGGGCTCGTCACGCCAAGTGTTCTCAATCATCATGGCCTCGAAAACAGCGCGTATCTCAGGCCGATCCCGGAAGCTTTGAGGAAGGCTATTGATGTGGTCCTGGAAAAGGTGGGGGATGTTTGCGCTAGAGCGGACATGTATCTGTAATTGACGCCGAAAGTCCTGGAACGTCAGTATCTGCGAGGTTGTTGATGGCCAACGAGGGGGCTCTTCCTCTTCAGGAGTCGCACTGTGTTCAGTGTAGTACGGCACATCACTCGTCGCTGAAGGAGAAGTGGAAACCCTGCGATTGAGGATGCATGCCAACTTTGCATCAGCTTCCATATCATCTTCCAGCTCTTCTGCAATATAGCAAGGCTTGCGAGGACCACGTCTAGTACGGCGACGGAGCGGAGCAGGCTGAGACTTTGGAAAACATGAGTGGGGTGAAATATGCACGAGGACTTCTGGCGACATACGCTAGAATATGCTGAATCTGAGACTGGCTCGTAAGGCTCTGAATCTGAGTCCAGCTTCTCTGCCGCTCGTGGAAGCTTCGACTGAGGCTCAGGTTGGCGCGGTGCCGGCAAATTCCGCACCTCTGCGTGATGAAATCGAGGATTGGGATCATTGATGTACTCGAGCACGTCGTCCATATCGTCATCCATGCCACCAGCGGGCTCACTAGATGTCTGAGGCGGTAGGTGTGCCGCGACCACATTGCGGTCGTCACCGGCGCCAGCCTGGTCAATTGTCGTCGCTCTGTCATCTTGAAGAGAAGCATCACCACCAGTGAGAGATAGGCCTTTATCTATCTGGCTGGACACTGCTTCAACTGCTTCAGCCATCTCTGCGGTATCAGCTACCTGCTCGTCCGGGTCCAGAGAGGCGTTAGGTGGAGTATAAAGTATGGGGAGGGAACCGCCAGCGCGAGCGGCTTCGGAAACAGAACCAGTAGAAGGGGCCAGGGGTTTTCGCGCAGAAGAGCCATGCGGCGAAGGAGACTGCCTCCACGATCCGGAGCCGTGAGCCGTTGGGAAAGCTGCTCTTGTCCGGGAAGTCAGCAATTGAGCCGTTTGTGTTGGTGTGGGTGGCTTGGGGACCGCAGGGCTGGAGAGATGTGTCCGACCAACCGGTTTAGTCAGTGCGGACGGTACGTCCGCTGAGGGGCTTTGCATCTTCGAGAAGTCGTCCGTAGTAGCATCTTCTACCGGTTTGTGTCTCCGGCCTGTGATCTCCCATATAGCGACTAGTGAAGGCGGGGCCGACGATGGTGAAGGTTTTGCAGAGGCACGTTGCAGAGATGGAGAAGATGCCCTTTGCACGTCGACGGAGGGAAGGATACTACCAGGGGGCGCGGTGGATGTCACTTTTTCGGTTGAGGTGGAAGGACTAGACCCCAGCTTTGCTGGGAACTGTGGTAGCGCAGCCGAAAGGGAAGGCATGGCGGATAGCAGGTTCATCTCATCAGCCGAGGCGCTGCGAGAAAGAGGGCTCCCTGATTTTCTTGAGAGCAACGAGCCAGATGACGACGAACCCCTTCTTTCCCTTTGTTGCCTTGATGAAAAACTAGCTCTGGGACCTGTGAAGGGAAGTGTATCAGCGTCCAATAGAAACCTAAAGCGAAGCGCGGTTACCTTTATTCCTGGTCGTGAACACAATAAAAGGGCTCTTGCGCTCAGTTGCGGATGTTCCCCTCTGTCCACTCAAGTTACCACTCGATGATTGATTCCTGACGTGCGCAGAAAGGTATGATCTTTTGGCTTGAGTCTCGCCTATTGGCTCAATAGATTGAGTTGACGGAGCTTTCGAAACAGCAGCTATCCCCTGGGAGGGTGCTGTTGGAGGTGAGGCTACCTTCGGCTGTGCGTCGGGAGGAACTGCTTGAGTGGAAAAATAAGATCCGATCCCATGAGAAGTGACCGCTGCAGTGCTAGGCTGCTTCAACTTCAGCGGGCTTCGTGATAGTCGCAGCGGTCTTGCCGAGAAGTCTCTATGAATAGCAGGCGAGTCGACAGCCTGTAGAGGGGATTTCGGTGATGGGGAAGCTCGCTTCGCCCGAGATGGGACGAGCTGAGTTTCAACGCAAGGCTCAGTCGGCTTGTCGACATGGGGGTCGTGCTTACGAACACCGCATCCTTCCTCTTGCTCGCTTCCCTCTGCCTTCTTGTTGGAAGAGGCACCGGGAAAGATCTTGGGGCTCCCTTCAGCGTGAGGAGCAGGCGAATCTGCAGAAGTGCCTGTAGAAGATTGACAGTCGGAAATAGAGGCGACCTGGCCAGTCACCCATGGTAAGAGGTACTGTGGACATTCCCGCCGAATTGCGTCTCGCTTGTCGTTAGACTGGGCACAAAATTTCCAGATGCGACTGCCGACAGTCGCCCAATCCTCTGCTGTAGTCGCGCGGTCACTGTGTCGCGGGTGCTGGTCCCGAGCCCAGCCGGGGCATGCGACCGTGCATTGGGGATGGATCGTTTTACTCTGCACGTGTTCAAAAGGGCGATCTGGATTCCACAGAATCAGAGGGCAGCGGTCCCACTTCTGAGGACCATCGGGTTGGCAGGTATGGCAACAAGTCTTGAACCGGCTCTGGGAAATTTCCGAGGGCTTGGGGGACTTCGGGCTCTTCGCCTCAATGATTGGAGAAATGTCAGGGCTGGTTGGTGGTTCGTCATGATCGAGGTCAGGTTCAGGCTGCGGGGACCACTCTTCTGGCGAAGGGGAGTTTGCCAGTTCCACGTCGCCCATCGCGATGTCGCCGTTGTCATCCAGTACAGGTTGGTTCCCAGTAGATGGTGTGACTTCAAGATGGCCGTCATCTTCCGGTAATCGGCGCCGACTAAGGGATGGTCTGAAAAGGTTTTCCACCGCGTTCCTTGATGGCTCGGATCCTTCGTGCCCCAAATCGGGTACTGGGTCCTGCATGGCGTGTAAGAACGACGGAGTTCAGGGAAGGACATCACACTTACAACTTCCATCTCATCATCAGAGTTCGTCGGATGCTGAGGTGCGTTGCCTTCATTTGTGTCCTGCGGAGGAGGTGGCCGGTTATGTTCCATGGCTGGAGTGAGCATGGGGGAGCCAGGTCTACTCTCTGCAAGTAGAGGGCTGACAGAAACATGTACAGGGATAGCTTCTATACGTGATGAGCTCGTGGATGCTTCAGCTGCTTTGACAGCAGCACTTGTAACGTCCTGATGTTGCGTTAGTCGTGGGTTACAAGGGAACCACCGGGGGTTTACGCACCTTCGGTGGGGGAGGCGCTGTCTCTTCATCCGAAGAATCCGAAGAGATCTCGATGATTTCATTTACTCTGGAAGCTGAAGGTTTTGGTGCAACTTCCTCCTTCTTGTCGCTGGAGGCAGAAGGCTTATCAGCAGCCTCCACCTTTGCGACACTTGGAGCGAGAGGAGGCTTCGCTCCGGATTCTACCTTCTTTCCAGTTGAGATAGGAGGCTCCGCTGCGACATCAACTTCGGTGCTTTTTGGAGTTGGAGCAGGAGGCTTCGTTGCAACTTCAGCCTGTTGGTCACTTGGAGCCCAAGGCTTTGCTGCGGCCGACACTGTGGTGCCACTGGGAGCCGCAGCAGGAGGCTTCGCTGCTCTGACCTCCGTTTGTTTGGGCTTTAATGGTGGAGGGTTCGGCACATCTTCTTCAGAATCCGAGAGTGTGAACGGATCTTCTTCATGTCCCGTTCCCTTCTGCGGTTGTATTGCCGCGAAACGCCGAGATACCGAGGCAGTCGATGAGCTGGCAGTACGATTGGAACGAGGAGGAGCTGTTGCAGGCTTGGGGCCAACGGACGCGGATGGACTAGGATCTACACAAAGTGGTGATCAGAAAATAGCTTCGCAGACAGTAAGACATCAGCCTTACGTGAATCGAACGGCACACGAGAACGCTCCTTGGCCGGTGCACCACCAACCGACGCGCTGGCCTGGCTTGGAGGCGGGCCCATATCGACGTGTCTCCTTTTCGGTCGTTCATTCGGTTTGGTCTGCTCAGATTTCTTGGGAAGCGGAAAGTCGTCAGGTTCAGGTTCGAATTGCTGCTTCTTCTTGCCCAGTGCTTTCTTCCCCTTTCCATGCTCTATCTTCTGCTTCTTCGCAGGTGCAGGTGACTCTTCTCTATCTGGCGACTCGGCCCCTACGTGAGCCTTCTCCTCGCGTGTCCGTTTCACACGCACGGTGCCCACTTCGCGTCGTGGCTCTCTCTGAACTAGCCGGCCGGCTCCAAAAGCGGAGGTAGGGGTAGAGATCGTGGGGGAGGCGGAGCCCTGGTTGGCGTTGTTCATCCCGCTGCTGGAGTTGATGGCCGCAACCAGCCCACCTGCTGTATAAGAGGGGCGGTTAGCTGTGCATCCAGGATGCAGAGATAGTACAAGGGACGGACTGGTGTCGATTGCGTCCTCCTCGCGCCTTCTTGAGGACAGACGAGACGGTCCGGCTACAGCGGTGTTAATTCGAGGTCGGTTCTGACGCTCCCGTTCGCGCGTGATATCATTGCGGCGAGCTGAACTTACGTGTCCTTCGTCGTCGTCCGTTTCGGCAGGTCCAGAGGGGGTCGGGGAAGGCTCTGGTGATGGCACACAATCGCCTTTGTCAACATGTGCCTTGCATGAACGAAACGCCGGTAGTTACCTCGCAAAGCAGTCCAAGTGGACATGGGACTAGTGAATACACCGGTTGAGCCCCAAACGCGTCCAGACAACGTCTATGCGCAAGTACTGCAGGACGAAGTGGACTGTGGCGATCGCGATAGGCCGTCGAGGGCGAGAGAGCTAACCAGTGTAGACGTCACGGGCCGCCACTCAATGTTCCACTTATGTTCGACCCTGTGTCGACCGATCCTAGAGTGATGGTGAACCGCGTCTCAAAGTTCACGTCTGCTCATCTCGCAACATATTCGCCAAAAGACGGTCAATTATATATATGTAACCACATCCCAATACAGCCCAAAGTTCCCATAAATAGTCCGCGATTGCGCACAGCGAATGGCAATCCAGAAGCGAGGCAGCACACATCCAATTCCTGCACGTCCCTTCATCAATTATCAACCCATACACTCATCCCCACCACACCGTCTTCCGTCGTGCACCATAACCTTGCCTTCCTCTTGTCACGATCATTAGACCCCCAAATGGTCACATCTGTCGACGATCATTGGATTGTGCGCACGATACTCGAACGACTTCAAGCTGAGCTCCGGGTTCAGCGTAGTGAAGGCTTCTAGGAGCTTAAGGGCGCTGAGTACACCGTGCACTAGCAAGTCTACCGTTCCGAGGGTCAGTGAGGGCTTTGGAGGGAATAACAGCAGTACGAACCTGGGTAGCCAGCTACTTCCTGGGCGTAACTCCGGTCAAGGTGGATGTAATGAGCGTTGAATATCAGCGCGGAGAATCTGAAGAGCGTGATCGCCGAAGGAGTGTATCGTAGCTCGAAATCCACCTGGGTAGGAATATCCTTGACTAGAGCAGCGTTAGCACAGCATCAACAACGAGGCCGTTGACTGCCTACCTGGTTTGGCCACTCTCTTCTTCCCCGAATCTGGTTTGCTCGGAAGCAAGTATGCGTGCCGTCGCTCCTCAACAACGGATATCGCCTTGGGAGTCACACCTTTTGGCTGAGTGAACTCCATCCTCTGATTCACAAAGATCGTCGGATTGTCACCCTCAAAGCCATTCAACGACACCGACTCTCTTCCATCCCGGCTCCGCATTATCACGTCAGTACCGACAACCAAAGGCTTGTCGTTGTCCCATGTCCACTTGCCCCCGGCTCACATCCGCCTCGCAAATGGCTCCGGCGGCTCAAAGTCCTTCTCTGTGCCATTCACGCTGTTGAGCAGTGGTTCACGGTATTTGGGGTGACAGAAGGTTTTATGTGGTGGCCATAGAGCAGCTTGTCGCCAGCCATCGGCGGGCAGAATGAGATGAACCCGCTGCCATTGCGCGTGGGTAAAGTAACATGCAGATCCACAAGCCGACAAGGGGATAGCGTGTCGTGGAGCTTGATTGAGCGTTGTGTAGAGCACCAGGTCTCCACATATTGGGTGCACAAGCGTCTCGATAGGGGCAGGAAGCTGCTACGACACGTTTATCTTGCAACGGAGAACACAGAGGCCTGTTGCTGAGCTCGGTGAAGGAGTATTGAAAGCCGTGGGTATCATTACAGTTGGTGGTCAAGTTTAGTCAAAAGGTCTCGTGGTCATGTGTGCATCGCTGCCATGGGTCGTTCACATATTCTCGCCCAAGTTGAAGTTAGCTTCGCACATTGTTACAATTACTACAATACACTTGCAAGGTACATTCGCTGAGGAGGCAGACAAGGTCCATTCGCTGAGGAGGCAGACAAGGTACATTCACTGAGGAGGCAGACAAGGTACATTCACTGAGGAGGCAGACAAGGTACATTCACTGAGGAGGCAGACAAGGTACATTCACTGAGGAGGCAGAACGAGCTACATGATCAAGGATCGATCTTCCCCGACACAGAAGGAAACCAAAGACAAGATGAACTGCGGCGGCGTCATCTACAATGGATCAACATTCAGTGACAAGGGACGTTTCATGAAGTCGTGCCACCCACAGTTCACTAGGCAGTCTTCCTAATTTCGGAATAAGCTGCAAGGCTGACTCTGGAACTAGCGGAGCAGCTTTGGCAGCGATCAGCTCGGTCCAGGACCGAATGCGTTCCACCTCGAATCGCTCTTGAGCGGGATCGCTCGCTCCCAGTACCATCAAGTACCGTACCGAAGCCTCGCGCAGGAGTTCTACAGAAGACTCCCTCCTAATCCATATCCCCGCTAACCCATACTCCCTGAAAATCCATGAACTCTGGGCCCCACCGCCATTGTACACAGTGGAGTTTCCGAAAAAAGCCATGACTCCCTCATAATCAATAATCCATGCTAATCTGGAGGAAAAATCCATAGATTCTGTCATACATTACGCTATCTTTGGCCGGCTCTCGGTAGTACCTTGTAGAGTACACCACGAAAATACATGAATCACCTCCGCCGACGTCGGACCAATGTGTTGGCAGGTGGAAGTGGCATGATACTGCGCTGTTGAACTTGCAAACTGCTCTCCCTATGCCTACCAAACCTCCCAAACCCATAGACACCTTGAAGAAAGGACTCTCCAGGCTTAAGAAGTCCATTTATGAGAAGAAGGCACATCTTGAGGGGCGCCTGAACCGTCGCAAACCGGATCTCAACAGAGGAACAGTCTTAGGTTGGATGATTCTGGCAAAATCGTTGAGGAGGAACAGGTTGTCGCCGCCCTCGACCAGGCCTCCGATTACGAGCGAGGCCTGGAAAGACTCGGTGACCACGAGAAGTCACTTGTCACCAAGCTGCGTGAATGGGCTGGTGATTTGGTAAAGGCAATGTCGAACAAGCGGAAGAGTGAGTCTCGTGTCCACTGATCAGAATTTCGCACATTAACCTAGAGTTTTCAGGAGGCGAGGTGAAAAAGACTGTCACCAAAAGGAAGAAGCCGGTGAAGCCTATGAAGGCTGCTGTCCAGTTCTTGACCGGAAAGAACCAGACGGCAGGCAATGAAATCCGCATTGAGGTTCTGGACTGGTATCACGGCCCTGGGAGCAAGAACCAGACAAAGACTGCGAAGCACTTTGCAGAGGTCTATCCAGACATCGGTTTCACGCAGCCACTGGTCAGCGACTGGGTCAAGAAGGAAGCGGTCTGGAGAGCCAAAGTTACTGTTGATGGGCCGAGGACGAAGCGAGTTCGCCAAACGGAGTTCCCAGAGATCGAGGAGATGTTGACGCTCTGGGTCATGAAAGCCCTGGTCGACTACGTGGACATAACTGGACCACTCCCGAGCCAACCGGAAGGACTTTGCAAAACGGGCAGGAATTCCCGAGGACAACTGGACCAAGCTCAGCGAAGGGTGGTTGACGAGGTTCAAGGTTCGTCACGGGCTTAAAGAGCACAGGCATCACGGCAAGGCAGCGAATGTCAATCAAGATGTTGTTGAGGTAGAGCGTGTGCAAGTCAGAAAGCTATTGAAAGGATTGTGGGTACGCGTTGAGGGATATCTGGAACACAGACGAGACTGGGCAGTTTTGGGCGTGAGTGATTCTCAGAGTCTTTGGTCTTCCCCTTCTCATACTGGCTCCGTTTTCAGCCTGTGTCCTGATCGTGGACTATTGACGTTGGTGAAGCATGGCCATAAGATGAAGAAGAATCGGCTCACGTACCTACTCTCTACCAACGCTGACGGCTCTGAGAAGCTACCGCCAATTATCATTGGCAAGGCAAAGCAGCCCCACACCTTCAATCGGCAGATAGCTGTTCCGCTTGGCTTTGAGTACCGGTTCAACGCAAAGGCCTGGATGACAACGGTCATTTATCAGGAATGGCTTCGCAACTGGGACAGGCAACTTCGTCAGGATAGACGTCATATTCTCCTTCTCCAGGACAATTTTGCTGGCCACATTCCTACCTCAGACCTCACCAACATCCGCCTCGAGAGTTTCCATTCCGACCTCACCTCTCACCTCCAGCCACTGGATCAGGGCATCATTCAAAACTTCAAGGCTCAGTATCGCGTTTACACCATGGAGTGAACCATCAGGCGCAACAATTCTGACGTCCCACCTGCGCAAATTTACAATATCAATGTTCTGGAAGCCATGCGACTTTCAGACATCTCATGGAACGAGGTCACCTCAACCACCATTCACAACTGCTGGAGGAAAGCAGGCATTCTTCCCAACAACTTTCCGTCCACTCCTGGTGCCTCCAGTAATAACAACGACACTACTGAACCAAGCAATCAAAGATGGTCTCCACGGCCTCGTGGAGCACGGAGTTCTTCAGAAGGCCAACACAATGTCTAGTAGCAAGCACCTTCTTCTGCAAGACAAGGAGTCCATGATGGATGGGGATACCAACGAAGAGATCTTTCAGGCTGTGCGCAAAGATAAGTTGAGGATGGAAAATCTTGAGATCAACAGTGGTGACGACATAGATAACAAGGAGACCCCCGAGCCTGTCATACAGCCCCCTTCCATCAAGCAGGTTCTTAACGCTCTCTCCCTTCTTCACCACTTCACTGATCTCTCTGGAGACGCCGCTGCAAAGAGACTTCAGCCAGCCCTTGCTTCTTTTGGTTGTACTCTGCGCTACGAGCGTCAGGAGGCAATGAAATCAACCAATATTTGCAATTACTTTGTGCAGGAGTCTGTAGGATGTTGTTTGTAGTCATTTGAAGTGTTTTCCAAAAGAAATTGGTCTCTCTTGAAATACATACTCTCTGGAAAACCCATAAATTATATCTTGCACTGAGGGGTATGGGTTAAGAGGGAGTCTAATGTGTTGAAAGCATACCTACCTGCTTGTAGAGTATGTTAAGCCCGTGCGAGCTCTGCTGGAAAGACCAATGGATGAGTCCTATAGCGAACAGATCTTGCCTTTAGTCTGACACTCTCCTGAGAACCAGTGGACTCGGATTTGGAAGGGTAGATGTCTGAGGGCCAATTTGGACAGGGAAAAAGAGAGGAAGGGCTGGCTAGGCCAGAGAGAGCCGGGGATGATTTCAAGGAGGTAATCGGACTAGCAGTAGTCTAGCTAAGTCAATATTCCAATTGCAGAACCTATCTACTACAATCGGTTTTATAAAGGGTAGTAAAATAAACAGGTACAAACATGGAGTCATCCTGTGAAGCTCAGGCTGTGCAGTCCTTGATCACAAGTACTACCTTTGAGTCAGCCTTGGAGACAAGGCTGTGCAGTCAAGAACAATGAGGGTGTTCATGTGAACACTCATAGGATGCAAAGGAATATTCTGGAAAGGGAAAGGAATATTCTGGAAGGAGTAGAAATATGCGATCTTGATAACAGAAGGCACAGAAGGAATGCAACCTCAGTGAAGGGAGGAGTCACACTGATGCATGAATATAACAGTATCCCCCTCTTACGGTCCTCGCCCCTGAGGACCAGGCCATAATAGGTGGATGAAGAAAAAGATGGAGGAATAAAACATGGATGGAAAGAAATGTAATCATGTAGAGAGAGAGATTAGAGTGACAAGTAAACACTGGGAAGAAGTCTCAAGCAAAGTATAGAGAAAAAGAGCATGGTTGACATTGTGAAAAGAAAGAATAGTGAAGGGAACAGAAGATCAAGAAAGAGAGCGTAGCTGAGATAAAATCTTGTCCAAGGGTCCTGGCTTGTCCGGATAGCGTGTGTGGAACTCGTTGATCGACTCGCTTGCATGACGGATAAGCTTGTCAGCAGGGATCCATTCTGTGGCCTTGTCTGTATTCTCATATCCATCCCATGCAACCAAATACTTGAGGGGATAAGCCTTGCGTCGTCGATCAATTTTTGAATCGAGAATTTCCTTTATCTCATACTTGTCTTTGCCTTCAACCTGTACAGGTGGCGGAGGAGACTGAATGCGATTGGGGATGGTGTTAGGGACTTCAGGTTCGAGTTGGGAGACATGGAAAACCAGATGGATGGAGCGAAGGTCGTGAGGAAGACAAAGGGTGTAAGCATGAGTTGAAGGGTGTGCTATAACCTTGAATGGACCTAAGTATTTTTCGGAGAACTTCTGAGTTGGGCAAGTGGTGCGGATGTGCTTTGCCATAACGAAGGCTTTTGAACCTATCTTCAATTCCGGTGCTGGTAGTCGTTTTCAATCGGCCTGTGTCTTGTAACGTTCCTGAGCCAGGGTAATCTGCGATGAGAGGAAGGAGTGCAGATCTGACAGATCCACAGCAAAATCGCAAGCGTACAAGGACACGACATTGCGCTCTGTATGGATTGTCATGGATGGGTGGTAACCCTTATTAGCAAAGAAGGGTGAGATACCAGTGGAGGCATTGGGAGCGTTGTTGTAGGCAAATTCTGCGAGAGGGAGAAGACGATCCCAGTCGTCTTGCTGGTACGAACAGTAAGTACAAATGTACTGCTCAAGAGTCTGATTCACTCGTTCAGTTTGCCCATCCCCCTCAGGATGATAGCCTGAGGTGAAATGGAGTTCCATGTCAAGGATAACTCCCAGTGAACGCATAAATGAGGAGACGAATTCGGAGCCTCTATCGGAAGTGACATGACTGGGTATTCCATGTTTCAAAAAGACATGGATGAGGAATAACCAGGCCATATCGGCAGAGGTGATAGTTGTATGGCAGGGAATAAAGATACCCTGCTTGGAGGCGCGATCTATAAAGACGAGGATGGAATTAAAACCGTTTGAAGATGGCAGCTCTTCAATAAAATCCATGGAGATGGAATGCCAGGGACGCGAAGGGACAGGTAGGGGTTTCAG
>ML178839.1:0-15902 GCA_004369125.1 Pterulicium gracile
AATCCTGAGTGCTGTGGTTTTTGTCTCATTTTGTTCAATTAATGCGCTCTCAAGTCAAGCTTGTCCTGAAGTTTCAATTAATGCGCTCTCAAGTCGAGCTTGTCCCTGAAGTTTCAATTAATGTGCTCTCAAGTCCAAGCTTGTCCTGAAGTTGACCTCACTCAGCAGCAGAGCAATTCTGAATCACAAAATTCGCAGTTTTGGCAACATCATTGATTCACCAGCCTATATTTACTAACTACACTGAGTGCAACAGTTACAATTCTAGAGACAGTTACAATTCTAAAGACAGACATACCTTTGTCTGTTGAGCCTCTGCTCCAGATCTGCTGCAGCTTTCTATGTTTTGTGACAGGTAGAAGTTATATATGCCTAGAAATGTCTGTAAAGTGAGCAAAGGCATCAGCAGTATCAATGCATAGTCAGACACATACCCATTGCCTCTCTTCCAGTGTTGAAGAGAAGATACGCCACAAGATTTTTGCTTGCAAGAAGATCCATGGCAGCGGTATCCTCCCAGATGTGACCACGCGCAAAAAGCCAGAGCTGACGGACACAGTTGCAATGGAAATTGGTAGTAACCACACAAAGGTGTATTGAAGGTACAGGTATGTGGCGCAGAGTATGACAGTACCAGCAGTGTACAGAGTATCTAGCTAGAGCAGACACTCACCAAGATAACCCTTAGAGGAACAGAGGATGTAGTGATTACAGGCAATGTGGGGGAAAGAAACACAAAAAGATGAGGGTATATTTGAATAGACCTAGTCTCATATATGTAGTACACAGACATGTAACCATGTAGAAAAGACAATGAGTCTGCATCAAGGAGTCATAGGGCGTAAGGATGTGATCTTCTCTAAAGACTGAGCCTGAGGCGTTTACCAAAGCTAAGAACTAATCTACACTACAGTGGTATTTGTTCAACAAGGTGGTACGCGCATGACAAGACCACATCTTTGGGGAGGGCTAATCATGGGCCTTATTGAGTACATCTGATTGGGACCAGAGGAACCAAGGGTGTAGATGTGCAAATAGGTGGAGCAACAGCTCAACGTTGGCAAGGGAAACAGTGGAGAGTAGGTGCGGGAAGTGCTGGAGACAAGTGATAAGATCCTGAAGCAGGAGAGGCATAGCTGTTGTCTTGCTGGGTGAGGAAGGGAAAAAAGAAAGAGTTCCATTGATATATTGATATATATATCATAGCAAAAATCAACGTCTCTACAGGTTCCTGGTGGAGGTCTCTATAGAGAGATGAGAAAGTCTCTATAGAGAGATGAGAAAGTCTCTATAGAGAGATGAGAAAGTCTCTATAGAGAGGTGAGTAGAGACTGTGACGCCGGCTTGGCGTCTCTATAGAGGATTGTGGCGATCATTGCGAGGTCTCTACGGACTCTCTATAGAGATCTCTATAGAGGCTCGGCTAGGTGTAAGGCCTCAGTACTCCTCTCATGACCTCACTCTCGTTTACCCCATCATGTTTCTATGATTGTCGCGATCCAGCTACCTATAAGTAGCTCCTCGCCCTGTATCCTGCTCCTTAAGCATTATCTTTACCAGTACACAGAATATACAGTTTTCGTGTTCTTGGTTTGGCATGCTCCCTACGCATAAGGGCCACCGGTCCTTACACTAGGCCTCCGAGAGACCTCGTCGCAGACGTCGACGGTTTGGAGATTTCAGTCCTTAAGGATATCATAAGTTTACAATTTGATCAAGTCCGCCTTATGATTCCTTTATGGGGACGGCGCAGCAGTGTACGACCCAGTTGATGAGACTGACAGATGGGCTGGCCACAACTGACTGTGCCTCGCCAACTCGCATCTCACCATCATCTGCTCTTGATTGTGCCAAAATGCCCTCCTTCTCGACAGCGCCTACTACAACGCCGAACTGGCTCACCGCCGTACGTCTGTCTATCAGGCAATCTCCAGTATTATACGTCCTTATACGCATGGCCCCCACTATCCTTCCGGTACCCTGAACCTCCGAAAACCTCGACTCTGGTCTTCTCCACCCTCGACTCTCCGCATTGTCATCCACCGGATTCACATTACTAGTCAGCCTATAACTCAGCTAAGGCCTCCGCCTCCACAGCAGGTCGGCGCCGATGGATACTGATGGCATTTGAGCAGTTCTGGCGGGATCCGACCGCAGTGAAGCAAGACGAGGTGACGTTGGTCCGTCCATATCAACACTACTGTTTTCCGGATCGTCTTACCTACCCTCTTGGGTATGCTAGAGAATATTCCCGCTGATTCTGACCCTTTCGACTAGATCACGACTGAGACCGGCGCACTCGGCATCGTAGTGCGGACAGACTACACCGACGACGAAGCATGTTCTCGATTTTTGGAACGGCTTGAGCGAGGGGAGGATGACATGTGGCGGAGCATGGCGCCTGAAAACAATGAGACTGGTTCTTCGGGGGAGGTAATTGAGAGTGCGGATGTAGCAATGGATGGTACTCCTCAGGCTTATCAGGAGGAGGCAGACGACGACGACGATTCCGAAGACGACGAAGAGGTGGAGAAGGTGCTATCGAAAATGGCTTAGCTTGTGTTCGTCGAGCTCTCGCTGGTATGTACTGATGTACTCTTACGTGCTGGTGCTGCGATGTCTCTGCGCTTGCAGACGTAGAAAAACATGTCGACACGATCAACGTACAATGGCATACTATTACATCATGCTACCCCATCTCGTTCGTCGTAAGGAGAAGATACAAGTGCAAAGCTGTAACCGACCCGAATCGACAACGAACACCTACTACAACGATCTCAAGCAAGGCCGAACCACGCCTTCACCTGCGCCCCCTGGTACGGAATCCCATGCCCTACACCCGGCGCACTGATCGCCATAACGTTCGCCCCATAGTCCGTCCTCGTCCACCCACTCTGCGCATAGTTCTGGACCGTCGCGCTTGGCGTCTCGCTCACGTTGTGCACGTTGGTCCATTGCTTCACCTGTTCCTTCAGATTCTGCACGTTCACCACGGTATCCGCAGTTCCATGCCACGTCTGCATCTTGGGGCGAGGACCGGTGTATCCCGGGTACGCGGCGCGCACGATGTTGCCCCACTCCTGAGCGGTTTTCTGGATCTGACCTTGGTCGCAGGGAGGGTAGAAGGTGGACGGAGCGCCAGCGAAGCAGCCGAATGAAGTCCCGGCGAAGGCGGAGCCAGCGACGAAGAGGTCTCAAGATGTGGCGCAAAGTCAGTAGGCCACCTTCAGGCGTTTTCGCAAGCGAAGACTAGAGAAACTCACCCGGATAAGCACCCATGAGAACGTTCGTCATCATAGCACCCGAGCTGAATCCCGTCGCGAAAACACGTTTCTTATCCGCCGTGAAGTTCGAAATCGTCCATCGCACCGCGCTTGCAATACCAAGCGAGTCTCCACCACCATCATGGGTTAAAGTCCCAGACGTACGGACGTCGTAGCACTTCTCCGAGTTGATCGCTTCGGGATAGAGCAGGACGTACTTCCCAGAGTCTGCGTAACCTTTCCAAGGATAGCCACTGTGCATCTGACTGGCGCTGCCGCCGCAGGGATGAAGCACGACGACAACGGCGGGGTTGGAGCCGAGACCTTGCGGGACGTAGATGAAGACGCGAAGGTTGGCGGGATTGGGACCGAAATTGCTGAGCTGTGGCCAGAGGAGGTCAGTACAAAGCCTTCGGACCAGCGTAAGGAAATGACGTTACCTGCTGAAGTACACCGGTCGGAATTTGCGTGGGAGCGGGTTGACCAGGAGTCGTCGTCGCGTCCGTAGGAGTAGGACCTGGTACGGAACTTCCTGGAATGCATTGGTAATACCCTAGAGCAACGACGTTAGTTTGTGGGGCAGTCAAAGTGCCAACCACGAACATTGATTCACGACGTTACACGTCGCACCCGACACGCAGGTGGTCTCACCACCCCAACCAGTCCCACCGCCTAGATAGAATCAAGGAGAACGGCGTCAGCGTTGCGATGCGTATGCACAAACTGAAATTCCGTACATTGACCCCATACAGGAACCGCAGCTGAAGCGTATCCGATGACAAAGAGAGCAGTAAGGAGACGAAGAAACATGCTGTATGTTCATCAAGTCAAGCAACGTTCAAACGCGTCCTATATACTCGATAAGTGGATAATCAGTTGAAGAAACTTCGGAACTCACCTGCGACCTGACCTGCACTGGATGCTCTTAAATAAACGTCTGATCGTGCTGAGGGAAAATACGATGCAAGTCAGTCTCAATGGTAAACGAGCTTCTCGCCGGAAGTAGTCTGCGCATCCAGCCAGAACCGGATGAACCTCGCGTGCTGAGCGTTATACCGGCAGGACAGGGCATACAGTTGGACCAACGTGTGCACCGGGTGTGCGACTTCACCGCAGGCTAAACAGATGAAGCATGGATGAATCGTTTACCCCTACTGTCTTCGCTCAGGGCGATGATCGCTAGCTCCAACCATCGTCTCTCGGCGTTACTCGTGAGCACATATCGGGGGTGAAGCTACGTGCGACTGTGTCATGCGCGATGTTCAGGTCTATAATTGTCAAAAGCTGCGTTCTCAATAGGGTCTGGTGACGGCAGTGTCTGCTGGAGCAGTGGAAGCAGGAAAGGTCATGGATTGTGACCGAGGCTAGTCGTGGTGGTGGTGGAGGTTGGAGAATGAGGAGACAGTCACAACCGTGACGTCACATCGCGACTAATGGCTCGTGCACAGTAGTGCGCACTCCTCCTTGAGGCTCAAGCGCAGTCGAATACACAGTCGGAGAGAGAACGAAGGAGCAATGCTCGGTAAATTATATACCATACTGTTACACAACATAGAGTTTACGCCAATCCCCATGATCGACTAATGGCTTCGAAAAATAAAAGTCCTTTCGTTGTCCTCCGAGTATCCAATTATATGTACACACCCATCGAGACAGTGTCCGCGAGAGATAACCACCACTATCCGCAAACCCCAGGGTACGCTCTATTCGTCGGATAGCGCGGGATCCAACCACCATTCAGCCCAGCCTGGTACGACCAATCGTCTGCCTGCTCTGCCTTCCACGTCCAGAAGATCCATCCCGCGCCCTGAGGGGCCAAACATCAGTATCCACGAAACGAAGACAGCAAAGTGTCCGACAAACTGACCTTCTCAAACGTCGTCGTCTGCGCCTCGTAGAACCTCCTCAAAAAGTTCTTGTAATCCTGACTGAACGTCGACGCCCCATTGCCCCCCGTCTTTCCATTGCAACTGCCGATGTACCTGCTCCCGTCGTATCGTCCTTCGTACCGCGCACCTCGACCACGAGCGTTGAGCCAATAGGCGCAGTCTGTCGAGGCGAGAGTCCATTCGCCGACGACGACGTCAAGGGGTGAGGAGGTGAGCTGACCGGCGAGGGAGCAGGCTTCGGAGATGAAACCGTCTTGAGACTTGCCAAGTTCCTGTAAGTGAGAAGTGCGTTATTGAAAGTCACCGAGAGCAGGAACGCGAACGTACGGCTTCTGAGAACACCTGGTAGACGTGCTTGTCGAGGAGAACAGATTGATACTGAGGCGGAGGGAGGAAGTTGCTCCATGTGCTGAGGGGCTCGAAACCGTCAGAAAGAATCACGGCAAAGTCGCTTGGCTGAGAGTTTCCGTTAGGGAATCTGCCAAACGTTGCGTGAGCTTTGAGTCTGGATGGAGTGGAAACGAACGAACCGGATGCTTCCGTAGGCATCATATCCGAACTAATCGCTCATCAACTTCTAAAGCTGCAAAAGTAAAAGAGGCGAGACGATACCTGTCTGATAGCATCCACCCAGTTCTGGCCTCTGAACCCCGTCGGTCTGCGCTCTTTATTCAGCGCCCGTCGGAACAACACAAAAGAAAGAAGTGAACTAACTCATTTAACGCCGCGATAGCCGATACCGTGTTTACATCGTCCTCGTACCTCTGCGCGATCTGCTTCACGATCGCGTTCGTCCTCGCGATGTTATCGCCGTTCAGCCATTGAGGGTTGTTCGTGCGTTGGCCGGAGTTATCGAATCTGAACGCAGGTGTGTAGAGCATAAGCGAAAGAACGATGAAGAAAACGGCCTAAGGGGATAACATACCCATTCTGACTGCCAGGCGCTCCATGAAGATCGACGATGACCTTCAGACCGTTATTCCTCGCCCAACCGACAGCTCTGTCGAGGTAAGGCAGCGCGCCGGTGATGAACGGCGCATCAGGTTGGAAAGCCCAATAGCCGATCGGGATGCGGACGTGATTCAATCTGCAGACGCGCTGGTACATCAGCACGATGAAATCAAAGCGGAGAATCGATTCGAGGAGGGCGGGAATAGCGGAAGGAATGGAAAGTACTCACCCAGCACCTCTGATAGCCCCGAAATCGCCCTCAGTGATGAACGAATCCCAGTGCCTCCTCAACGCTGCCTCAGCCGTTCCCCTATCCTGCAACTGCCCGAACGTGAACTCGTCGACAATCGCATCGTTACCCGTCGCTTGGAAGACGCTAGGCGTGATCCAGGGCTGCAGAGAACGACTGGCTTTTAGCAACCGACGCCGAAATTGAGAGAAGAGGGAGAGAGGAGACGTACCTCGAGCAAGAGCCATCCTCCTAGATTCACGCCGCGGATTTTCTGACTCCCGTATGGGAACCTTTGATTGATAGCCTTGACCTGGACCAAGAAGGGATACAGCAGAGCAACAAGCGTCGTCAACTTCAGTCGCATTCTCCAAACTTTCTGAAGTGAGTGAGTGGGTGGGTAAGAATCAACCGCAGTGGACGAGAGAGCGAGAAGGAAAGAAAAGATTTGTACCAAGAGAGGTTATATGCCCGCAAGTGAGACCACCAAGTCGATGATGAGTCTTTCCACCAAAGATCCGGTACGATGACGATTCCACAGCACAGCGAACAAACACGGCCGTATACTCGGACGCTGCGGTGCCAACTTGGACGAAGCTATGTTCGGTGAGACACGGGTATGGACGCCGAAGTAACTACTGAATTAAATTTGAGCTTCAGACGGTTATCATGCCATGACGAGCTTTGCCCAGTGTGTGTGGAGGAAAGTGGAGGCATGGGATAGGATTGGGCGGCCGGGAGGCGGGAGGAGTGCGAGACATTGAGGCGGAGGCAAAGGGATCGGAGTCTACTGTGGTACTTCTTCTGCCGCGTTGCGAGGTTTGGTTGTTTCATCGAGGATATTGCAATTATAGTATACTGGTGTTGAGCTCGGCCAAAGTCTTAGTAGTGAAAGAGCGCAAGAACGGCATGGATTGTGGACATGGAGAGATGAAGGAGGTTGGTTGAAGCCGCCGGTGGTTAATTTATATTCCCACGCCCAGCGACAGCTAGGGAGTTTTCCCCTGCTATTTACAAAGTCGACGTCAATGCAAGGTTTGCGATATTGGGGTGTCAGAGTGTCGCGAGTAGCTGGATCGAGAGACGAACAAAGTACATGGGTATATCCCAGATCCATAAGCAACTCTACATGGTGCAAGTGTAACGTACAACAACCTCTACCCAAACACAGATAAGCGATGTACAGGACACGAACATACACACGATCCCAGAGAGAACGGCGTCGGACACAGAGACAGAAAAGACTCTATCAGAAACTCGAAGAAACGACGACTTGAGTAGAAAGAAAGCCGCATCTACCCATTTGACCATCTCCTGCGATGCGTCGTGCGACGAAACGCCGAGAACGCCGTCGCAACGCTCTAATGGGCATGATCCTGTCCAAACCCAACACCTCCAGCAGCGACAATGTATCGTCCGAACAGCGCCTCGCCGATACCAAGTCCGACGACGATGGAAAGGATGAATCCGACGTTGAATGTCCTAAACGAAAGCTCTGGTTTAGCGAACGACGAGAGCTCAGAGTAGGCCAAGAGAGCGAGACGTACATGACGATCAACATCAGCGCAAAGCTCAACGCCGACTGTGCAGCGAAGACGACACCTCTCGTCAAGTCGTGAGCAGGGATGAACGGCGGTACGCGGCGCATGAATCCACCGGTCTTTATACTCTGCTCAGGCGAGCTCGAGCTTGACGAGGAAGCAGTCGATTTACGTGGAAGTGTGTTCAATGCGTTCGCATGAGCAATCAAAGCCCTGTCATCATAGAGGTATGGAAATAAGGAGGAGAAACGATAGCAAATCCACGCACCGACTCCGCCAATGTCCCTCCATCCCCGCTCTACACGCCGCTAGCCATCTCTCCGCCATTCCGAGCAGCAGCAGTCCAATACATGCTCCGATCATCGCTCCTGTGCTCTTAGGTACCCATCCATCGAAGAGAATCGTGTCGCCCGGCTTGACGTGGAAGTACATGATCATGTTCCCATGGGCGAGTTGTACAGTCGTATGGTCACCGCTCCCACCACCTCCACCGGCGTGTGATGAGTGGTCCATGTTTTGTGAGACGAGAGAAGTGGGGAGGAGAGGTAGAAATAAGAGTAAGTGAAGTGTGGTGAACGAGGAGGAGAAGAAGGAGGTGGTAAAGCACAACGATCACTGCGATACGATGCCAAGGGAATCAAACCAACCGGAGCGGTACTAATAACCGGCCCGATCTCGCCGTTTCCAATGACTTCATCACTCACCCTCCTCCACCGCCAATTCACCCACCAACTCACACGGACCATGTCCTCCTCATCATCCAAAGCAACCATTTTATCCAAGGAAACCCTCTTAGCCGATCAAGCAAAGTGGCTCAAGCTCGAGAAGATCAACTGGCGCGACGAGGACGGGAAAGACCGGGTGTGGGAGGCTGCATCAAGGTCGACGAGAGCGGAGAAGAGTGGGCTGGATGCGGTGGCGATCTTGGCCGTTATCGAGACTGAACCAAGGTCTACGGTGTTGATTGAGCAGTTTAGACCGCCTGCTGGTGGTGTTTGCATCGGTGCGTCGTGTCTTGACACTTCTGTGAACCATACTGATGACTCTCATCGTGACGTGTAGAGCTGCCTGCTGGTCTAGTGGACGAGTCAGAATCTCCCAAAGACGCGGCGTTTCGTGAGCTGGAAGAAGAGACAGGGTTCAAGGCTGAGAAAGTCCTCGAGGAAACGCCGATCGTCGTATGTGATCCTGGTACGTTTACTCGTCATCCCAGCTTACTGCTGTCTTTTTGGGGAATTCTCTGACACGAAGAACGCCACGCCTCCTGCAGGTATGACGACCGCCAACATGAAGCTAATGGTCGTCTCCGTTTCTTCCTCCACGAAAGACGTCGACAAGCTCGAGATTCCGAAACAGCGCCTCGAAGCAGGCGAGCACATCAAGAGACGGATCGTCGTACTCGATGAGCTCGAGAAGGTGTTGAAGAGTACGTACAACCTGTATTTGCTCTTCTCTTTGCTGGACAAGCAATGTTCATGGCGGTCGTAGGCTACGACGAGCAAGGCTTCATCATCGACGCCAGGCTCTCCCATTTCGCAGGCGGATATGCGTTGGCGAGGAAGCTTCGAGAGAAAGCTTACTAGTTGTAGTTGTGAGTCGCTTCACACGGTCGCCACTTTCTTCTGCCTTTGCATGACCCACTGACGTTGAAGGTCTGATTCAGCTACTCGCCGAGAGTTATTCTGTACATCATCGGCTAGTATACGCCAATTTAGTCTGTTTCGCGGTTCGTCGCCTGCGCTGTCGGGCTCCTCCACTACAGCGGACGACATTTTTCGCCTACTTGCTTCCATAGCCTTGGTTATCAGTTCACTACGTTTCCTGCTCGAGTACATATGTTTACGGCGTTGATTGCTTGGCCGACCAGGAGGCCGTGTTCGAATCCGGTTTGCCTACTGTTGACTCTCGACCGTTTATAACTTGCCTCCCTGTCAACTCTCCTGGCTTCAGACTCCTCCTTGTGTATCCTAGGCCCGATCAGCACGGGAATATATTAGCTATGGAGGCAAGGAACTGCTTCGACAGCATGCTGGGGCTTGCTACAGTATCTACTGTCGATGGAAGCCAATTGATGCCACTGTCCAATATGCGCTCGATGACCGAGCGAGGACGCGCAGGCTGCAGATTCCCTTCCTTTCTTCCTACCACCACCATCGTCCTAGTCCACTCCTCCACATGGAACATACTTGTACAGTCTTTCCATTGAACGACGACATCACGTCCATCGTGTTTCTTAGTCTCGACAAAGTCCGCGACGTCCCTGCATTCATGCGCACCTGCAAACCAGTCTGCGAGGTGTACAAAGCCAACGCTAGCAAGATCCAAGAACGGCTCTCGGTTCTCGTATGGCGGCGTATACGATTTCTTCGTGAACCAGCGCTCATCGCGGTTACACTATCCGCGCGACGAAACGCAAGAGAGGACTATTACTCGGTTATCTCGGATGTCCTCAACTATCGAAAATCGGAGCCACTGGATGGAGTAGACTGGTCGTGCCTCTTGGGAAGAGTTGAGAATCTAACTGAACTTGCGCAGACATGGGGAACACTGTACACTCTCAAGTACGCTAGATACACCCGTCTCTTGCTTGTTTTGACTTGAAACGACTAACTGACCTCGTCCTACCCTTCGTAGACGCAAGGATCCGACGCTGCGCATCAAACACTGTCTAACGAGCAATTTGTTCACTCTTCCGGCTAGCCAGTTAAGTCTCAACGAGAAGCTCCGCCTGGAATGTGCCCTCTACCGAATCGTGGCGTTTTACGCCGCTATCCAGTTCAAGATCGACCTCGACCACGTGTTAAATCACGACCAGGCAAACCGTTTTCTACAGACTGCTATCCAGTTTCTATCCCATTTTCACATCCCGAGAGTTTCAAGAGATGTAGAGCGTGGAAAAACTGGCTCGTGAGATCGAGGAGGAGGCGGCCGACCCAGTTCCGCTACGTTGTCACAGTACGCTTTCCGTACATCTTCACTTCTCACTTCACGTTGACGTCTTGGTCGTTCTTTTTGGTCGTTCTTTTTGAACAGTCGATCATGAACCAGGGAGAGAATGCGTTGAAATTCAATCGCTTCTCTTCAATAATCTGGAGTACGATGTAATGAGGTGCTTTTCCCGCGCCAACTCGGGTACAGACGGAGTATCGCTCACATCCGCTCTACGATATGCGTGGTGCATGAAGACCGCAGATTGTGACCCTGAGTCGGAGGACGATTTGAGGTTTCCGGAGGCTATCGTGGACCGAGCCATAGAACCTGGCGCCGAGTGTACGTGATTCATCCCTTCGCATCACTGAACTTTCAACGTAACCTAGTGCTCCATTACCTTCGTCGTCCAGGCAAGCTCTGCCGCGTGACTATGGTATACACAACCATTATTAACACTACGCGTGTCTTCATTGAACAGATAATCCACGTCTACAAAGATTTCAGTATCGCTGCTAAGTTATTCCATTACTTCGCGGTCAGCCTCTGGATCCAGAGACGAGAGGCCTCAAGTCGACAAGGTCTTCCAGGCTATTGACGAAGCGTTTGATAATAGGACCTTGGTTCTCACGTATCCGAGTACGCTCACGTCAACGGTTGCGCTCGATTGCCTTGACGTTATACGAGACTCTGATCGAGAGGTACCTTGTCGACTCCGTTCTCACGTACATATATCTACGACCCATGGACCGGGTATGCCAATGCTGCGCCTGGCTTGTGATATGGAAAGGATTGCCGATGTCATTCACTCATTGGTTAAAAGCTAGTGAGTTTTCGTTTTTCGCTTGAAGACCTACCTGGTTCATTGGTTCCACTGACACACGCGTATGGCTGATAGACCCCCAACGATGGAGCGAGCTGACGATCTGCCCGTAAGGAGAGTCCATTTGTAATCCCATTGTTGCATATACTACCCAGAATGCCCCGAACAAAGACGCCCAAAGTCCCCCAGCAATCATTCGACGCTGCAAAGATAGACCACGGTACTTCACCACCCATGTCAACTTACAAGTCACCTACTAAGATCCTGACAGCTCTTCGTTCATGTCTTTTAGTTTCCGAGCCCATTCACGGCGGTTCCGAAAAGCGTGCCAAGAAATCGAACGCAAGTAGACTCCCTGACGAGTACATCGCTCACCGCACGCGGTCTAATGGGGTCCTGGAACAACTGCCCCAGAACAAAATCAGTGCGAAATTGGCCCTTCCTGTGAATGCCACCATGCCCCACGCTGACTAGTACTCCTGTGTCCTACAGTAGACAAAGACGAGCGCGTCAAAGCGCTCAAGCGACAGGTCTCCCATCTTCATCACATCGGTTTTGAGCTTTTAACGCAGGTTAACGACCTTGCCAAGCATGGCCACATTCTTGCCAACCACAATCTCAGGATGAGCAGGAGGACTAAGACACTAGAGAGGCAGGTAGAGATCATGACACCCGATGCTGTGGCGCCTATGTCGGCGGGGAATGTGGAGGGAATACCACCGATGTTGCTGGCGTGGATTGAAGACCTGCACGCGCAGACCTCCCGCGTGGAGAGGGACATAGCAGCGATGGCGGCAAGTAACAAGGTGTGTAATACGCTTGCTCTATCAATTCCTTCTCGTGTAATTCGCGTACCTCAATCAACGTTGCCCCCTTCCTCCATTGACAATCGTGCAATCCCAAGATGTGCCAGGAGGTCGCGCGTATTGTTTCGGAAATCGCGCAGAGCACCAAGGTGCCTAGAGAGTTATTCTTCCGCCTCCATACTTTGTTTCTAATGACGATGGACGTGTTCTCAGGAACTCTTTCAATGGCGGCCCCGCTCAAAGAAGGAAAGAGCTGCACACGAAGAGAAGAAGGTCAACTTCGGCGTCCTCTTTCTTTCACTGCCGACTATTTCATCTCACGGTTTGGCACATATCTAGGTCGTCAAGGCGGAGTTAGCCGCCACAAAGTCCGTTCAGCAAGCGAAGAGGGAAAAGATTCAGAAGAAAGTGGCGAAGAGGAAGGATAAGAAGATGGCTGGGGCGGAGAGGGATTTGTCTCGCAAGGACAGGTCAGAGCCGAGTGGGCGACGATAGCTTTGCACTTTCTACCATCATTTATCATCCTTCTTGGGCCCAACGGATCGTTCCGCTGAGCAATTACTCCAAGTTGTATAATTCACTGGGGGTTGCGCGAGTACTACCTACATCTTTGTTCATGCTGACTACAGTAAATCGACCCTAGTAATACCGCACATTCATCTATCATTCACCTGAACCCATGAGTTCGAAGAGACCTGTGCACTCTCGAATCTAGGGCCAACCACTGAGAGTCTGAGACAGTCACTGGAGCTCGCTGCAGGGAGCGCAATCCACCAGAGTGACTGCCATTCCACGTTGTTGCAAACTTGAGTCTATGACGCAATACCTCGTACAACGAACCCCAGCATCAGTATTCGTACAACAACAAACCCCCTCCTCAAATACCATACACCTCCGTATGCAACCCCACCCCACCCAACCTCCCCGCCTTCCCACTCCCCAACAACCGCGCCACCGCATTCGACATATCCCTGGTCAGCCCAGCCGGTCCAGACGCACACACCGCCACGCCGCCTCCAGCACTAAATCGCGGTTGCTGTTGATGAGAGGAAGAGAGGACGTCGACGGAGATAGCCCGATCCTGCTCGTCTAGTGTGGTGATGACTGTTCCTGCCGCTGTCCCTGGCTCGATGTCATCGCGAGGGAGACTGGGAGGGGCATCGATGGCGTCGACGAAAGCGGTGAGTACAGCGGCGGCGGTTGGGCGCTGGACGATGACGCTGAGATTGGGGATGCTGGTGGGGACGGACTCGGGGTCGCATAAGCAGGTGACGTAGACAGAGATGTGCAGCGATACGGTGGAATGGGGAAATGCGGCGGTTTGAGCGATGTGAGAGAGGAACGTGGTGAACCATGATAAAGTACCTAACCGGGAAATGTAAGCGCCTAGACGAGAAAAGGCGAAAGGGTGAAGGGAAAAACGCACCAAAGCTCCGTACACACCACGCAAACTCGATTCGCCGTGTTATCTCTCCGTTCTTTCTTCCCAGCTTCACACATCGCCCAACGATATCATCCAACAGCCCGAGAGAGAACGTCGCTCCCGATCCACCGGCAAACAACAGCACATGCTCGTACCGCCCGAGATCGATAGACGAACCACCGTACGGACCATCGATCATGACTTGTAACTGCGGAAGCTCCGGCTGCCTCGCTCGTCTGCTCAACGAACCCTCACTCTTCTCCTGGTCTCCAGCTCGACTGCTCTCCTTCGCCTCAGTCCGCACCAGCTCCTCGGCCAACAACGTAGCATGCTGGTTCAGCGCCCTGGTCCAATCGCCCTTCACGCTAGCCCCGAACACCAACCCACCACCGCCGATGTCCAGTGATTCCTTGATGCACGATGTACCAGGAGGTGCGGCAAGAATGGTGAGGGGATGTGATTCGAGGATTCGACCTGAGAAGAAGACGCGTAGGCGAACGTGCTGGCCTGCTATCCATCCATCGGAGCAGAATGGAACACGGATCTGCGGTGAATAGACATGAAACTGGGTACCGCTGGGCAAAGGCCGAAAGAACGTACGAGTGTCATTTGATTGCTGACAGCTTCGATCGTAGCGTCCTTGACGCGATACTTGAATAGTCGCAGGCACAAGTCGAAACCGTAGAAAGCCAGCGGGGCGTATATCCAAGGCCGAGCATATGGGGTATGGTAGCAGAGCGCAACGAAGAAGGAAACGTATGTAACGATACTGCGGAAAAATGAGTGAGCAGATGTAACACAGCACTGATATAGAACGTACTGAATTGAGAAGAAAACCTGGTACCCCCACTTCCTAACAGGAAAGATCGAGCTGACGATAATAACGCATAGAAGACCGAAAGCAGCGAGACCTGCATCTTCCTTCGGCTCGCCTAATATAGGCTGGTTCCAGCGATGATGGTTCTGAATCCAGAGAACACCGTGAACGACGACGCAGATGAACATCGCACGGCCAGCCCAGCGATGTACAAAGTTCAGCTTCTCGTATCCATTCCCAGGTCCAAGCAGAAGTGAGAGTATGGAGTTCTTGGTAGCGAAGAGGAAGATGACTGGGAGCTGAGCCACGGCGAGGAAACCTGAGTTGCTGATTAATGTGCGAGACGCAAAAAAGGACAAGATGGCACTCACCAGCTCGGTTGGCGTTGTCAACGAGGTTCGCGTCTGTGACTGTACACAAGACGACGGCGATGGCGTAGACGACAACGACGAATACTGAAGGATAGATCAGCGCAGATTCCAAGGCGCACCAATACAGTGGATTAACTGAGAGAACTCACGTTGGCCAAGATTAAGACCCAAGCCTGGGATCGACCACAATGCAAAGCTCGCTATTACTCCGAGGACGGTCTCGGCAGCCCGTTTGACCCCTCCTGATCGTCGTGTATTCGGTACTGTGGGAGCGCGTCCAGAGATAGATGTGGTGCTGCGAGGAGGAAGAGTCTGCCATCGCTCTGTCACTCCAAAGAAGTCTTCATAGGCTCGTCCGTTCTTGATAGATCGCAGAAGGTGCGGCAGAGAGTAGAGCACTGCTGCTGCTACGCAACTAGCCCAGATGATACTAAACTTGCGCTGCCATTCTGGATCGACTTCAAAGACACTGTGTACGTTCAGTTAGTACTCAAGAGCAAAGGCATGGGGAAACCGACGTACTTGGCTTGTTTGAACTCGTCTGGGATCACGGGGGGTGTGCCGTGGGACATTGTACCTAGATACCCGACGGGGGAGATGTAGCAGAGGGTCGAGATGTGTTTGTGAAAGTGTGATTCTCGTCAAAGAGCCAGCGCTGGACGAGATGGACTTGGTCGACTTGAATGAGATGGGAGAAGGAGGAGGCAGAGGACGACGGGATAGCCACGGCACCAGTGGACAGACATCGCAACAAATCGTCGGCAACTTCGGCAACTTCGAATCAATTCCCACGCCAAGCGATTCTCTTGGTCCTCAGGCCTCAGTAGCCGGTGCGGTACTCATCTTCATCGCTGTGTCTCG
>ML178839.1:15912-61428 GCA_004369125.1 Pterulicium gracile
TTATAAACTTGTTCTAGGTCAGGCTCAACAAGAACCTCTGTTCCTACCCTCTCCTGCCCCTTTTCAAGAACGTGAGGCCATTCTTCTTGTGTTGTGACGCACTTCAGAGCTGACCACGAGCCATCAACAGCCAGCAAGGAGAGTTGATACCTTTCCAAGCCCACTCTCATGGCTTCCTCAAGTTTGTCTGTTGCGAAGCGACCTCAGGACTTAGTCTCTTTTCTCACTCTTTGATTGCATCATTCCTTTTCATCATTAATGTGATTGTTCATCTATCCTGTGCTTGTTTATCATTCCTGTGTTCGTCCAGCCTCGGTTGTTGGTTGGGATCACTATGCACTGCCTCAGTTAGATAGCATATATAGGTAGATCCCTCAACACCTAGTTCCCCATCTTGACCTCTCTGTCATTGGGACTAGGTGCGTATTTACGTTCATGTTTTCCATACTTGTTTCTCATATATTTATCTCTGTCATTGGGACTAGGTTGTGCTCTCGTTTCACTCGCTCTCTCGTTTGCTTGTGACATTCTCCAGCATTCACAGTGAGGTCAAAGTTGACAAAATAACAGCTGCTGGTACGCATTGTTCCTCCTCTTGCCTCTTCAAGCAGAGCCAACTCAAAAACTGGTGATTTTTGGCAGGCCTGCAGCTCCCATCATTGAGACTAACCCCCGTCGGCTTGAGCATCTATTGCAACTTTGACAGCAGCAGGTCTATCCTTGTTTCCGCAACCCAGCTGCCCATGCACAAGATGGACGACCTTGATTCGGACCCTGAGGACAACAAGATTCCGGCTGCACTCAACCACTCACATTCAGCCAGAGAGACGTCTACCCACCACAAGCCATACAAGTCCAGCTTGAAATCTCAACCTAAGACCAAAGTAGATACCACTTCTGATTCAGACAACTCGGATATCCTCATTGTTGAGGAGAATGTTGGTGTCAAGACCGAGCCTGTGCCCAGTCTTAACTTGAAGCGCAGGGCTCCTTTGATTCACAAGGCTGGTTCATTTGCAAAACAACAGGCACTACAACCCTTAGGCTTTGGTCCATACACGTCTCCAACCATGTCCATGAAGCCTGAGCCTCACTCGTCCATGCCGCCTCCTAGACTTTCACCCAAGAAGCAGTCGGCTATGGCACCTCCGGCTGTTCCGCTAGTGAAGCAGGAATCTTCCTCCGCCGTGGTGAAGAAGGAGCGCAACGACTTGTTCTTCTTTCCTTCTCAGGTTTCTCGAGTGCGTACATACTCTCGCGTAGTAAGGCTGTCTGGCATTGACTGGTCCTACTCACCGTGTAGAATACCAATAACCCGCTCATTCAGTTCTTTGCAAGTCAGAGATGCGAGCCCCCGCAGGTACGTCCGTGTTCCTTCTCTTCACCTGTTGCGTCATTGAGGCTCACGTTTCTTTCATCATGCGCAGTCGCAGCGCCTGTCATTAAGCTTGGAAGAGGTGGAAGAAGAACCGTCAACTCAACATATGTCTCGATCCTTCCTCTATCTCCAACGACCGACCACAATTAAACGTTACGGTGTTTTCCCATTCAGCGGTCGAATCGGATCGAGCCCTTCTTGACATTCGCCGGCAGAATTCCGACAGTCCGCCTTTGCCTTAAGTGCAGAAGAAGCACGGCAGAGATCCGACGAGTTATACGCGGCTGCAGCGAAGACTTTCAACAAGGCCTACGGTAAGAACGCGGAGGACATCCGCTCGTGGAGAGCCCTTTGCCGAGACCTGGCCATCGAGCCCATACCTGACAATTTTGAGGATTGCCGAGCAGTGCGTGTCAACTTTTCCTGCTGTGCGACCCTCGTATATCCTCAGTCACAGTTACCGTTCCAGATTGTCCTGACGAAGCACGTCAATATCTGGGATCTTCTGGAGGCGCATCTCAACAAGCGACTTCCGCCGCAAATATTTGACACTGTGAAAGAACTGGCGGTTTATATGGAGGACACGGGTCTGGTTTTTCGGAAACGTAAGGCAGTGAAGGGCGGTGTGCTGAGGGCGCTGTTACGTTTTGTGTGGTCGGCGTAGTGTTCGTTTGTTCAGACGCGATTATGGGCCAGATCGAGATAGGTATCAAGCCCTGGACTTGCCTGAGCAAACTGATTTCGACCGCTACACCTCTAT
Source organism: Pterulicium gracile (assembly GCA_004369125.1). Classification (NCBI taxonomy): domain Eukaryota; kingdom Fungi; phylum Basidiomycota; class Agaricomycetes; order Agaricales; family Pterulaceae; genus Pterulicium; species Pterulicium gracile. The sequence goes on from ML178839.1 coordinate 18,051, forward strand.
AGTACATATATCATAGTCCCAGTTACATACAACGAAATAGTCTACTTACAACTTACTTCTTAGAAGATCTTAGCCCACCAACATCAATCAAGGCGCTCGCTCCCAGGGTGAACTAGCTTGACTCGAAACCCACAGATTTCTACAGTAAGCGTCAGATAAGCTGCCAGTTTGATCATGAGCTACGGGTGCGCACTGTCATAGACCCCGACTTCATCTGATACTCCCCATCCTCAAGCCCGGTCCACCCAGTCGTACTATGCGGTGTTTCTTCCGGCGAGAACCGTATCGTGCTGGCAAAGTCACTTGCGCGATGTGAAGAGGATGGTTCAACAACAATGACTGGTGCCTCTGCTCCATGCCGACCGCGAGAAGACGCATCGCTCGTCCTATGTGATCCATCCATCGCGCCGTCGTCCATACCACCCCAAAGAAGACTGACAGCGTGCTTCTGGTATCTCTTCGAGCGCCTCTTCACGAGTATCCGACTGTTCAGGGCGGCGAGAACAGTGTTGGAGAACGTTTTCGGTAAGGCGTAGAAGCTGAGTTATACCTGTCAAGATAGAAAGCGGAAAGACTCATAGAGGGCATTCGACTTACAAAGCGACGTATACTTTGCTGTGATTAGGTGACTTGAGACCCACGATGTGGACGATGAGCGTCGCAAGGACGGCGACTAGAGTGATGAGGCCAGTCTCTGCGGTATACTTGATGATTTGAGCGAGGGTATATGCTGTTTCGTGCATGGCTTCTTTGCGAGCGCGAGTTAAAACGAAAAGGAGTGCTGTGGGACGAGTCCAGCGTAAGTACTGTATGAGCAGCTAGCAGATATGACTCACTGATCGTGATGATAACGTCCGCCGAAGTAGAGCAGCAGAGGTCGACCTGGATAGGTGATACGACATCGGTCAACTTACAAGCCTCGTCACTTGAACTCGAACTCACAGTGGTGATAGTCTCCAACTTTCTCAAATTTCCTCCCTCTACCCGAGCCTGTAGTGCGATCTATGCATCGCAGTATCATCAGATCGAAGTTCTGAGAAAGAAGATGTTAGAGGAGGTCGCGTACATATATCGCACTGTACATCGCTATCACAAACCCGGAGAAAGATATCTGCAAGCATTCCCCATGATCAATCTCTACCGAACGCGAAGATATCAAGCGGACTCACAGCAGTAGTAAGCGCAGGAATAAACCACTGCTTCGTAATCGCCCATATTCTCCACGAGTAGAAGACGTGCACCATCATCATCATAAACGCCGCGAGCGGAAGCTGGCCCATCTGTCCGGCAGGCTGGAACGGTAACAGTCGCAACCTATCCTCATCGCCAAATCCTGCGCCGAAAATCCACCATAGTTCCCAGCTGGCCAATGACGTGATCGCGATTTCGATGAGGAAGATGAGCGCGACTGGGGGTGAAGAGATTTGAGATCGATTAGACACCAGTATGATGACGAAGAACGAGTGAGGAGACGAACCGTAGACCTTGAGACAAACGAAATCTCGAGGAAACGACACGTAGTAGATGACTGCCCAACGTTTTAAGCAAAGTACGATGAACAAACAGGTGAAAACCTACAGACTTGGACGCAGAGAAACCCGAAGAAGACGAAGGAGAAGAACAGGCCGAGAACCTAGACGTTGCGCGTCAATCCTGAACAATCGCTTCCCAAAGATGAAGTCGTACTATGGGTCCTGTCCTAGTAACGTCAAGTTAGATTCGGCGAGGGATCGGCATAATCAGCAGCGGCTCATACAGCGAGGTAGTCTCGGAGGACATTGAGGTGGTGAGGAGGCAAAGGGGGAAAACCAAAGAACGGTGCAACATACTATGTTCTTATGTCGCTGGTGTTCATGCCCAACCTGCTGCTCACCAACCCCGACAGAGCCCGCAACATGTATTGCACTCATTCATTAGGAGACATCCGCACAAGCGACGTATTCAGCCTTGGACAGCTCAACTTGATCATCATGGCCCCGATTGAATGGTTCTGACGACCAAGCCTGGCTCCACGGGAGGCCGTTATCGACTAGCGTACCGTCCGCGAGGAAAGTCGATTGCTCACAACCACCATGTCGAGGGCGTCGGTATGCTCCCGGTCTCGAGGAGGTCAAGTTAAACTGGACTGCTACCTGAAGTTTGATTATGTGGAACAAATGAGCATTGTAGAGACTGCAGAGGAGGTGCTACTCTGGCGAGAGCGAAGGCAAGTGCGGCATGGTGGGAGGAATAAACCATTCAGGTACGGATCACGAGGTGATTGGCGCACACCGCTGCCCGCAGCTGCTTGTGACGAGCACACCTTCCATGTTGAACCCCGGTTCAACCCATGTTCAACAGCGGTTGGGCGGTTCCACGGATGGGTCTCTGGTCGACATTCAACAACACATGCATTACTTACTCAGAGCGAGGTACATAGACTTGGTGAACATCGAGATACCCAGATAACACCCACCCGTGACGGACACGCGCAAGGTCAAGCTGCTCTCCAAGCGGAGTCGACCGATTAAACCGACTCTCTCCTCCTGAACAACACCTCCGCCTTCGGATTCGGCAACGTATACTTCCCAAATCTCATATTCTCCGGTCTCCTCCCATCCGCCGTCTTCACATCGTAGCTCATCAAGATCTGCCCCAACGCCAACTTCAACACCGTCGACGCGAAGAACCTTCCTGGGCACGCAGCCGATCCATGGCCCCATGCCAAGTACTCCGGGCTCGTCGATGTAAGAGGTCGGTTCTCCTGCTGCTGCTGGTCGCCGAGAGGTTGCGATTCGCAAGCCAAGAATCGCAAAGGCTTGAACTCGTCCACGTCGTCCCCATAGTTCGTTGGATCCGAATGAACAGCTTCGATCGCCACAGATAGGTGTGTTCCGACTGGGACGGTGACGCCGTTGGAGAAAGTGAAGGGCTTCAATGCAAGGCGACCCATGAGGACTACAAAATGGATATGATCAGATGAGGATCAACAGCGACGAAGACTCAGTCAGACTCACGAGAGCCCAGCCCATTCACTCGCTGCGACTCCCTCAAGAAGCTGTCCATCTTGACGAGCTTGCTGATCGAGTGTTTCGTCCAGCCGAATTCGGAGACGACCGCCTCGACCTCTTCCCTCAGTCCTCGCGCTAGGTCAGCATCAGCCGCTACGTGGTAGATCGCATGGCCCAAGGACTAGAGAATTAGCGCAGTGAGAAAAGCTGTGGAACATGAAACGAAGAACGAAGAACGCACCATGCTAGTCGTATGGATCGCTGCAAAATTGAGTGCCAGTACCCTCAGGGCTAGGTTCCGATCGCTTTGTTCATCTCCCTTCGCTTCCTCCATGAGCCACATCAGCAGGTCGTTCTGTATAACGACATTCAATACTCGGTGCGTTGACGGGAGAGAAGAAAGAACTGAACGTACAGGCTTTTCGGGACTCCCGTCATAAGTTGACGAGAGATACTGCCTCCTATCGTCGATGAGACGATGGAGATACTTCATCTCCCGATCGATGCTCTTCGGAACGTCGCGAAGCCAGTATGAAACAGCACTACGATCAACGACCCTGGTTAGACAAGCTATTCCACCAAGGGAAGAGGGATAAGATACGCACGGCTTCAGCAGTTTCGAGAACATGTTGAGGATGATAGCCGACTTTAAGACATGGTTTGTGTGCTGAACGTTGAGCTTGATGTACCCTGGGTCGCGACCTAGGGAAATGAGTTCAATTATCGTCCATCTTGTCTGCAAAACTACACCCGAGGACAACTCACACAGCTCAGCACCGACGTACACGCGATTCGCAGATCTCCCAAGAACGTCCGCGAAGCGACTGGCGACATGCACACTCTTCCATTCTATCCCATACACCAAGTATCAGCACAGATTCACGCAGGTCATAGAGATGAAGGTACGTACCTCCCGTCTTCGGAACCTCCAAAAACTCATCCAAAGACAATCCCAGTTCCTCCCTAAGCTCAGGCACTAATGTCCCCAGATTCTTCGTAACCTGATTTCGGAGCACATTCAGATGATACGGATGATTCGTGACGTTCTGGCCTAGCGTCGACGCCACCTCCAACTCCTGTTGAGATGAGCTTGATGAGCATCTCCCGAGTAAGATGATGAGAGATGGTGCTAACGATGTCAACGGCAGCGTAGAACGATAGAGTATCGGCTGGTGCTTTCCTGAGATCTTCTATCATCTCCCTGTTGCTGACAACGCACATCCAGTCCGCAGCAGGGACTTTGAAGATACCGTATGTGGTATACTAGACCAACTTCGAATCAGCCATTGTCCTTCGTCCGACCCATAGCGTCGGAATAACGCAACGCACCTTCTTGTACCCCTCTTTCATCAACGCATGGCACCGAAATGTATACTCCACCAGTCCCGCGTAGTAGAAGAGCGTGTCTAAAGGCCAAGGGAGCTTCGAGCATAGACCTATTGTCGGGATATGGTTCAACTGAACGAGGCGTGAGCTTCCGATGTGCGCTCTGATGCTCAAGGAAGACTGACGTTACGAGTTCGAGCGAGGACTACGTTCTTGAGGAGTCGCCACAGCAGAAAAGTGCCGAGTAGGACGTAGGCTGGCTGGGGTAAAGAGAACGACATGGTCGGTCGAGAGGAAGAAGGGAAGAAGCGCGCTTGGTGGCCCATCATGAGAAGCCCATCCAGATTAGGCGGCGTGGGAGTGGTGGTGATTATTCGGTACTTTTGACAGCCACGCGCTAGACTTCGATAGATAATCCCGGAGTTCGGACTCTGGCGAAGGTGGAGAGGTAAAGGGGGAGGACAATGCTGATAAGTGAGAGCATCGGTACAAACAAAGCCCTAAAGAGACGAAGACTCGATAACATAGCACCGCTCCGTTCGCACTTTCCCCTCCTCGAGCAGATCCACCGTCGCCTTGAACTCCTTGAACAGCTCAATCTTATCACCCAGCTACGAATCACCCGTGTCAGAACAAGTGTCCTGCCGAAACACGAACGGTGTGGCTTACCTGCCAAGTTACCACCCGAGCGGATGAGCTGGGAAGGGAGTAGAATATCGTCTCTTGAACGACTGCATCTATGCGGAACGAACTCATCAGTCATATGTACGTCGACTGAGATAACGAGAACCAACGCACCTCTGGGAGGATACACGATCTTGATTGGTTTCAACCCCAACAAATCCTTGCATGAACCAGCCTTCCTCTTGAATCTCCTTCGCAATCGTCGTTCTTCGGAGACGTCCGCAGGTGACGAAGGTGGGGAGAAGTATTTCGACGTCGTAGCCACAGCTTGCGCATGCAAGTTTCGCTTACGTTTCTTCTTCGGCGGTTCTGTGCAGAAAGGCCAAAGATGAGGTTGACATTCCACAAGAGTCGAGTCACGATCAGGAGGAAGAGGACATACCTGGTGGAACATCATCTTCCTCATCATCTTCCTCGTCGTCGTCGAATATTCCGGACTGAGGGAGTGCGATGATGTCCATCAGGTGGTTGAGGAAGATCGACCAAATGCCCAGGCCGAGGAAGCAGACGATCCGAGGGCGGTATTTGACGATTCTCTGTAGAAGAACGGAGGCGTTGTCGTGTTGTTCTCGACGACTGAGTTCGCCAGCCTGAGGAAGAGGTCAGCTCGAGCCTGAGTGGGCAACGAACTGAGAGGTGTAAAGCGTACCTCCGTTGAAGGTCGGTCAGTAAGGTTAGTCTGCGCTCGAGTCGTCAAATCAAAGCAAAGACAACGGTATGTGATGGGATGAGGCTCACAATGCCGATATGATACTTGTCCGGGAGCAGAAAACTGTGCTCCGGGCTCATTCGCTCATCCGTGAACCCTAAGCGCCAAGTTTCAATATGCACCATTAATAGCTGACAAGAGCGTACATACCGGAAGCATGAAGACAGGGCCAGAAATGGTTAGTCGGATGAGCGAAGTGTGCTCCTGTCTTCGCAGACGTAACGCCAGGACTATGATCAAAGGACGGGTTAGCACAGATGAGTTCACGCGACGAGCCACCATCCTACTTGCTTGATGCCGCAGAACAGCACTGTGACGAGCTTCAGTCACAAGAAGCTCACAGTATTCGAAGAAGGCAACTTCACCTTTCATGTTCCCTCCCAAACAGTCGTTCAACGGTCGGAGATGCTCGTACGTCTCCGGTGGCGCGAATGGGAGGTTCGGCTTCTTCTTCTTCTGCTTCTTCTTGGTGGGGGTATCTGGCGTGAATGGACGAAAAGCAGATGTTCCGGCAGTTGACTGGCTATTGGGTGTCCGTACAGGAGCTACGAGTACTGTGAGTTTAGCTGGTGGTGGGAGAGATGCGACGGAAGTAGCTTACTTCGCGGGTGATAGATGAACTGGGTCAGACCCAGCTTTCTTTTCGTGGGAGTAGATGTTGTGTCACGCTCAGACTCGCCCATGATTAGTGTAGGTTATCAAGAGGCATAAGTGAGGGTGGTCCGATAAAAATGTGTGGCAACCGTAGAAGGTGGTCGAAGGACAAGAGGGGGTTAGACGCCGGTGGCATCCTCGGCCAATCCTCGGCTGAATGTTGAATACAGGTGTGGCGCTGACTTGCCTTTTGCCACCATGAACGACGACTCCAACACGAGCTCTATCAAACTATCAAGGCTCCCCTCGCTCCTTCCCAGGGTTGAGGACAGGAGAAAAATCTACAGCTATAGCGTTCTGGTCAATATGTACGACGTAACTGCAAATCTGGCGATCGATCTCGAAGCAGCGAAGCTTCAGGCGCTAGGCAACAAACATGCATCCAAAATGCTCATCAATCCCGACAGCGAAATGCCCTGAGCTGGATCGGTGCGATAGAAGTCTCGAATGCACCAGTTCGTTTCGTCTGTGGCCACTATCTCATATACGTGAAAGGGTCTTCTCATCCTCTTTTCTTCCCACTATGACTGGTGCAGGCTTCCTCCGCCAACTGCACGTCGCTCTACACACAGGACACTCCCTTCATCTCATGCCTGGCGTTGAGAGTGCAATGTTTATGCTACCCTCTACGATGTGTCCGAGTCCGGATGAGTGTGTCAGAGATCGCAGATGCATTGTATGTTCATGATGCAACTATCTCCCCGTGTCCATCCTCTAACTTTGCCGCCGCACATAGCCTGATCATTCGTCTTCCACCACAACTAGTAGTCGCGAGTGTACACCAAGCTCGGCTGCAGACAAAGAAGACGGTTTGTTCCTCTCACTTTCTTGCCGCACCTAGCTCTCGTTCATTTCTGTCTTTCTCCACATCAGAAAGTCTCGACGGCACAACGACAGAGGAAGAAGAGTCGACTTCTATTGAACATGTTGACGATGAACTCGAAGACTCTGAACCCACCGAATCTTTCGACGTTTGCACGTTCCTAGATAGACATGGGGTTACTCGCTCAACCAAACTCTCTCTGTCGCCTGCCAGCGACGAGATAGTCGTGCTGATGACGTCCGGTCGCTGGCGTCCCAATGGCTTCCCTTCGGTCTTCTTCGTCCCTCGAACCTTTCTTTCCCGCGCGTCTCCGTCATTCAAGTCGTTACTGGACAAGATGGACGCTGATCTCGCCGACTCCAAGAAGCGGTCGTACCAGAGGATCGAGGGTGTCGACGACCGACTTCGGTTTTCTTCTGGTTCCCAGGAGCACATGTTCATCGGGGTCGAAGACCACCCAAACGATCTGCAGGATTTTCTAGAGGCGTTGCACAAGTACGAGTACGTCTCATTTTCATGGCGAGCGAGTTTACCTCCTCTTTGATACTCTTTTCTGACGATCTACCCTTAGAAAATGGGTTCACTCCGCCAAATGGACCGACATCCACTCCCTCGCCGCCCTCCTCCGACTCTCCATGCGGTACGAAGTCAAACCCCTCTTCAATCAAATACTCTCCGCCCTCATCAAAGACCGCTACCCCCTTGTCCTCTCCCAATACCACGGCGCCTCTGATACGTGTACAGGCACGGACCACCGGGCCGCCAACCTCGTCGCTCTCAACGTCATCCACGAAGTTGACTACCCACCCCTCCTTCCCATCCTCACCTACCTCACCTCCATCTCGTGGAGCCCTACCGAGCTCGCCGAGGCACCTATTCGGTCTCACGCTCCGATCGGAGGACCCGAGGAGTGCTGGTTCGTCAACGAACGTATCCGGAATCTCGTCGTTGAACTTCGTCGTTCCTTTTCCTTGTGGTTTCTCGGCTTACTCCACTCCTCCTTGCTCAAGCGGCCAGCAAAGTGCGCTACTAAGGAGAAGTGCAGGAAGGGGTATGCGGCGTGGAGAGAGAGGACGATTTCGAGTGGGAGGTTTACTACTGATCCCGAGGCGGTGGATCTATTTCGGCTGGGAAGCAGGTTCGGGGTGAAGCAAACGTGGTTTTGTGCGGTGTGTAGGGAGAAAGCGACGGAGAGGGTGAAGGGAGTGCAGGAGGAGGCGTGGGAGATGTTGCCGGCGTTTGTGGGGGTGGGCCCTTGGGAGGAGTTGCTGTAGGTTGGGCTGGAGGATGAAGCGGAGAGCGTGGGAGGTCGACGAGTGATCCATTTTGGTGGGCAATATCTTCTTGGGCGCTGGTACTGTAAGTGTAGCCTACTACAATAATGAAACTGTTCAATAACCCTGGATATGAGTCGTCTATCAAGCTCTCGTCGTTGTCGACAGCTCAGCCGTGTTTTGTAGTTTAGCTCTCCTTTGAGTCGTCGGCTTCTTGATTTTTCTAAGACGGTAACAGCGCTAGCCCGATTTCGGTGATTACACCTTAGAGACCGGTCACTTTCCTCCTCTTCCCATCGTCACCATTCCTCCTTCCAGGACCACAAGTTGGACAGATTCGTCTGCTCTGAACATAATGTCTTTCTTTACCTTGCCAATCTGATACCATGTATAACGAAGGAGGCTCCCCAAAGCTCAGCAGGACACCGCTTTCTGAACTCTTGGCTGGTTACGGTGATCGGAGCGCAAGCTCTGAAGACAAGAGGCATGGAACACTCTCACCAATCCCGCGCATCCTCGCGCTCAACTCGGATCGATCTACGTGACGGAAGTGCCGAATGTACGTGCAGTCACGAAGCCATCGTTCTTGCATCTAATTTTCCATCAACTCCAAGTAGCTTCCTTCACCTTCGTCCTCCACTTTCATGTCAATCACATCCGGCACTAAGCGTACGCGAAACGAAACTGTCGATCCCACTCGAAACAGTATCGGCGGCATCGGCTCTGCTCTGCTTTCCTCAGCGACCACGACATCCGCTCTTTCTGTGACAGACATGACATCACTCGACGAACTCACTCATGGCCTGCGAGCGATAATGTGGTGGTTATTCAGACGTTTGGTCGATGGCGTCCTACCTTTGGCGTTGCTTCCGTGTTCTTTGCGTCTCGGTTCATCCTTGCTCGCGAGTCTCCGGTCTTTAGGGACATGTTCGACAGTGTTGACGCTTCTTCTCTGAAGAAGCCACGGATCGACGGGGTGGATGGCTTGCGCGAGGAAAGGAACGTGGACCAGAAGGAGGTTCCAACGTTCGAGGGCCACAAGATGATCATTGTCGAAGACGAGCCAACTGATCTCCAGGACTTTCTTGAGGCGTTGCACGATTACCGGTGCTTACTTTTTCTCTGCTTACTTACAGCGCACTTCTGAACCACATACTTCCAGAGCGTATCTGCATTCTTCTAAATGGGACGACTTACACTCCATCGCTGCGCTAATCCGCCTCGCCAGCCGCTACCAAGCCAGGCCCCTGCTCTAGCATATGCTCTCATCCCTCGTCGAGCGCCGCTACCCCATCACTCTCGACACATACCACACCTTCGACCTAGCACCAGATCACCGCCTCCCAACCCTCGTCGCGCTCAACGTCGTCCACGGGATTGCCTACAAACCACTCATTCCTATCCTCATATACCTCTCCGCGATCTCGTGTTCTCTCTCCGAGCTCGTCGATGCGCCTCTCCGCTCCCACCCTCCACCAGACCCAAGCTGTTGGTTCGTCGACGAACAGGCGCGCAGTCGTACCATTCGCCTGCGTTGCTCATTCTCTTCATGTTTCCTCGGCGCTCTTCATACGTCTCTTCACAAACGCCCCTCAGGTTGCGCTGACAAGGCGAAGTGCAGGGCTGGGTATCTAATGTGGATAGAACGGACGCTGAAGGAGTTCATCAGCGATGTGAATGCGGTGGATGTGCTTCGGGAGAGTAAATCTGGGGTGAAGAGGTCGGCGTTTTGCGAGGTGTGTAGAGAGAAGGCAGGGGTGCAGGTGAAGGCGCTGCAGGCTGAGGCTTGGGGGACGTTACCGGCATATGTGGGGACGAGACCGTGGGAGGAGTTGTTGAGGGAGATGGGGTTGGAGCAGGAGAAGGAGCCCGACTTTGAGGTGGATGAGTTGCGCGATGGTAAGCCCTCGTTACAGTATCGCCTGTCCGGTGCAGTGTCTCATGTTACTTCGTCAGACGATCCATGAGTCAGTCTGCCTTGGCGAAGCACTCTGTCTAGGAAGGTCGAGCTCTACGTTTCAACCTCCGCACTGTCGTCGGCACCGTTAAGTGTGATTCCAGTGGTCATTTACGTGGATACCTACAGTTCCGGTACTTACTCGAAGCTTGGACTCAGACTGCGAGTACACCAACGCAACCGACAGAGTGTAATTGCCAAACAATTAGTTCCTTGAGCGTCTGTCGACTAGATCAGCATTTGAGCAAATACTTACGTAAAGTTGCCTCGTGTTTCCTCGAAATGAATGGAATTTATTTGGTGATATATTTCTCGCCAGTTCCTTCCGCGTAGAAACGATTCGGAAAGTCTGCTCCTCGTGCCGGGAAAGGACTAATGCTGCTATCGTGACTCTGCAACAGGAAGCGTGGACCAAGCTGCCTGCGTTCGTCGGTCTTGGCTCATGGAGTGACATAAGGCCCGAAGAGGAAGGCGAAGCGACGTCTGATACTCGGGTAAGTCGGCTGCTTCTTCTCTGAATTTCGCTTTCACGACTTACCTGGTCGCTTTAGGCATCCTCAGTTGTATGTCTGCGCGCCGATTTTATGGCGGTTTCTTTGCTTTACTTATGTAAACTCCCATTTGCTTAGGAAAGGCAGCCTATGCTGTAACGGGAGGTGCGTGCATCGTCAGGTATGATCTCACTAAATTGGTTCTCAGAACTTGCGTTGACAGACCGATGAGTTGAGTGCGACTGCTTCCAGGAAGGTAAGTTACGATACGCGTTTCCCCTGATATTCTTCGTCTATACATCCGCGCTGACCGTTCCTGACCTCGTAACGCAGAAGTCCTGCAAGTCATCGAAGCGTGAGCAATCCACCCCCGAGGTATATCAGCACGTCACTGCTTTGGATCCTCTCTTATATATGACGTTCAAAGGCAAGCACAAGTCAAGCTGGAGCAGCGGGAAGCGGTGGCCAGGGCTCAGGTGGTACCACCACTGTCAAAAAGGTGAGTCTTCGAACCATCGACTTTTGCCTCCCTCCTCTATCATCTGATCTGAGCAACTTCCCCATCGACGCGTCTTCCTAGGAGCCGGCGTCGCCAGTCAAAGTTGAAGACAGTGAAGAGAAACGAGATTCAAAAGTTCTTGTGGGGCAACGCCGACTGGCTCGATGGGTTCATGAGGATGGGCTACCGCAGGAGCGTTTTGAGCACCTTGAAATCTACGTATTCACTAGTAAATCTAATCAGTAGCGGTACGCTCAGCCATTATCATGGTTTTTGCATTAGTCCGAGCTCGAACAGCGCGAATCAGGTGCAAGACGAGTATTCACTGCTGTCGTGGTGCCACTTCTGCTTCAGTAAACTCGGAGGACCTGCTGGTCTTGCGTGCTAGCGCGAGCTGCCATCTCCTCTCTTGTACTTTACGTAATACTCTTACTTATCCGAGTTTCTCGCTCGTCACTCGTCTCTGCTTGATTCTTTAGCCGGCCGGATCGGGAAAATCCTTAGGAACTCCCACCATTCCTCGTGCCATTGCTGTAGCATCAATGTAGCATGACTGGAATTTATTCGTAGGTTACGCTAGTTGCCAGGCTGCCATCCTCGTCTCGAACCATCATGTCCTTGAGCAAACGCAAACGCTCAGCTCAGGACGACGACTCTGTCTTCGGCGCCGACGCTGGTCCCGAAAATCGAGAGGCTCGTGGTGCGAAGAAGTTCTTGGATCGAAAGGGAGAGCTTCAGCCCACCCATCCCTGGCCCTCCAGCGATTACACCGTGGCCCTTAAGACGAAAGAAAGTGCTGAAAACGATCGTGCCGCTCTGTTCTTTGCATGTCGGTCCATTCTAGCCCGCGATTCGTCCACGTTTGGGCAAATGATCGCTTCCCGTCGACAGAAGCAGGGGCCGAAGAAGAGCAAGCACGATGAGGATGAGTGCAGACACGGCACGTACGCAGGCCACCCTTTGTTCGTTCTAAACGATGACCCGAAGGAGCTACAAGATTTTCTCGAAGCGCTGCATGATTTCAGGTATGGTTCTTCCGTCGTTTCTCTTGCATAATCCCGATGCAACGTCCATAGATCTCTGACTCAAGCTATCCTGTTTCCTAACAGGGCTTACACTCGCTCGCCAAAGTGGTCCTCCGCCGCTTCTGCTGCTGCTCTTTTACGCCTTGGCCATCGTTACAAGGTTCAATATCTTGTCGACGACACGGTCGGTTACCTTACGCAGACTTGCTATCCGGTGCGAGCCTTGGAAGACTACCAACGGCTCGAGTGGAGCAGCACGCAGCGGATGGACGAGCTGTCGATGTTGAATTCTGTCGTCGAGGCTGGTGTCAAAGCTTTCTATCCGCTGCTGACCTACCGAACGATTACGTTGTGGAGTCTCAACCAGCTTCTATCGTTTCCTATTCCTGGGCCTATCGAATCGGGTGGTGGTTGGTTATTCAACCAGGTCTGCCAGATCCGCGTCGTCAGGATGCACAGCTCCATAACATCCTGGTTTGTAGGATCTTTCGATGGAGCGGTGCTCAAGCGGCTATTCGACGATTGCGCTTCTCGAGACTCGAATAGGTGCAAGGCCGGTCTACAGGTTTGGGGATCAAAGACCACGAAACTCCTCGGACAACGATAACGTTTTATTCGGCATCCTCCTTCTCAGCTCTTTCTGCATGGAGAAGATTTGGAAGGTTTGCTCCCCATGTCTGGAGAAGACGAAGGTCGCCATCGTGTCTCTGTAAAACCGAGGCTTGGTCAAAACTTCCGACGTTCATCGGTATGGGTGCCTGGAGTGACGTATGCCCCAAGGCCAGCGACGAGGCGAAGTCGACTGGTGCTAAGGCTAAGGCAAGTCGACCTCCTCCTTCGTAACATTCTTGTTTACGTGACTGACTCTTTTGCTGAAGGCGGTTGATTCGAGCGCAACCGAGGTCTCTAAGAAAGTACGTTGAACGTCAATTATGTCTGGCTGCCGGCTGATCCGTGCGCTAACCCTTTTTGCCTCCCTCTGAATCGAATCGTTACGGAGAAGTCTGAGAAGTCATTGAAACGTGAAGAGTCATACACCGAGGTATTAGTAAGACGTCTTCGTCTTCGAACGGACTCTCATTTTGCGTTTACAGGGCAGCACCAGTCGAGCTGGCGCAGCTAAAAACACGGTGGGTTCGAGCCCGGGTGGAGCTGCCAGGGTCAAGAAGGTGTGTTTCCAGCTTTTTCTTCGTATACTGAAAACCAGCGTCTGAGTGCTGCTGGTTATATTCTCAGGAACCAGCGTCTCCCATCAAGGTCGAAAATAGTGAAGATGAGATGTTCCAGCGCCTGCCACCGAAAGTCTCTCCAGGGCAACGCCGGGGCTCATAATTGGGCCCAAGGCAGTCGATTCGCCGGGATACTCGACTTTTAAACAGCTAATAGAACGAAGTATGTAATATACTCTTCTACCGCGTTCTTTCTGAGAGCTTCACACTTGGGTCGTATTCGTAGATCAGAGGAGTAGAGTAGACGTATAATTAGAGCAGGCGGTAGTAGGCGCCCGTGGTTACGTCATCGAATTTTCATGTCTTCTGTCCGACCCTCATCCCTACCAATCCATCTCTGCGCTTGGTCGCATTAGCTCCAGCAACACTGTCGCTTCTCTGCAGCGGCATTGAGCAGCGATGAGAGTGGCAACAAACGAAGAACGGCAGCAACATACCGATCGATTGTGATACTGCGAATGCCGCCAGGGTCCACGATATATTCTCACGCCTGGGCGCGTGCAGTGGGTCACTTCGACGTCTAGAATGCAACCAATCCGATTCGAGCGTAGCGTTGGCAGGCCGCCACTCATTCTCTCGCTCTTCACCGCTCTTCACATCTCTCTTCCGACCATGACCAAGCGCAAATACGCCGAATACCAGGCTTCCAAATATCAACCTCCTACTGCTCTCCCTTCGTTGCAGATGTACAGAAATCGCAGTAACATCCTCGAGACCACTTATACAAGCCCACGTGGAGAGAACGTCGTCGCTCTCAGAACAAAACAATCCGAAGCTTACGGGAAGGAGGCGACTTTCACTGCTTCTCGTACTCTTCTGGCCAAAGACTCGTCGGTTTTCGTGCGCATGTTCGAGGAGAAGACGGCGTCCTCCTATGACGGCAATCCACTCTTCTTCGTGGAAGATGACCCGAAAGATCTGCAAGACTTTCTGCTCGCTTTACACGATTACTGGTACGCTCTCCTGATACTCATTTGCCCTCGATTCGACGTCCTAATCGTCTCCTCACTCAGCGCCTACACTCGATCCAGCAGATGGACGAATGGACACTCGATTGGTGCCTTGTTGCGTCTTTCTAAACGATACAAGGTCCAGCACCTCGTCGACAGAACCCTGGAGTACCTGACTCAGGTTCGATACCCCATCCAGACGCTCGAAGCGTACCAGCAGAACCCATGGCTAGCTTTGGTTTACATGGAGGAGATCGCCATCTTGAACGCCGTCGCCAAAATCGAATACCAACCCTTAATTCCTCTGCTCACCTATCGCGCCGCCATTTCATGGTCCCTTACCGAGCTTATCAACTGCCAGATCCGCGTCCCATCTGCACCTGGTCGTCCTTGGTTCGTTACTCAGGCTTGCCGTAGCCGAGTGATTCGGATGCACTGCTCGTTGTCGGCGTGGTTCTGGACCGTCACAGAGCGCATGTTGCGGAAGACATCTGCGAAGTGCGTAGATCGCGAGGCATGCAAGGCGGCTTTACGGGTTTGGAGGGATAAGACGGTCAGCTTCATGGCGGACGATAACGGGCTTCTTTTCGACATCTTTCTTACTGTGGCGTATGCCATCGACGACGCTCGCGGGGTGTGCACGGAATGCAAGGAGCGTGCGAAGCGTACGATTGGGAACTTGCAACAGGATGCTTGGGATAAGCTCCCTGTCTTCGTTGGCATGGGGTCGTGGGAGGATGTCGATGGGACCACCAAGAAGGAGCAAGTGGAGTGATCATTGGTTCGTTGTTTGGTTGGTATACGTGCCCTTGCAGATGTGTACTTCTTTCTTGACTTGCTGTCGTCGCTATATTGTATCTTGTTTCGTGGCGTTTCTCATAGTTCTAATCGAAATGCTCTTGACTCTTCAAAACGAAGTGCTCGCACCGTCTATTCAAACTTCAGCGCGTACTAGATGATAGCATGCAGCAGCGTCGATGAATGAAAACCAATCTTGAGCTCAGTGAACGCGTACGGGCATGACTGCTCACGTCGACCGCAATCAATCGACCCCAGCCTTCAAGGTCGACGTATGAGGGTAGCAGGCGTCAAGAAAGCACAGAGGCTGCTCAGATGTTCAGACGCATCGAGACTACATGTGAGTAAAACGGAACTTCATGGTCCAGCAAGCGGACAATGGAAGTCTTCGCAGAGTGATGCTACATTTCAAAAATCACCAGTTCTTGTACATGGTAGCCAACCCAAGCCTCAAGATATCAATGATGGATTACTAGTTATCTTCGCAAATCACTCCTCCGGGAACTTCGCCTCTCCGTCTAGTAAGAGAAGGAGTCAATTCGCTGAATGGTCGTTACAGATGCCCTCAATCTCGCGTACCTCGTTATTGCCTTACTACTCTCCGAGGCTGGATGCTCAAGGAAGATACGCGGCATCTCACCGCAAGCCTCGCCCATGATCCCATCGACCGCTAGCACCGTACGAAATCGGATCTGCCAGAACCGGTAGATGCGAAAACGGTCGAACATGGACGAAGGGCACACTTGGATCTGATCAGAGTCGAGGCGGATCCTGACCACCATCTTGTCCAGATTGATCAACTGAGGATTCACCAATCTCGCAAGAATCTCACCCCGGAGAAGATGAGAGTTCGGAGTGTAGTCTGTCACGTAAAGTGACGTCGAATCCCTGTCAGATATAACGTACATGACCTCCAGACGATAAAAAGAAGGTAAGCCTTAGCGACGAATTGCAAAGCCGGTAAGAGGGGGGAGGTTCGCTCACCTGAGCCGTGAAGGACACTACCGAACCCTCCTCTACATCACTTATAGGCGTCATGACCGGTCCGAGGTCTGTACGACGTCTAAGAACCCACGAATGAAGCGTCAGAGGTGCAGTCCAGCTCGCAATGGTCATATTGAACGATCGGTACCTGATCAACTTCGCCACCCGTCTGTCGGTATGTAGCTCCCCGGGCTGTGCTTTCCACTTTAGCGTATGCTCCTTGGCGATAGGGTCGTGTTGACGGCCTCCGAGTCCTGTGCCGTAAAAGTCTCTCAAGACTATCCGGTTATTCGTGATGGTGCAGATAGAGCCAATCTTGATGCTGTTCGCCGACGGAAGAGCGCTTTTCTCGCATTCAATACGGTAGACGTACGGTTGCAACTTGCGAGGAAAGCGGCCAGAGAGGTTGGGAGTAGGAATCTTCATTGGGGTATAGTCGGCGACGAAGAGAACGGTCACCAGGGAGTCTTTCACCATCATGTGGTATCGCCCAAGAATCTTCAAAAGGTACTTTAGCACAACTTCGAGACGTCCCAGGTTGGAACACCGAATACATACCTCTACCGTGATGTCGATAAATCCTGATGGCTGCGTATGTTGATCGACTTCCTGCAACAGCCAGTGTGATCTGCCGCCGAGTCCCTTGATTTTCAGAGCTCCGCTAGGCGTCCTGGTTGGCGGCATCACAGTGGTATCGCAGAGTGAAGAAAGGTAGAACGGGAGTGAGAGACGCGACGAGCTTGCGTTGCTACAAAGATCAAGTGCGTGAAACAGAGGTGACTTGAGAACTCGGAAGGAAGCAACCACGAAGAATTCTGTTCAAGGTAAAGATAAACTAACTATCAGGGCGGCGGAAATTAGGCGTTTACGGATTTAAACATGCAACATTGCAAGTCCGAGAACCCAGCGACTCAGAGATGAACGTGCGAATCTAAACGCGTGAATGAATCGCACCAATCGCCCGCTTGAAGATGATCGAGTTCCATACGACCATTCCGCACTGCGCAGACGGTACGTCTTGTTCTAAAGAGCAACGTTGCAGTACTACACGTATATTGGTAGCTTGAGCGACGAGAGACCGCTTAGAGCTCGAAATGCTCCCATTTTGAAAAACGGGCGATTCTCCAGAGTGTGAAAGAGTGTGAAGCTGTCGGCCGATTACCACCAAGGTTCAAAATTAGCTGCGTCACCCTAGAGCGACGCTTCTCGCGGAGATGGTTCGTGTCGATTTACAGGGTTCATGCGAAAACCAGTGCCATGGCTCGCAGACTGCACAGGTCCCAGTGATTGTTCCAGATTTACGACACCATGCTGGCGGGACAAAGTTGATACTTCAGGGCGCATGCATTGATCGAGTATCAGCTAGCTAGACTTCCAGCGAGGATCGCTGGCTCGGTATCAGTACTCTGAGTTCTCTGTAGCGAAAGCGCATAGACAGATTGGAGATTAACAGCACTATTAAGTGAGCGTCGATGCGATGGCGTTACAAAGAACGAGGAGACTCTCAACGCCTATGGGTCTTTAAACTTTAGGTAGAAACACCTGTTATCTGAGAGTCCATCGGAGTAGACCTAGCTCGGCATCAAACCGATTTGATTGGAAAGAAGCGGCGACGTACCTAGAGATACGCCATGCCGCCACGGAGTCTCAATACACCCGGTCTTTCAACCGACGGGGATCTACGTCGACGAGAAGTCTAGTCTCCGAGTCCCCGTCGATGAGAAGGCCGCTGATCGATTCGAATGCGGTTTAGCAAGTGGTGGCGTAGAATTCCAGTGCAACTTCCAGAACATAAACATGCGATGTGGTAACGGCGGGATGGAAAATGAGAAGGAGAAGTCCTGCAGGTGCTTCTCGACGGCGTCTTCAGCGAGGTGGGGCTCCGATAAACGCGGCGTCGTGTAGAGACTCGCCTGTGCGCGAGTCGAAAAGCCCCCTTTCTCAAAGAATCTGCAAGCATTGGCTATGGTTACAAGGAGGAGGGAGCACTGATTCTCTCGTCAGTCGTTTTTTTCGAAGCGATGGAGGTGGAGCTGAAAAACAAGCGCCAAAACACCACGTACCGCGCGTCGCTGCTTCCATTCTACCATCATCTTCGTCGGCGTTTCTCTTCCTCCTCGAGTGCCTTCTCTCGACTTGACGTCTCTCGGCCTTCCTCTGAGGAATCATGCATCGAGTTTATGTTAGATGCCGCCAGGGTCTTCTTCTGAAAGATGGAAGAACCCGCCCTCGTGTTTCTCCTTGAGGTGTCGATCTTCGTCGAGGGATCTCAAAACCTAATCGCCATTGCGGTGTGCATCGTCCGTATCGCCAGGGGATTTGTGGAATTGTGAACGCGACCGAGACCCTGGCTTCGACAGTTCGACTGGTGTCAACATACGGTGGTTCAGCAACTATGTAGTTCGCCTCGTTTCCAAGTCGGTGGTGGTCGATGCTTCTCCCGCTGAGTCGGAATCGGTATCCCTGTCTGCTATCAAGTCGCCTCATCGTATGTTGCATATCCGTTCTAGCTTGCGATCGGTACAGCTGTTTGGAGTGGATATCTACCACCGCCGTGGCTAGAGGCTCCGACACGGACACGCAGTGCCATGGTTGCCTCGGGGACGCCGGCTTCGACTTGACATGGAATACGTTTTCATCGGTGCTGTGAGCCTCATGTTTCGCCTATACTCCTCGATGTATTCGATCAACGTAACAAGTGCTTATGCATCTATGTTCGTACTATTTCCAAGCCCCCGCCCATACTGTCAAGGCGACGACATAACTCAGCCCTGTGTGCGTTCTGTGGTTGGACGTACGTGAACTCTCGGTCTCATCTTATCTGCGAGTACAACGACTTGAACAAGCACTCATTGCGCAAGAGCCCTTACACGCTTCTCATGTCATACTCGACGTTCTGATACACTCTCACTCCTCACTTCACACGCCAAAGACGCTCTACACCCGGCTCAACGAGTAACGAAAAGATGTTATTCGCTGCTGAACATACACTACAAGTGCTACTGCCATGGCCCGAGTTCGTGTGCTTGGCTCTGAGCTAGAACGCTCGGACGAAGCTAGAAGGACTACCTGCTCCTGATTTCGGATCCATTGATCCCGCTAGTGCTCTGAGCCGAGTCGTGTCTCGTATTATGATCTATCTCCTGTATACTAATTCCAGAGACGCGATTTGGTTGAACCAGTTTGCGGCTTGCTGGATCTATTGGGCACCGAGGTGACAGTGGTGAATTGGTTTTGCTTGGCTCAGCCTGAGTCCCGTCTGCTGCCGCGTCAAAATACTACGTCAGCGCTATGAGATATACCCCTTGCTCGACGTAAGTAAGTACTAGCGCAAGGTGATGATGTGACCGTTCAACTCATTCCTGGTGTTGACGTGGCCCGGCATAATTGTGACTTGGCTGTCAGAGGGCGACGTCAACCAATGATGAGTTAGCAATTGGAGGTGGATGGTTGAAGTTCAGGAGGAGCAGTGAGTGTGCTGGTTAGTTTGATGGTAGCGAGAGCGCAGGTGTTTCTTCGAGGGTGTCAAGTCGAGAACAGTTCTTGTTGAGATCCCGTATAGCTGGGCAGGACTTTGTCCGATCGAAATACAGCAGCTATAATTCACCTCGTTATGGGGATGTGCGCATGTGGCGTAACAGACGGGAAAAAAAATCGACTGTCTGTTTGTAGCTCACTTGTTCAACAGCTTAATCTGTAAATTCCTGTAGTAGAAAAGAAATTGCTAAAGTTCGAGATTTGATTCTTCAGAGGAGTCAACGAACGAGATGCGTGGTGATGGATTGACATGCGAGAACAGAAGGACGCGAACTCGTCGAACCTAGCTAACAGCACCACTTGTAGCCCGTTCAAACGTCTTGATAGGTTTGTCTATTTATCTGTTGCCCAGTCTGGTAAACTGCAACTCTGGGGCAGCGTCAAAAGTGGAATTTGAGCTCTGGAAGGAAACGGGCTGAAGCAGTGGCACGTATGTATCTTCGCCGCGGCCAATCGCGGCTCTTCCCATCAACGCCATGCTACCTCTTCTCACTAACACTCACCTCCTCCCAGCATGGCCACCGCCGACATCCTCCAAACTCGCCCCATGCGCGGTTCCCGCATCTCCTCCTTCTACCCCGTCAAAACAATGCCCCCTCTCTCCTCCCTCGACAGCGCATTCCAACTCCAAGAATACATCTCCCTTCTCATCCGCCGTGACGTGCATGACGTGAATACGATTGTTTCTGTGCCTGACTCTGGGTCTAAGGCTGGTGGAGGGGAGGTGAAGGAGGAAGGGGGAAGTGGGGAGGAAGGGAGGAAGGATGGGGCGGTGGATGAGAGTTGTTGGATGTATGAGCAGCTTAGGTGCGTGCTTTGTTTTGTTTTGTCGTATGACCCTCTAAAGCAGGTTCTGACTCTTGTTCTGCTCTTAGACGACTTGCGCAGGACCTCTCGCACCCGTTGATAACAATGCTCCAGCTCGAGTGTACACGCTCCTCATGCCCCGAGATGAAAGCTGGCGAATGGCTCTACCTATGTGTTGCCCACGGGAACGACGGAGCGATGGAGGTACGTTCTTCCTTTTTCCCCATTCTTCCCCATTTCACACGAGTTTTAACACCATGAAAAAGCAATGCTGTGCGATAGACTACATCCTCCACACCCTCGACAGCGCAACCGCCCTCCTCAACTCTCCCCGCGCTTTCCCATCCCGGTAAATCCCGTCCTCCACTCCCTCCAACCCCATACTCACTCACATTTTCCCCTGGCTGATGACAGACTGCAAATCCCCACCTCCTCCTACCGCCACTTCTCCTCCCTCGCCCGCCGCCTCGGCCGTATCTTCGCCCACGCCTACTTCCACCATCGCGAAGCCTTTGAACAAGCCGAAGCCGAATCATCCCTTTACGCACGCTTCTTAGCTCTCACAGCGAAATTCGATCTCGTTCCGGCGGAGTTCCTCGTTATTCCCTCCTCGTCGCATGGGGAAGGAGCGGGGGAAGGGGAGGGGAGGGGAGGAGAAGGATGGAAAGAGGTTCAACCTCCTCGTCTCTTAGGCGCTGCTCCGATCCCGCACGACGACGAGGCAGACGCGGAGGGTGGTGGGCCAGGGCCTAAGGAGGATCGCGACAGGTCTTCCAATTCCAATGACTCCACCTCATACCAAGAGGGGGGACCTCCGGGGCTTTCGAACCAAGGCTCGGACTTAGGATCAGGATTCGGGTCGGGGAGAGGACTCAAGGGGAGGAATAGGACAGATACGATGGTGTTTAGTGAGGGGTATAATGTTGCGGAGGAGATTGCGAGTCGCACTGTGTCCTCGTCTTCGGGGAGTGGGAGTGGAGGGAAGGTGCCGAGCGCATCGAGCATATTCTCGGACGAGGGCAAGGGGGACGCGCATGATGAGGAAGAGGAGGGGGAGGCGGGCGAGTGTAGAGCGTATCATGGTCATGGGGATACGGTTCCTGATTCGCCGCTTGAGAGGACGGAGCATCGGGTTGGGGCGGTGGAGGCGGTTATGTGGCCGGAGGAGGAGAGGCAGACGGTGTTTTACGATGATGAGGAGGTGGGCGAGGGGAGGGGCGGGGAGGGGGAGGATAGTGTGGGGGAGGAGAAGGAGAGGCAGGTCGAGGGGCAGAAGGAAGTCGAGGAAACTTCGTACGCCGCCGCCGCGGACCCCGTCACTGATACTGCGGACATCCCCGCCGAATCTGCCGCCGCCGAATCTGCCGCCGCCGAATCTACATCCACGCCCGCTACGTCGTCGAGTCCGAACGCCGCCAAGTCATCGGTTACCGACCCCGCCGCCGAATCTACGACCGTCCAGCCATCGGATACCACCCCCGCCCCCTCCTCCGCCGACTCCCCCGCCTCTTCTCCAGATACTTCAGAGCATGCAGATCCGATTCCTATCCCTGCGCCAACGTCGAACTCCGCTTCAGACGAATTAGATTCGAAGCCCGCGGAGGATGAGGGGAAGGGGAAGGGGATCGACGTTGAGGGGTTGAAAGAGGGAGAGGAAAAGGGGGCGGAGGGTGTGAAGGAGGTCAAGGCAGAGGAGAAGGCGGCGAAGGAGGAGGAGGTGAAGGTGAAGGACGCAGAGGAGAAGGCAGGTGCGAAGGGGAAGGCAGTGGAGAAGGCGGACGTGAAGGAAAAGGCAGGGGAGAAGGCGGACTTGAAGGAGGAGACGGACTCGAAGAAGGACGAGACGAAGGCCAGTGAGAAGGAGGACGTGGATGAGGCGAAGGCGGCGGAGGGTGCGAAGGTGGACCCCGCTGTGGCAGAGGATGCGAAGGCGGAGCTGGAGGCGGCAAAGGAGGTAGCGCAGGATGACGCGGAGTTATCAGAAGTTTTGGAGAAGGGGAAGGAGAGCTCGGAGAGAGGGAAGGAGAGCTCGGGGAAGGAGAAGGAGAACTTGGGGAGGGAGGAGAGGCCTGTCTCCGAGGATAACAGTGCGTCGGACAAGAAAGGGGACGAGAAGAAGGCTGAGTCGACGAGCTCTTGAGCATTCTGCTGATGTTCATGAGGGCGTAGCATAGACTTCCTTCGTTCTTTTGTGTATGGGCGATATGATCATCTTATTCCATAACTTTCTTTCTCTCTGTCTGTAACTCGTTTTTTCAGCCCGACTTGGGGACTTGGGGACCGAACTCATGTAACTGCCAACACTGAATACATTCGCCAGCAATCATGCCCATGGTACACAATCGAGTTCAGATACAAGTACAAAACAAAAGCTCCATCCCTTCTCCCTTCTCACCACCACCACCCCGGTATCATCGACCCCTCCCGCGCCCCATCTAGCACTGCTGCCCAACAGGCGTTACAAACGAGTTGATAAACGATATAGCCCCCACCCCCATCCCACGCGACGCAAACGCCGCCCATAGCACACACCCGTGCGCACCTCCGTACCTGATTTGATCGGCTGCGAGCCAGGCGTCTCGGGCGTTGAGGACTGGTCAATCATTGTCAGCATCGAGCGAATCGAGCGAATCGAACTTGTCGAATGAAGCGAGGAAGTACAAAGTGGATGTGCAAGGAAGTATACAGTGCAAGAACTTCAGGAAATGGAGCGTTGTATGGACGGAACCCACACGTCGGATTACAAGGCTGCAACTGCAGCGCATCAATGAAGAGGTGGAGGAAGACGACGTTTCCTGCGTTCCCGCTTGCGTTGGTCCGGGCGGTGGGGGAGAAGCCGGATGTTTGAACAAGGAGGGCGTAGACATTGTGCAGGATGTTGGCCCAGACTTCACCGACGTCTGGGTTTGGTTTTGGAGGGGTTGTGGGTGAAATAATCTAGAGCGTGATAGATGGGGAGGGGGGCTTACCGTGTGGTTCGTTGAGGAGGAGGAGGTCGGAGTATAGGAGGGGGTTGACTAGGCTGGCGTGAACGCAGGTCAGATGAGGTTCAGTGACGAGATTGGAGCATACGTACCGGCTGGTAGAGTACGGAAAGCGCCTGTATCCCCCCGGCTTATTCGCAGCCCACTGAACCATATAATAGTCCGGTACTGCAGCACTCGTCTTCTCCGTCCACCTGCACACATACACTCGTTAACGCATGTTAACAGAACTCGGAAGGAGAAAAAAACATACGAAGCAAACGCATCACTCCATCCTTCCCCCAATCCCGCCGCTTCAGGCGTCTGCAAGCACGTTCCGCTGCCGCCTCCAGGCCCATGTGCCGTATGGTTTTCAGAAACAGGGAGACGGCAATCGTCCTCAGAACCCCATGCCTCCTGGAGAGCAACCTATGCCTCATAGAGAGCAGGACACAGGGCTGAACCTGCCCAATGTCCCGCAATCGCGCAGAGCGTCCAGACTGGCTCACACCCAGGAAAAGCTGGCTCACAAAAAGCACACAAAAGCTGCCATGAAAGTGGCCTCACTAAGCGTGAATGGCTACGGGGGTACGAGTTTATACAGCCGAGAGAATAGATGGTCCAAGCTAAACCAGCTCGTTCGTGACCATAAAATTGCCATCGCCCTCCTCCAAGAGGTTCACCTGACCGAAGAACGCACAGCCGAGATTGAAGAGATGTACTCTGAACGGATGAAAGTGTTCGCCTCACCACACCCAGACAACCCCACCGCAATGGAAGGTGTGGCTGTTATACTTGGCAAGTTCCTGATTAAAACAGAAGACGCCAGCGCAAAAGTCCTGGTGCCTGGAAGGGCACTACTGGTAAAGCTGACTTGGAACAAGAACACATCAATTAACCTACTCAATGTATATGCACCTAACGTACATGGAGTAGGCGAAGAGAATGCCCAGTTTTGGGAGACACTCCGAGCAAAACTAAGCGAACCTGAGAACATTGACTGGCAACCAGACATGGTTGCAGGAGACTTCAACATGGTAGAAGATCCGGTGGACCGCCTCACTATTCGGAGTGCTCCCGCCGCGACTACGAACGCACTCGACGGCCTGAAGCTGCTGCTGAAAGTCCAAGACGGTTGGCGCGAGACGTATCCATCAGAAGCGCAATATACCTTCTCGCGAAATAACGGTCAGTCAAGGCTGGATAGGATCTACTGCTCGGAGACAATAGCACGCACCGCTCGAAAATGGACTCTGGAGTCTGTTGGAATCGACGAAGTAGACCACGACATGGCCTGGGTCCAAGTCGCCCTTATCGACGCACCCATTATGGGTAATGGCCGTTGGGCTATGCCAAAAAGCCTAATAAAGAACAAGCTTGTAAAATCGCATGTCATAGAAACTGAAAAGCTGGCGTTAGTCACGGCACAGGAGACGAGTGTGAATCGCACCAACACCCATAACCCACAGACGGTGCTAGTCAGGTGGATACATCAAACACGAGAAGAAGCTCGCAGGGTGGAGAAAACCCTCATATCCCCTATAACCAAAAAAGTGTAAGACCTCGAGAAAGCACTGCAGACAACGGGCAAGACTGGACGCTGACGGCAGCCGAAAGAACAGACAAACTTCACTCCCTTCGAACCGAACTTCGCTCCTTGAAAGCGGAGGTGAACACCCAGAGACAACGAAAGATAGCCGCACATAACCGTCTTAAAGGAGAAACCCGATCGAAATACTGGTCAAATACCAACAAGTAAGCGAAACCAAGAGATATTATCTGCGCACTTGAGAAACCGTTGGGAGATTCGACAGACGACGGGACTCCGCCGCAACCCGAGTATGAGAAACGCTCGCAAGCAATGGCGGAACTTGGCAAGGAATACCAAAAACAACTGCAGGAACAAGACATCTGTGAGAACTCCTTCGCACGAGCATAGGCAATAAACAATGTTCTAGACTCACCCGACACCAAGCTGAATGACAGCCAAATTCGCATGCTCGGAGAATATCTCGTTCGCGAAGAAATCATTATTCTCTAAACCACTCGAAAAACAACACCTCCCCGGGCATCCACGGCCTTGCCTATGAGTTCTGGAGCATCGTGTCAGAATGGTTCAAATCGAGCGAAGAGGGAGAAGGATTTGACGTAGTGCAACTCCTTCTCCTCGCCTTCAACAATATCATGCACCACGGAACCGTCCCAGACACGGGTTTTGCACAAGGCTGGATGTGCCCAATTTATAAGAAAGGGGAGAGAACACAGATTGGCAATTATCGTCCGATAAACGTGCTAAACACAGAGTATAAACTTCTCACCAAGCGCTTGCAGTACGCCTCGCGCGTGTGTGTCCCACAATTATCCATTCAGACCAGGCGGGTATCATGCCAGGTAGGCAAATCTCCGACCAGACGAAACTCATCCGTATGGTAATGGACTATGCAGAAGCAACTGAGTCAGACGGAATGATTGTGGCCCTTGATCAAGAAAAGGCTTACGACAAGATCATGCATGACTTCCTCTGGAAATCAATGGAAAAGTTCAACTTCCCCCCAAGATTTATTGGTCTAATCTAGTCCATCTATGAGCACGCTGAAACAAAAGTCATGATTAAAGGCAAGTTTAGCTCCTGTTTCGACGTTGTTCGAGGTGTTCGTCAAGGCGACCCGATGTCGTGCCTACTGAATTAATATCGCAATTGAGTCATTGGCTACCATGATACGAAAATTGAACCTGAAAGGCTATGACATATCTACAGTAGTCCTACACTGGTAGACAGACTGATAGTCAACCTATTTGCCAATGAAACCACCATATTCCTTCAGAAGGAGGATGATTTTGTAGAGCTACGAGCGATCCTGAACAAATGGTGCAAGGCCTCAGGAGCTAAATTTAGCATATCAAAAACTAAAATCCTGCCAATAGGATCGATGGCTCACCAGGTAGAGATGGAACTCACACGTCAGAGCGCGCCAAGCACGGACCCCATCCCAGACAACATCAACATTGTGGGGCCAAACAAGGCAATCAGAATACTAGGAGCGTGGTACGGCCAAACGTGTATGAAACTGAAAAGATCACATGGGCCCCGTTACTCAAAAACTCGACAAAGCTCTAGCTAGATGGGAGCAAGGAAACCCAACGATGGATGGCAGAAAGAAGATCGTCCAGATGATCGTTGGTGGTATGACCCAATACATGACTCAGGTACAGGGAATGCCCAAAACAATCGAAGCCAAACTAGTTGAAAGAATCTGAAAGTTCATATGGGCAGATAAGAAACAAAGCCCGTTAAACTTCGACACCCTCCTAGCGCCGATTGAGCAAGGCGGCCAAGGGGTGCTCAACATTGAAACCCGTACCCTTGCAATCAAAGCCATGTGGCTCAAACGTTTCCTCAACCTGAGTGACTCGCATCCTACGTTGGCGCACATCATGGACGCTATTCTTAGCCATAGCAAGATGAAACCCTGGGCAGAAAAGCACTCACCAGATATTATCCAAGATAACCTGTTCCTCCAATCATGGAAGCCCTGCGTAAGGTCACTCTCCCCCCCTAGTGCGCGAAGCTCTTGAAGACAGCTGATGACTGCAAGCTCCATATTGACGGCCTTGTGTTCAGTAGAGCAGCCCAAACCAAAAGACCCTTATGGCTCCATAAGAACGCGGACAACGCAATACAACAACTTAACCACTTGGCTGCATCCAAATGCCTGCAAAACACATACAAGGTGGTGTCAGTACCACAAGCCTCAGAGTTCGCCAAGCTGTTGGAGGGAGACAAGCACAGATCTTCAAACTGACGCGCGTGCACGCAATGCGACACCCTAAGAAACAACAACAACTGCGCTCACCCACACGCATGCATGTTGCAAGCCCGGGACCTAATGCAGCGCCTTGACCCTTCCTGGGACCCAAGGCTCCTGAGCCCTGAAGACTACAAATCAGTTTCTGAAACTCTAGAAGGAGGCTGGGAGGAAGTCAATACTTGCCTAGTGAGATTGAACAGACTCAGTATATATTCCGAGTCTTCGCCGCAGAACCACCCCCCTCACCAAGCACCCCCATGAGATGGGAAGAAGATTGTATTGTCACATCCCTGACCTGGGTTGTAATGGTGTCAGGGGCATGCACCATCGCAAAAGAAACCTGCGCTAGATGCAGCGCAGCGCTGTCAGTACAGGACGGAGCCAATGCGTCAAACACAATTGGATGCGCAGTGTTACAATACATAGCGTATCTTAGCATCCCAGTGTCTCATGACTCCCAGATGCGGACTTAGCACCTCCTAGACACGGTTATATGATTCTCTCATGTATCTAGTATATAAGGCTCGCTTTGCTTGCTCTTATGATAATTCCTTTTGCTCCTTCTTGCCCTCCATCACTTAGTATCGCTCCTAAGCTCTGTCCCTCAAGGTTATTATTGGTGTGAGTCTGACAGGCTATCTACCTGTACGCTGCTGGTACTATTGTACTCTGCGCTACACACACACTTGTACCCCAATAGAGGAAGCGTTTGAGAGCGTTAATGGGGGATGGGGAGGAGAAGTTGAAGACCAAGCTATAGGTGTTACTGTGTCCGAGCCAGTCGGTACGCTGCTTTACTCCGTGGTATTGGTGCGATAACTCACGGAAGTTCGTGCGCTAGATGGCCAGATACTGCGTCGTGCGACTGGTGATCACGTACTTCTGCGCCGTGTACGAGCTCCCTCTGGCGGGCTGTATCATTCCAATAGTCTTAGCCATCCCCACCGTCTTCAGGGAACGCGTTAAACCTTTTGCCCTCGCATACCGGATCTGGTATCACGGCTAAAGCCACCTCTTTCCCTGTCCTCTTCAAGTCTTTTCCGCTGCAGCATCGTCGATACACCGACGACACGACTCGGCACGCTTTACAGCACTTGCCAGCATATGATCTCAGGGCGCGAGGAATCCTTTTAGCTCAACTCGTCACACCAACTCAACTTCCGCTCCTCAAAAGGCCTGCTCACCAATTGACCCCTAGAGTATGCTTTACGCCGGCTCGCAAGGACCATATTCCTTCCCTATGTCGGTTTGTCCTGACTTGTATCCCTAGCCTCGACCCTTCGCTGCGCGTTCAATCTGCTCGTATCGTCGCCCAGGGTTAGACCCAGATCAGCTATCGCTTCTACGCACACGGACCGTGATCAGCGCTGTCCTGGGCCTTTCCTCAACTAGCCACCTTTGTTGAACATCGGACATCGTCGGAGGCCATTGGAGCTCGTCAAGTCGCTCTTGAATTAGCATGGTCTTGAACCTCTCGAGCTCGCTGTTATGGCATGACACACTGTATGTCGGGGCGAGTTTCGATGTGGCGAGTTTTGCTCGTTGGCTGCAGGCGGAGAGAGCATTCGGACACCTACATGTGTCCTCGTGTACGATTGTGAGCAGGAGCGCAATCGGGTACTACGATAGGAACGAAGGCTCCATGTATCGTCCTTGTCTCTCCTTGATATCTCGCTCCTGAGCAAATCGAATCGTGTTCACTACCATCCCGAGGCTACTGTGTGGGGAAACGAACCGACCGACCAGTGTAAATCTTCCAGCAATACGGGTATGTAGTCCTTGGCGAGTCGCAGCCATTGCGAGCAGTATTATACGTAGAGCACGCTATAGTCGCCCCGAGTACCGATCCCTGAGCGACATCGTCTCCCACGCAACCACGGCTATCCCCACTGCGCGCTCAAAAGCTAGATCCGTCGTGGGTAAACGTGTAGTTTCCAGGGCGCGATGGTCATCGCGCCCTGAAAGCGTCACCACCATCTACATCACAGTCAGAAGAGGGACATCGGCCTCCAGCTAAGTTACCATCCAGATACCAAATACCATGCAGCAGGGCAGATAGATGATTCTATAAACAAAAGAGTACTATTTCATTGCTTTCTTTGACTTCTTCCTCTGCGAGTGTCTACGGTAGGTATGTAGGTAAAAGGCGGGGTGCTACGGTCCAGGCGAGAGAGCTTAGACGGTGCCAGCGTCGGCGATGACGATCTTGGCCTTGGGGGTACCAGACGCAGAGCCGAGAGACTCGATCTTCTTCACGAGGTCGAGGCCTTCGACGACCTCACCTGCAAATGAGATGCAGTGGTCAAAGACGTCATCAAGATGAGAGATGAAGAGATGGAGAACGCACCGAAGACGACGTGGGCACCATCGAGCCAAGAGGTGACGACGGTGGTGATGAAGAACTGGGATCCGTTGGTGTTCTTTCCAGCGTTGGCCATGGAAAGGAGACCGGGCTTGGTGTGCTTGTGGGTGAAGTTCTCATCTGTTTCCAAGATCGATAATCAGTAAAATGCGATCGTAGACGAAAATGAAAGATCGAGGCAGAGATGAACGGATCCAAGGGGTGTATGAACAGATCGAAGGAGGATCGCGAGGGGGAGATGAAAGATCGCGGCGTGGAGTGGGAAGAACCAAAGATCGTGGTGCGATGCTGAGAAAACCAGCCACTCATGGAGCCTCGCCACTCCACCCAACGAAAACTTCAACCACCAAGAGGAATGCGTACTCACCAGCGAACTTCTCTCCGTAAATGGACTTTCCACCGGTGCCGTTGCCCTTTGTGAAGTCACCTCCCTGCAACATGAAGTTGGGGATGATACGGTGGAAGCCAGAGCCCTTGTATCCGAATCCGTTCTGGCCAGTGCAGAGCTCACGGAAGTTCTTAGCGGTCTTGGGGACAACTTGGTCGTAGAGCTCGAAGACGATCTTTCCGGCGTCCTGGCCGTCGATGGTGATTGCGAACTGTGTTTGTCATCGACGTTAGGATGGGATTTGAGAGAAAATAGGAAGGAGGAGGAGACGTACGAAAACGTTGGACATGGTGATGATGGTTTTGGTGAGAGATTGGATTTGTCAATGACGACAGATCTCGAACCAATTTATCGGATGTGATTCCACGTGCCTTACTTAATCACGGTCCGTTTATTCCGGTAGCGCCTCCTCCTCCATCCTCCTCGCGCCATCCGACGGCAGCTAAGCGGCTTAACTTGCTTTCTCTCTTCAACCGCTGTGACCCTCAGCCTTCTCTGCATACTGACTACTGCCCGGGACCTAGATGGCTAGTGTCCAAGAACGATCCAACTCAGAAAGCGCCCCTCTCCTAATTCACTCGAATACCGCCGAACCACCCCACACAACCACTGACGACGGAGAAGCATTCGATGATGTGCCTAGAGAGCGGAGGCAACTTGGCCTAGCCAGTGCGGTGTTTCTCGTGTTCAACAAGATCATTGGTACTGGGTGAGTGTCAGGTGTTCACCTGTTTGCTATCCGAACTGACGAGCACCCCCTGCAGGATCTACGCGACGCCAGCGACGATTCTCGTTGCTTCAGATGGTGTGATTGCAGTTTCGTTCATTATGTGGTTGGTTGGCGCTGCGATTGCTATGTCTGGAACGGCAGTATATGTCGAGCTCGGAACGGTGCGTAGCTCCTCTGTTTAGCTAGGCAAGGCCTAACACGACGCTTACCTGATAGGGCCTGCCTCGAAGCGGTGGCGAGAAGAACTACTTGGAGTACATCTACCGACGTCCATTATACCTCGTTACTTGTGTTTTTACGTTCTACACGCTTATCATGGTGAGTCTGGTTGTTGCTTGGGCTTATCGGGTGCTTATCCGCACCAAGGGCTCTGCTGCAGCGAACAGCATCGTGTTCGGAGAATGTAAGCCCCCACTCCTCTATTCCCACCGTTTCTCTAACTCTCCTTCCTACAGACCTAGCCAACGCCATCTCCCCGTCATCTTCCTCTTCGTCCTCAAGCGACACCACCACGACACCACCCCTCCTCCCAACCCTCCTCGCCTCCGCTGCCCTCCTCCTCACTCCCCTCATTCACGGCCTACTTCCCGTCTCATTCGGTCTTCGGCTCCAGAACTTACTAGGCGTCATCAAGTTTTTCGTCCTCGCTTCTATGGCTTTTATTGGGGGTGCTATCGTTCTAGGCACGTTTCATCTCTTCTCTTCTCATTCTATGTGTCGACTTCGACGACGAACCGATCGGTATGATAGGTGTTCCAGGCTTAGGATGGGATGGCGGAAGGGGGAGTATGACTTGGACGCGCATATGGGAGAGCTGGGAAGCCGACGTTAGCGGAGAGTCGGGAAAGGGCGTATGGAGCGTAGGCTGGAACGGATTTGTTAGTGGGCTGTTTAATGTCATCTGGTGCGTCTCTTCCCATTCCGTTCTCTCTCTATTTCTGGACAAACTGACACGACGAAGGTCATACATAGGTTACTCAAACGCCAACTACGCCCTCTCCGAGATCCGCAACCCCGTCCGTACGATCAAGATCGCAGGTCCTCTCGCGGTCGGAGGCGTAACGCTCGTGTACCTATGCATCAACATGGCGTATTTCGGGGTGGTGAGGAAGGAGGAGTTTTTGGAGATGGGAAGGGGGGAGGGCAAAGGGAGGATTGTTGCGTGAGTGTGCATTCTTTCATTCTTTACCATTAGCCTGAAGGTGGTGAATCTCGTGCACACACACACACACACACGCGTACTAACGAGTCGAACGTGTACAGGGCGCTGTTTTTCCGGAACCTTTTCGGGGCAGGGACTGAGCGAGCTCTCAGTCTCTTCATCGCACTTTCGACACTGGGGAATATCCTCACCGGCCAATTCGTGCAAGCTCGAGGTACGTCTGTCCTTTTTCTCGACCAAGCATCCTGTCGATTCTCACTGACAAACCCCACGAAGTCATCCAAGAACTCGGTCGCTCCGGAATCCTCCCCTTCTCCTCCTTCTTCGCGTCTAACAAGCCCGCGGGACTCCCCTTCGCGGGCCTGTGTACGCAGGCGTTGATCTCGATGATGCTGTTAGTGGGCGTGCCGAAGGGGGATGCGTATACTGCTATTATATCCAGTACGTCTGTTTGTCTTCAGTTCGATGTGAGATGTGATCGGAAGGCTAATGGGATATATGGTAGCGTCGTCGTATTCACTATCGCTCGTGAACATGTTCGTTTCGGCGGGGTTGTTACTGCTTACTACGTCGTTCTACAAGTCCTACGCCCGTTCGTGGTCGAACGAAGATAAATCTGCGGCTACCGACGACGACGAGACTGAGCCTCTCCATCCCGTAACTTCCCCCGTCTCACCTTGTTCCATCGAACACGCCCATTCCACCTTCGTCGGAGAAGAACAGGAACCGTGGAACCCGCCTTTCAAGGCGTACCGATGGGCTGTCCTCCTGTTTCTCGTTAGCAATGTGTTTTTGGTGGTCGTGCCTTTCGTCCCGCCTTCGAGCGAACAGGGGAGGGTGTATAGGAGGTTACCGTATTGGGTTCGTTTGTCTCCTTTTCGTACCTCTCCCACCAACCACTTGACATTTGACTCGAATCGTACAGACACACCCCGTCGCCTCGTGCGCCGTGTCTCTCATCGGTCTGACCTACTGGTATTTCTGGGCGAGATGGGTGCCGAGGAAGAAGGGGTATAGGCTTGTGAGGAGGGAGGTGGTCGATGGGGATGGGGTAAGTAGGTTCGTTTTTGATAGGGGTAAGCCGTGAGTTCGGTCCTGGGTGGGAGAGTAGAACGGTGACGGTTGGTGTGTTATTTGGGATTCATAGCCGAATTGGAGTCGTTATTCGCAATAACTGGGAGTTACAGTACTGTATGTCAAGGTTATGTTTCCACCCTATCAATGTTTCGAGGTTACTCGGCTTGATCCAAATACTGGGGACCATGGCCTCCGTCGGATCGAACGAAGCTCTCGCTCATCAACCGGTTGTGCCTGATTCCGGATGCGATCAATCCAACATTTCAATATTTCAATCACCCACCCACCTCCATCATACCAGCCACCCCCTCCCATTGGTGGAAGTTCCTCACACGATATTGCCAATGCCCACCCGACCTCGGCCCTCGTCTCTCTCTCTCTCTTCCTCCTACTAAGTACCACCGCCATCCTCGAACGCTGCCCTGCGTGGCCCTCGTCTCGCGACTGTATTTATGGATGAGTCCCCGGACAGGGTGATGGGGGCCGCACAGGAGGCGTTTGAAATGTCAGTATCTGTCAAAGTTCAAGTCCAAGTCCAACTCGACGTCCTGTTCATGTTCATGTCCTTCCCCGCATCGACTCGTCATTAACATCAACTAACACCATACTCACCCATAGACGCCTCCGCGCAATCCTACAACTCTTCTCCATCACGTTTTTCTACTACGACTACGCCCTCACGCTCGACCGCGAGATAGCGCTCATATGGCAACGGAGGAAGACGCAGAGCTCGTGGTGGTACCTCGGCAATCGGTACCTCGCCGTGTTTGGGAATGCTGCGGTTTTGGCGTTCAGTTACATTGGACAGACGGCGGATGTGAGTATCTCCTTCCTTGCTTAAACTCGATCCCTGTGCTGACGACGGTGGTGTAGGGGTGAGTGTTGGTTCTGGGACTACGGGTGGTGTTTGGGCTTACAGACGGTTGGGTGTAGATGCGAGCATATACGACTGTTTGAGATCTGGACGCTTGTGAGGCAGATTCTGCTCGTTGCGAACCAGGTCCTTGGCTGCAGTGCGTTCCATCCTCTCCTCCTCCTTCGTCCCATGCTCACGATTCCAACGACTACAGTTCTTCTCACACTACGGACGTACGCGTTGTACACAAGAGACAAGAGGATCTTAGCGTTCATGCTGACGTCCATGGCTGGGTTATTCGGCGTAGCTGTTGTGGGTGCAGTCTTGGTTGCTGTGTTCTCCTGCTTGTCTAACTGGGTTTAGTGGTCTTTGACGGGGCAGAAGCACGAGCCGGTGCAGACTACGGGGTGTCATCGGGCGATGTCGAAGCAAACGTGCGCCGCGGTTTTTCCTTCCATTCATTCTTCACCGCTGACGTCTTTGTTTCTCAGTGCCAGAAGTACGTTTTTCTCCTTTTTATTCCCGCCTTCGATCGGGCCTCTGACCGGCGTTCAGACCTCGCCGTTCCGTGGATCTGCCTGTAAGCCTTCCTCTTCTCTCAACGAAAGTCAACACGAACTAACGAGCTTCTGATTATAGGTTCGCCTACGATAGCGTGATATTTATAATGACCATCACCAAGACGTACAGAATGCGATATCGGGACAGAGCATTTCGGTCGCTTCCTCTCGTTAAGATCGTTGTTCGCGATGGTACGTCTTTCCCACTGTTGATTGAACGTGTACTCACGTATTGGGTGTAGGCGCGGCTTATTTTGCGTAGGCAGGATCTCTTTCGGTGCTGGTTGCGCTGCTGACGGTCATACAGGATCATGGCGTTATCCACCCTAGCCAATATCCTCACTTTCTACGTGCGTCCGTCTCTCCTTGTCCTTCCACCCTTTTACTAACCCACCTCTACAGATGGCCGGCGTACGAACCTCCCTCTCTCCCATTTCTTCAGCACCATACTAACTAACCTCTACGTTCATACAGCCCCTCGCCCGCGGTTCCCTCTCCACCTTCGCAGGCTCCATGTCCGTAACCACCATGTGTCGCCTCATGCTCAACCTCCACGGACGCGCCGAGACGGGGATACACACGACGGAGTACGCGA
Organism: Pterulicium gracile; assembly: GCA_004369125.1. Lineage (NCBI taxonomy): Eukaryota > Fungi > Basidiomycota > Agaricomycetes > Agaricales > Pterulaceae > Pterulicium > Pterulicium gracile. The sequence continues at coordinate 53,290 of ML178839.1, forward strand.
TCTCACCACATCAGCAGTGTACCCATGGCCAGGGACGGACGACGGGGTTCAGACCGTATGCGCAGTTCACGACGAGGTTTGATGAGGGGACGGAGGGGGCGTATTCGAGGTCGCCGTTTGAAGGGGAGGGGTTGGAGAGGGATAGTCGGGATGGGGATTTTGATCATGATACGCTGAAGGGGGAGAGAGGGGAGATCGAGCTTGGGAGGGTTGGTCGATAGATGAGGGACGATGTGTGTACTTGTAGTTTGTTTGTTGTAGTGTTTTTTACTGGGTTTACAGTAGCTTCGCTCTAATCACGTCTGTATCCGTACTTGCTTTCAGATAGATTTATCGCTCACAATGTCTGTTTGCGTGTGGGCTAGCATGCGACTATGTAGTCCGCACCGTCGTTGTATAGGCCGACGTCGAGATCAGTCGTCGGCGTTAAGTTTCAGTAAGGCCTAGCGAGTTCTCGGCGCTCCTACAGGGCAATCAGAATCGGTCTCGCGTGGAACTCCCTCTTTGGCGCGCTAATTCGGTCTGCGCACTTGAGGACGTGCCCTGCGTCTCCAAGTGCTCCACCTCGAACCTTGTTCTGTCACCAGCCTTGTCCCTCGAAACGCAACATGAACCACGCAAACTTCATCCAACAACTGCGCATGAAGCAATTAGAGCGCACCACCCCGACGCCTTGGCTCGTTTGAAATAAGTAAGGAGATATTGAACGTCGGCGTCGCAACGTAAATTGATGATTGACCGATTTGCAATATGGATCACCCACCCATCGTGCTCGGAAGCGACAGCGTGGGCCGATTGTCCGTCCGACGTTGCATGCCGCATCCTATCGCGGTGCCGGTGGGGAGCATCATCGAGTCTCTTGCTTCTTGCCTTCATCACCGTCTGTCTGTCTGCCCTCTTCCTCGTCTGCACTCTTCCACCCTTAGTGAAGACTCTTCCCCGCCCACGGATGCGCACGGTCTGGTGCTAGGAATAGACTGAGCAGAGTACGGTACGGTGTAGATTGCGGGGATTTGGATTGCAATGGCGGAGACACCGAGTTTTGAGCAGGAGATTTATGAGACGTGCGTTCTTCCCTCTGTTTGCAGGTCACAATATGAACACCCTGCTCATTCCCATCTACACACCTCAAATAAATCAAAACTCTCAAACCAACAGCCGAGTACACGCCGCGCTCCAGTACCTAGCCCTCACATTCTTCTACTACGACTACCTCCTCACCCTCGGCGACGAAATCGCGTACATATGGCGAAAAAGGACGACTCCGAGCGCGTACTGGTTCCTCGCGAACAGGTACCTGGGCGTGGTGGGGAACGTCGCGGTGGTGGTGATGACGGGGGTGACGACGGTGTATAATGTGCGTGCGGGTTTTCATTTACCTGAGCTATTCATGTTCACTGTCGATGCGGGCGGTGTTCAATTTAGAGTACTGATACCGACCCGACGCTGATCTTCATTTTGTTTGACAGGGGTGCGTTCAAGTTTGCGTTTTGGAGTTTGGATGCCTTGTGTCCGCGGGAGCTGATACGGTTTGTGTAGGTGCGACAGGGTGGGGGTGAACGAGCGGTGGCTTCTCGTTCGCCAAATCCTCTTGATTGTGAACCAGGTCCTTTCGTGCAGTGCGTTCCGGTTTTTCTCTTCTCCTCCTCCACCTGTGCTGTACTGACGGTGCGACAGCGTTGTTGACTTTGCGGACGTATGCGCTGTATAGTAGGAGTAAGGTGATTCTTTGGGGACTCGTAGGCACCATGGCTTTTCTCGTCGCTATCTCAGCCGTGAGTCCAATCTCCAATTTTTGTCGGTGTTCGTGTTCTGAGTTATTTTGGCGACGCAGTGGTCATTGACCGGCAGAGCCGATGAGGTGGTTGCAATTGGGTGTCATACGGCGATTTCGGAGGCTCGGTACGTCGCAGAGTCCTTACAAGCTCACATTACGCTGACGCCGTATGGGTCCGAACAGAAAACTCAGTACGTTCTTCCTCCTCCTCCCATACCCGGAGACAACACACTAAACCACATCCTCCGCAGAACTGTCCGTTCCCTGGATATGCTTGTACGCTCTTTCTTCCCTCCCTTTTCCACTTGAGCTCAAATTAATGATATTCATCCGCTAGAGCGGGGTACGACACCCTCATCTTCGGGTTGACGATGTGGCAAACGTACAGAGGGCGCTACGCAGGGATGTCCATCCGCTCAGTGCCGCTCGTCGCGCTCATTGCGCAGCATGGTGCGAATACTATCGTCTCTTTTCCTAGTTTTCGTGCTGAATGGTTTCGTGCATAGGCGCATTTTACTACGGGTATGTCGCTAGTGATATGATTTGAGGAGGAGGATGTTGAAGTATTTGTTGGATAGGATCATGGCCCTCGCCACGGTCGCTAACGTTCTCACGCTCGTCGTAAGCTCCCTTCCTTTCTCCCCGACCACACGCATATACTGACTCCATATCAGCTGTCTGGTGTACGTCCCCTCTAACCTTCCACTTCCACACAATCCTGAACACTCACATATACACACAGCCCTTCCTCCGCGGTTCCCTCTCCTCCTTCGCCTCCTGCATATCCATCACCATGGTCTCCCGCCTCATGCTCGACCTCCACGCCCGCGCCGACACAGGCATCCACGCCACGCCCAACTACCGCCACGGTCTCCCCCGACTGTTCGCCGCTTCCCACCACAGGCCTCAGGGGCAGGACGGGTTTGACAGCAGGAGCGGGGTGGATTCGAGGACGGGGACGAGGATGGAGTTTACGACTGGGTGGAATGCAGAGTTTACGGAGGCGTGGGAGATGGGGACGAGGGATGGTGGTGGGGGGGATTGGGATGGGGTTAGTAATGGTGGTGGGGGGCGGGAGGGGTCGAGAGAGGAGGAGAGGGGGAGGTGGGAGGAGTCGTTTGATGGGCGGAGAGAGGGGAGGGCGAGAGGGGGGTGGAATGACCCGTGATGTTCGGACTTGTGATCTTTGCGTGTTTGGTGGTCTTGTTTGGCAATGTGTTTCGGTAGACGATGTATTTGTAGGTTTCCCGGTAGGAAGAAAAGACCATGAGGGGTCAGGGTTAGAGAGTAGAGGGTAGAGTACGGTCAAGGGTAATTTAGACGTAGTGTACTTTGAATGATCACGGCATGGCACTAACTTGTACTCGGTGGGATTGGGGGACAGGAGATGTGTTTTTCCAGCGGGAAACGTGAGGGCTAGAGAGATGAGGAGGGTATATACAGGCAGAAGTTGAACGTACATAGAGGCAGAAAGTAAACAGGGGGAGACATTGGAGGCTGAAGGACAGAATGTCTAGAAGGAGCAAAAGGATGAGAGGAAAATCGTAGCGGGAAGTTGGATCGTAGCGAGAAGATGGATCGTAGCGAGCAAGAGCATCGTACCGAAGAAAGCCCGTAACGAAGAAGATGAGCAAGAAAAAAAAAACAAGAAAACAGCGACGAGACAAACACCGAAGCCATAAATACGAGTCTAACACACAGTCCATACACAATCCACATCCATACATATGCTGCGATTAGAAACTAACGCGGTATCAGGTCATAAAATACCGTAACAGTCCGTGAACTCATAAGAATCATAGTTCGTGAAGAGAAGCATGAAGACGAGTCAAATGAACGCACGCATGAAGAGAGAGCAAGAGCAGCAAGGAATCGAGAATTGTACCTGTGCTTTAGTCCACACCAGTAAGCGTACGCGAGAACCAAGAGCTTCGGTTAGGTCAAGTACTTCAACGGGTTATACTCCTTTCACGGCGGAGATCCCGAGCCGAACCGTATCGGGGGAGGGAGGAGCGGGTTGTCCTCGTCGTATGTGTGTCGAGGAGGTAGTGGCAATGGACCGATGTTAGGCAGCAATAGGCTTGTGTTTTGCGCGGGAGAGCGACTGCGACTGGGGACGTTGGTCAAGTCGAAAGGCGAACTCTGAGCGGGAGAGGGACTGTGACTGTGCGCAGGACTGGGGCGACTGGAGACAGTGTTAAAGTCGAAGATGGAATACGGCCATTGCTGACTCGGCCCCGCGGGGACGGTGTATGGGTTTGAAGAGGTGCGGTGATGTGTTGGCCGTCGGTCACGGTCGTCTATTGGAGAGCAAAAGTTGGTTCAGAGCCGAGGTAGACTCAAACGAGAACAGGCTGAAGCAAGAATAGGCTGAAGTGGAAGAGGAAAAAGGGACGTACCTCGCTGTAAATGAGTCTCCAAACCCTGACCTCCCCCTCTACCACTCGAACTCGTCTGACCTGAACCGGGCCCACTCCCCCGTCGAAACTCCACCGCCCAATCCCACTCATCCCTCGACCCCCCGACTGCACCCTCAAACCCCCCGAAGATCCCTGTGTCAAGCTGAATATGAGGTCCCAGTACATGAATATCTAGGTCTCCTGGAAATCGCAACGCCGGCGCCGGCGACGGAGGATACAGTGGGTCATCTTGAAACGGGACGAACTGAGCCTCCGAGCCATGCGGCCTGATGTATGGGTGGTGCGTATCTGAGCGCGAGCGGCCGTGGGACGAGGATCGGGCGCGACGTTGGGTTTGAGTGTGAGTTGGGGGGGTCCAGTCGGCCCAGTGAGGGCCTTGATACGACGTGGATCGGGATGTGAACGTAGGCGAGTGACCCGCACTAAGGGCACCGCTGTGATGACCTCGGATGGGACGGATGCTATGGCGGACGTCGTCGAGAGGACTGAGATACATCCCATATGAACCGCTATGTTCTGGTAGTACTTGGTCATGGGGAAAGATAGGGGGTAAATCGACCTGCAATGTAGCAGAGGACGGGGAGGGCATGAGGCTGTATAGGATCGGTGTGGTATACACCGTTGGTGAGGACGGTCGGAGGGAAGGCGAAGGCCTTCTCGACGATGAGGAGCTGGACCCCGGAACCGGAGGTGTTGGAGAAATGGATAGGCGATCTGGCTCGACCTGTGATCGGGAGAGATGGGGGAACTGGAATGAACATTGTGCGCCTTGACCGGTTCGGGTGCATCGTGCGCAGGGTTCGTCGTAGGACTTTATGACTGTGCACTGCGTAGTACGGGTAAGGTTAGCTTAAGTCCGACGCGAGAATGGATGGCCCGGGGTTGAAGGAGGACTGGGTACAGAGAGGTGGTGACGTACCTTTATCTTCAACTTCCTACACTTCTCGCATGCCTGGGGGTTCCGCCGTCGCATCGGTACTACCGGTGTCTTTGGCATCGTAGTCGACAAATTTGACTCAGAGGCTGAATCGCGCTTAGTACTGTTGCTCATCCGATATAGTTCTCAAAGCAGGACAGCAAGGAACCTCAAAGCAGGACAGCAAGGACCTCACAGCAGGACAGCAAGGAACCTCAAAGCGGGGCAGCAAGGAACAGCAATCCCTGCACAGCGTTGTTATATATACACCCCTCATGAGAGTTTCCGTCGTCGTTCTTTGTTGGATGGATGGATGAAGGTTAACAGCAATAGGTGGGGTCAAGCCTAGCTCTTCCGTGCAGACAGGCCGATAGATCTATGCTCGCGTTGATCTTCGAGTCGCCTAATTGTACAAAAACAGCACACAAGCCTCGTGTGTTTAACAGCTTTGAAGATATCCTGTAACACCGCAGACTAATCACGATAGATCGTTTTGTTCATTCGAGGGGAAATGCTGTTGAGGGTGGACCAACAGGTGACCACATGTTAACGCTGGTGGAACAAAGAAGCAGCGAGTCTCTCGGAGGGATTATAGCAGCAAAGGTTGAGTCCGTGAGAGATACGCAGAAGCAGTGGATTTTATAGGAGAACTGGAGAATTAGCTAGAGCACCAATCGCAGAAACAGCTTAGAGGTGCTGTTGAATGACGAGCTCGAGGTGGTGGTCAGAGAGGAAAGCGGACGAGGCGGGGGGTCAAGGATGGCCATCATTCTCTCGCTGAGTGCCAGTCGGTGCCCATTCACCGCGGCCAAGCCCAGCCCTCATTCGATCCGCCCTCTCCGACGGACTTTAGGTTGCAAAAACTTGGACTTTCGACGCTGGCAGGTCCATCGTCAAAACAAATATAGCATGGCTCGACTAGAATCCAAAGCAAGAGGAGAAATTCCCAGTATTATAAGAGGTCTACTCGTCGTTCTCCCGGTATTGGTGCTCTCGTCGTACCTCGCATATTTGCAACATTCTAGTCCGTCAATCGCTTCCGTCGCGTGTCGAGTTTGGTGCTTACTGACGAGGATGGATGTGTAGCGTTACCCAAGCCTATCGAGGAGCAGTACGTCCACGTATACTTTCTTCTACCTACCTGCAGCTACTGACGCGTCATGTATCTACATAGATACCACCCCCTCACCTCCCATCCCCAACTCTCTGAACGCGCCATCCTCGCACACGCAAAGCATCTTTCAGAAGGCATTGGATACCGCACCGTCGGCACACGCGAGCATGCACTAGGCGACGCGTGGATGGTCGAGCAGGTCGAAGATGTGAAGAGGAGGTGTGAGGAGATGGTCAAGAAGAGCGGGGGGAAGAGGAAGTTGGAGTGCGAGGTGTGGAGGCAGGAGGGGAGTGGGAAACATCGGTTCGTCTTCTTTATCTGTTTCCAGGACATGGGCTAACGCGTTATACCTATGGGAAGGTTCGACATAATGGGAAAGCGCCTATACAAATCATACTCCTCCCTCTCCAACATTATCCTCCGTATCTCCTCCGGCACTCCCCAATCCAAAGAACACGCAGTATTAGTCAACGCGCATGTAGATAGTACACTCCCCAGCCCTGGTGCAGCGGACGATGCGTTACCGGTGGGTGTGATGTTGGAGTGTGCGAGAGTGTTGGTGGAGAGTGAGGAGTGGGAGCCGAGGTGGGCTATCGTCTTCCGTGAGTCGCTCACTCGTTTATCTAGTGGATGGAGAAGCTGATAAGGGAGTACTTAGTATTCAACAACGCCGAAGAGTCACTCCAGGATGGATCACACCTATACTCAACCCAACACGAAACAGCATCCACGTAAGTCCTCCCCTCCTTACCCCTAGAATCATCCTGACTCTCAGTCCCATGGCAGAGTACGCGCAGTGATCAACCTCGAAGCGGCGGGGACGACAGGCCGCGAGCTACTCTTCCAGGCAACGTCAGAGGAGATGATTCAGGCGTATTCCCAGGTTCCTAGGTGGGTTCTGCACTTTCAACTCCTTCTTGTTGTGCTCTTTCAACTTGTTGTTGTTTCTTCATCTGAACTGTCCACAGGCCATTCGGCACGATATTCGCAAACGATATCTTCTCATCTGGAATTCTTCTCTCCGAGTACGTCTCCCTCCCTCCCACATACGCCCCGCATCTATCTCATGGGATGTATAGTACGGATTTCAGACAGTTTGAGCTTTATCTGAACGTTACCGGACTTGACGTACGTCCCTTCCTCCTACTGTTTTCAGATTCTGATCAGCATGCTCGTAGATGGCGGTAGTGGGGAACTCGTATTTGTATCATATGCGCAAGGTACGCTCCGGCCTTTCGTACACGCATGCTTTTCTCCTCACATTCACGTACCTGTAGGATCTAGTTGAGAACATCGGCCCCGGCGTCGCACAGGTACGTCCCCAACCCAAAGCTTCTCCACACCACTCCCCCCTCCCTCCCCCCATCCTTCCCTCCTTCCCTCACAATCTAACTCAACTTTGTCCCAACAGCACATGGCCGAAAACACCCTCTCCCTCCTCACCCACCTCTCCACCTCCCCACACTCCCCCATCCCATCCCTCCTCAGCGCAGGATACACTAAACCTTCGACAACATTCTTCTCGCATATTGGGATGTTCATCGTTTATTCGTTTGAGAGGGCGAGGGTTATGTATGCGGCTTTGGTGCTGGGGGTGGTGGGGTTGATAGCTGTTACGTCCATCGGCCCTGGGAGGTCTTTGAGTGGTGGGAAGAAAGGGAGTGGTGAGAAGAGCGCGAGTGGCGGAGAGACGAAATCGAAAACCCTCCTCAAAGCAGCCGGCACGGCGGTGCTCAGTGCGCTCGGAGCCGTGGTAAGCGCGAATGCGGCGGCGGTGATCATGGATTGGGGGCTTGGGAAGGGGATGAGCTGGTTTAGAAATGAGTATTTCGGGGTGGTGTTGTATGGGCCTGTTGCTGTTTTTGGTTAGTCGTTTGGTGTCTGTTTGATTCTGTCTTTAGTCCGACTTTTC
>ML178839.1:61478-138406 GCA_004369125.1 Pterulicium gracile
CTGCTCTCCTGCTTTTCTCTGCTCTCCCTTCCCTCCTCTTCCCAAACGCTCGATACATTGCTTACTGACCCACCCCCCAGGCTCCCTCCTCCCCCTCGCTATCCTCCCCCCAACACACGAACGCGCCCTCCTCCTAGCTACCATCGCCCTCCAGTCGCTCATCGCCCTCAACGTCCAGGTCGTGTTCAACGCGGGGAGCGCGGCGTTGTTGTTTGTTAGTGCGTTGCCGATGTTTGGGGCGGTTTGTGTGGAGGAGGTCGTCACTCGTTTAAGCGTGGGTAAAGAGGCTGGAGGAAAGGATGGGCGTGTGCCGCTGTGGGTGTATGCGCTGGGTATGGCGAGTCCGTTCATGACGGGGACATTGATGATGCTTGGTGTGATTGAGTTTTTTGCGCCGCTGGTGAGCCTCCTTCTCTCCTCTTCCCTGTCCATCCCCGTTCCACCCATGCCCTCCTTCACACTGTTCTGACGATGTGTGCACAGACTGGGCGTATGGGCGCGTCGATCCCTGCCGACTCAATCATCGCTACGATCGTGTCTGCTATTGGGACGATGTCGCTGCCTTTGTTGCCGGCGTTCATGTCGAGGTTTGGGAGGAGGACTTTGAGGAGGTACGGCGGGCTCTCTTCTTGTGTTCTTTCGCCTCGCATGGCTCACTGTTCTGAACTATTCCTTTTTACTGTTCTGGACTCTCCTGTTTACTGTTGTGAACGCACAGGTCTATCGCTGTGATGGGCGTAGTGAGCGCCGTGCTGATGGCCATATTCGCGAGGATGGAAGTATATGATTCTATGCATCAGAGGAGGGTGTTCATCGTTCATTATGAGGATGTACGTCGCTCTCTCCTCCTCTCTACTTTAACACGAAACTGACGGCATGGTAGATCCACACGCACGTACATAGCTTGCACATGGCTGCATCGGACGGCGCGCCTGGGTTCGAGGATCTCGTTCACGGTGTAGCAGGGCAGTTCGGGACGGGAGACGTGGTGGTGTTGAAGATGACGGAGTACGTGACTGAGTTGGATCCGTTGTATCCGTTCTCTGCTGTACGTCCCTTTCTTCTCTATTGCCGCCATTTGTGTCTAATTTGGTTGCTTCCTCGTAGTTGCTGGCGCCGTACAAGCTCGCCTTGCCGGAAAAGATGTCGACGCCGTTCGAGGGAAACTTTGGAGTGACGGCGGTGGAGGATGAGATTGATGTTGAGAATGGGACGAGGAGGTTGGTGTTGAGGGTTGATCATCCGGGTGTTATCTGGACTGGTACGTCACTCTCTACTACTGAGAAGAGGGAACTCTCTTCTGACGAAACGACGCCCGCAGTCATCGCATTCGACGCACACGTCCTCGCTTGGTCCCTCGACGATAACCCGCCTGACGAACATACCCGACACCATATCAAAGAAGCCTCTTTCTACGGTGTCGACACGTACGACGTTTCCCTACTCATCAAGCTCCACTCCGCCCCCTCCCCTCCCACCCCCCCTGCCTCGGATATGCCCGGCAACCTCCCCGCCCGCCCCACGCGACTCCGCGTCGACTTTACGGGTATCCGGGAGCAAGCGATGTGGCCTGGTAAAAAGGCGGAGAAGGAGAAAGGGGGTGATGCGATGGTGCTGTTTGAGAGGTTGGATGAGTGGTTGGAGGGGACGATGCGTGGGACGGTGGATGGGACGATGTTGGGTGTTGTTGGGGGGTCGGTGTTGGTTTAGAGGCGGTCATAGAAATTAGTCGGTGAGATATCAAGTGGGATGGGAGTGTGTTTTGAGATATATACGTTGAGACTCGGTGATGTATCGAGTTGGAACTAAAAGCCTACTTACGAATTTCTGGTATTGCATAGTCGAACGAGAAAGGGTGTAGCTCTGAGCGCAGATGTACCGGTACTTAACGCTACTTATTGATAACGCTTGCAATGAGTAGGAAGTTACGATATCACCGTGCCTCCATCGCACCTTCGTCGCCAATATCTGCCCAAGCTTTCAAGATTCCTTCTGAGGGTGAGGTCACCAACAATGACACCGATACTTTCGGAAGAAACTCTTGATTGAAGCTTGCCGCAGCGTTCAACGACGGCTAAAGGCAAACACGGCAGCAGTCATAGACGATTACGAGAATGTTATTGCATTGCATTGTGAGAATGAGCTACACAAAAACTACCGAACGGTGCACAAGGCTCAAGCTGGAAGGAGAGCATAGAAGCGGGGGTGCCACGAGGTGAAAAAAAATGTCCCCGACACTAGCATCCCGATGCCCTCGCTACTACTCTCCCACCCATGACCCACATCCCTGAAATAGGGCATCACCAACGCGGCACCAACGGGGAAATGAAAGAAGCCGACAGGGTGGATCCGAAAAAGCAAGCGAGAAGTTAGGAATGTAGCGCCTCTGGTAAGGAATCCCCACCCCATGGCGTCAAAGACACGAACGAGGTGGGCTCCAGCTAGAGACGAGCATTGCTCTTGACAACGCGGTAGACTCCTGCGAGCAAAAGACCGGAGGACGGTCAGAATCGCAAGGGGACAATAAGCGAGGTCGTAATGAGTTAGGAAGAAGAAGCGGGGCGGGGGACACCGGGTTTATAAGGGATAGAATGAAAATGATGGATGATGGATGATGGATGATGGATGATTGATGATGGATGATGGATGATGGATGATGGATGGTGGATGATGGATGATGGATGATGGATGATGGATGGTGGATGATGGATGATGGATGATGATGGATGATGGGAAGTCAGTGATGGGGAGTGAGTGTGATGATTCATGCGTTGCAGATCTGCCTTCTCTTTACTGGCACTTTCAGCTATCATCTTGGACGGACGGTGCTGCTTCGACGACGACCTTCATGTGTTAGGCTTTGTTCTTTTGGACTAAAGCTCCGGGCCATTCTCACGAGGTTCCTCCGCTAATTAAAACGTCTCAAGTGCAACTTCACGCTGCGTGCCATGCATCCGTAAGTTCTAATTCAGTTCGCCTGGGAAATATCCTGCATCTTAAGCAGGTTGATTCGCAAGATAGACGTGGCTTCGAACATTCTTGCGGGTTTCTGCTGTCAAAGGAGGCAAGTTGACATTTATTCGTGCAGGAAATCTAGCGTTTCTGAGCTCATTTCTCGTTAGTATTCTGGTATTTTTTTAACGTCACGGTCTTTATGCCTCATTCCAATCGATTCTGGCAGCACAAAAGCGATGCCGATTCCTGAGCTTGATCGCTAGCTCGTTTCCTGCCTTTATCGCCTCAGTTCTGGCTCCACCTACTGGCCCCTCACTTCCCTGCTTTTCTTCACTTCCGACGCCATTGCCACCCTGTTCACGATGCCGGCGCTGACTCGTGAATACCCAATCACAAGGCTCGATCATCTGTCTCCCACGAGGAACAACGGGTACTGCGATATCGTAGCAAAGGTGCGTCTTAACTCTGAGCTTTCTTTGCACTTCGCTCTGAACGCTCATTGATTTGCGTGCGCAGTGCATAGGTGTCTTTCTCGTGGGCTTGCAGGTTGCTCAGATTAAAGGCATGCGAGTGGCACTCTTCTGCGACGGCTCTGAGGTCAACGCGTGTCATCATCCCAACATTCAGAAGCTGTTGCCCGCGCAACTGTGTCTCTACGCTTTCTGGATCGAATGCGAGAATGCAGCTGCTACAGCCGTTGAAGGTTTCCGATTTGGGTCGTTGTATCTGATTAAGAACTGCCGTGTGAAGGCGGCCGAGTTCGGGCGCGGGCAGGAAAGGGAGACGTGGAGAGAGGGGATGCAGCATCTCGAGCGGTTTGAGAAGTTGACGGACTCGCAGGCTGCTCACCACCAAAGGCGCGAGGTGATGGAGGCCTATCAGCGTGTACGATACGTTTCGTTTGACTTCTTTCTTCGCCTGATTTCGATCTAAGCATGCTTTTATGTGTGATCCATCTGAAACGAAGCAACTCTTCGGGACTGCTTTCACTGTGCTCGGACAGTGGCACCGTGAACTCACCACTATCTCCTTACTGGTGGAGGTGCGTCTTTTACGGTACATCGTGACCATGCGTGCGCTTCTCAAGACCTGGACCTGCAGGTTGTCCATATCGGCAACGATGTCGCCGACAAGAATGGTCGCGAGATCATCTTCACGGACTACACCACCCATTCCGGCTTGCTCTCCGCCTGCTCTAAGATGCTTCCTTCGTCGATGGTCTTTCCCATCGAGACCGTCAACTTGAAGATGTACCTCAAGATAGAGCTGGAGCTTGAGCAGGCAAAACTGATGAAGTCTCGCCCTCTTCTTTGCAACAAGCTCTGCGTTCTTTATAACGTCACTACGTCGATGAACCTTTTGAGAGCGTTGCACGCAGTTCTGAAAGATGGCGTGAGTCATCCGCGCTTCTGTAACGTCGACCCCACCTCGAGTGAGGCACGCAGCTTTTTCTTGTGAGTTGAAGTTTGATTTTAGGACTGCACTTCTTTGCATACTAACAACCACTCTCTCAGAGGGCGAAGAGTCTTATGCTTGATAAGGCGGCGGGAGTTGGCAACGATCCGTTCGCGGATTAGAGGGTACTCTCCCTGGACATGGCGTTTCTGTCGAGTGTTCTACTACTGGACTATTCCCTTTGTGTTCTTCATACGTCCATGTCTACTTTTACTACCTCTGTTACCTTGCCCACGCTGAGTGTGTCGACACTCCAGTGAACTACACACTTTACTCTCACTCTAATCAAATGTGCACGTCTGTTTGCTCCTCGTTTCTGCTAGTCGCGCGAGAAATGTGGAATTGAACTTGCGTGTCTGCTGACTTACTGAGTCGTGTTACCATCTAAGCACGACGTTTTAGTGTCGACGTCGCTGCAGCTCTTCGATGAGTGGATTGCCACTGGTCGACCGTCAGTGGCTCGGAACCGCCCACAGCCCGGAAGCATCCTTGCTCTTGACCGCCAGGCGCCAGCCAACCCTGCTTCTGCCGACGCGATGGTTCCTCCTTTGTCATCCAAGACATCTTACTCTCAACCACATCCACCGCGAGTTCTCTGACACAGACCAGTACTTTGCAAGATTAGAACAACATGAACTTGACTTCTACCGCCGACGCGATCCAGACTCTTCCAGACGCTGAGACGCTGGAGAAGTGCTTTAACGTCAATGTGCTTGACGTGAAGGGGGAGAGAATCGCTCTTGGGAAGCTTGTGGATACCGAGGCCGCTCAGGGAAGGAAAACGGTGGTGGTGCTGACCCGTGAGTCTGGTTGGAGTTCTACGTGAGCTGCCATGTCCTCACACTCCACGAAAGGCATTTCTTCTGCGGGGTACGTAACGTCCTCTTTGTGAGAGATTCTACATGTGATAACGGCAACTAAACTCGTCATATGGGCTCCCTCGAACAGTCATGCCAGTTGCGTACTCAGACTTCTATGGTTGCTACTCTAGGTCTCTGAACTCCGATTGCAGGACTACGTGGCGAACCTCGCTTCCGACAACAACTCTACGGCCTTCTCTGAAGCCAAGGCTACCGGGATTGTCATCGGCTGTGGAGATTGGAAGCCCCTCCAATTCTACGCTGGTAATCATTCTTCGGGTCCGGCCTATTCGCGAGCTAAGCCAACCTACGCTATTTCTTTACAGACATCACTGGTTTCCCGGCAGAACAAATCTTCGCAAACCCAAGCCAGGAGATCTTCGAGGCGCTCAATACGAAGCGGACAATATCCACCGCGCCTCAAGGTGAGAAGGTGAAAGACTACATAACTGTCAGTCTGCCCATGAACGTGGTTCGCAGCTTCTACGTATGTTATCTTCTTTGTTTCCGTGAGATTACAGTCCGATTCAACGCTGCCAATCATAGCGCATGTTCTCGAGCCTATCGACGGCAGTCATGGCGATCAAGTTTCAGCAAGGACCAGCTGATCAGAATGGCGGCGAACTCATCTTCGACCATGGTAAGCTTTTTTCTCCATCGTTCTTTAAGACCATGTCGTTGATAAGACGCGTTTCTCATGTAGATAAACGCTGCACCTACGCTCATATCATGCAACATGCGCAAGATCGTACGTCTATCCCAAGCGTTTCAGCGCGATTCACGCGTCAAATCTGATACTCTGACACAGACACGGAGGTCTACGATCTCATGAAGCTTGCCGGTGTTTCGTCCAGAAATTGAACTGCTTGTATTCTCGACGCGATTCATTCGGATTCCAACGAGTGGGATGAGCTTGGTCCCAAGGCTCCCGGTGCACCGAGTTGTCGTTGACTACTTCGCCGTCGAGGTCCGACTTTTTAGCGATTCCTTCGACCTCCGGTTCTCCGATTATGGTTCGATTTGTCTTACTATTGGGTGCCCTCTTGCTGTGGGAGTTGTTGGGCGACGCAGATGGCGCCTGAGAACTATGTTAGCCATTTCGCTACTACTGCAATATGTATACTCGTCCAGGTCTCCGGTGCCGGTGCAAGTCTCTGCGCCCATGTTATCATATGTTCAGAGAACGCTTACGCCCTCTGCCCTTTGAACCGCATTGAACTCAACCTCTTGCTGTCATCTTCGTCTCTATCACTCGAGGTTTCAGTGAGCGCTAGCGCATGTAGCAGTCGGTTCTGTGCAGAGATGGATTCACACCTGGACCTGGACAAATGCTGCTACATATGTGCAGCGGGTGGTGTAGAGTACACTTGAGCGTGATGTATTTCATGTTCAACGACGGTGCATTTAACTGCTGCATCTCAGAGGCAGCTACATGCTGCTAGTCTTTCCCGTCGGGAAACAAAACGGGGAATGCGGCACTAACAGCAATGGCAAGGCACGGCGCGGCGCGGCATGCTGGCGTTCAGATGGGGATTCAACACGTGGGAGAAGTTGTTGCGTCCCACCTCTATGATTCGTCTCGTTCAACTCTTCCTAACCTATGTGCCTGCTATGCGCATCATTCAAGTCTAGAACACGTTGACGGAGGCTCTCCTTTCATGTATTTGCTCTCACTGGTCAGCTGGCAAAGCACGGCGATGGATCATCGATACATGTGCTGAATCCTGATATCCGTTCCCGCTGTCCTTCTGGGCGTAGCGCCAGCTTCATTCCAGTTTCCTACCTAAAAATAGGCCTACCGTCCCCCCGCATGCTCTTCCCAGCCCTGAATAACTTTCTCTGTCAGGCGGCGCCTTTGCAGAGTGATACTGCTATGCTCTAAGGGTTTATCATCGCCGTAATCTGTTACCCGGGCAGCAGCTTCCATCTTTGAAGAACAGCCCGTTGTTGCTATTCACTGTGTTCATTAGAAGTGAGTATAAGAAGGCATGTCGCGAATACTGTTGTCCAAGGTCCAACCTCCCTTTATTCACTTTCCCTCTTCTCCAGCTACCATGTTTCGCACGATCTTGCTCACTAGTCTAGCCACCGTCGCCTTAGGCCTGGATCTGACGGTCAAGCTCAACGCCGTCTCATCTTCTGTAGCCTCCATCGAGGACGTGATCATAACCGCCGTCGTCTCCAACCCCACCACTGAGGACATCAAGGTGCTGAAGTTTGCGAGCGTGCTGGATGATCTTCCAACGAAGTCCTTTGGGGTGAGAAAGGGGAGCGACGATGTTGTGTTTACAGGTATCGAGGTAAGCTCACCCGGTCGCTTGTCTCTCATCGTTGCTTAACGACAATTGCTTGTTTGGATGGTTAGGTTATCCCTGATCTCGAGAACGATGCCTCCTTCGTGACCATCCCTGCTGGAGGCTCGCTCGCCGTCAACCACACCGTCTCGGCATTATATGATTTCGAAACCGCAGGAGCCGGGACGTACACTTTCTCACCTCGTGCGGACTGGGTGGTTTCTGAGGAAGGAGCGTCGCACACCCTTCTTCCCATCTCCGAGGCCATCTCGGTCGAAATCGAGATCACCGAAGACGTTGCTCAGCGCCCGGTCTTCCCACCTCTCAACCAGCTTTCCACGCCGGTCTGCAACGACGCGAACAGGAAGAACTTCATCGCGGCTGCGCTTTCGGAGGCGAGGGCTCTCGCCGGCGGAGCGGCAGCTGACATCAGGAGCAGACCGAACTCGGCGCAGTACACCAGCTACTTTAACAACAACAATCGCGACGATGTGTGGTACAACTTTGACAGGATTGCCGGGGATCTGGCTTCTTCTGGATCGAGGAGGTGCGTTACGTCGCGATTGCTTGAGCTTGGTGCTGTACTGACGCGTCGCTTGGCTACAGCTTGTTCTGCACTGATAGGGCCGGAGGCGCTTGCAGCAATGCTGGTGTCGTAGCGTACACTCTGCTGGTGACGAGTGGTGGGAACATCGTTGGCAGTGATGTACGTGCTATCCATGCTATTTCACCCTTATGCCTCGAAAGTTGATTATCTTGGTCTCACAGATCTATATGTGCAACGGCTTCTTCGGTATGCGAGCCACCAACGATGTCTGCTCAGGAGCCGCCTTCTCGTCCACACGAGGAAACGTCATGCTGCATGAGGTGTGTCCTCTCCATCTTCTGTGACTAATTCCGTGATCTGACTCTCGAACTATGTAGCTTGCGCATGCCGTATTCAAGGCAGAAGACGTGGTGTACGGTTGTGATGGGTCCCGCGGTCTCAGTGAGGCAAACAAGAAGAAGAACGCGGACAATTACTCGTGTATGGCGTTGCAGATCAAGAGGGACTTTGCGTGCTAATTGAACGCTACTGAAGAGGCGTATTTCGGTGTATCTTGCTGTAGTACTACAACACATTTGTTTATACGTACTGTGTCGTGTAGTAGCTATATCACACAGTCGACATGACCAAACTACCGTGTGAAATGATGCTTGCCGTTCGTGCAGCTACACATCAGTCGAGGAACTCTGCAGCGACCAGCTTAGCCCCAATCCAAGTCAAAAGGTACCACATCAACACCTCTCCCAGCCCATCGATCGCGCCTCACTCCATCAGAGCGCAGTCGATAAACAATGGGGGATACAGCTTCACCAGCGACTCCTCCGAGGATGAGCAGGACGAGGATAACGGTGTCGTCAAACGCCCGACAAAGGTGGCGGATGGGGGAGAACGTAGGAAAGAGCCGACAGGATCTGCCACGGGTGCAGCGGTGCGAGGTGGAGGCCCGTCGATGCTGGATATACCCGCTGGATAAAGATGATTCGGGGTTATATGAGCAATAAGTGTTACCCGTTTGTCGTAAGCGCTCCAGCGAACAGTCTCAAAGGACTGGGGCGGAGAGAGAGCCGGATTGGTGCTGTAGTCGTGAGGCCTGTCTGGAATGCGAGGGCGTACGTTGCGAGGCTTTTCTCGTAAGACGGTGGAGTGGTCCCAAAGACGAATGGAAGATACAGCTTGCCGCTTTCAGCTGGTAGACAGTGCACACGTCGACATGCCGCACACAGCCGTAATCTGACCAAGGGAAAACATCCGTAAGTACGCGCACCAAAGTAGCCCGGGGAAGTAGCATACCCAATGAGCTCCGTTCGAAGAGAACCTACAACTTCGTCTTCTCCTTCTCCTCCCCATCTCCCATCAGCGCTTTCAGACCCTTTCTCATCGCCTCCGGCATCTCCAATCCACCCTTCCGGTTCCCACTGTCGACAAACACATGAGTGTATCCGCCCACCGCTGCCGGCTTCATCCCTCCCACGTCTAGAATCCCTGTGCACGTACTGTTCCTCACCGAATCCTCGAATACGCCGACCTCGTATGTGACTGAGGAGCGGCCGAGCTTTGTCACGCGTAGACCGAGGATGAGAGGCTGGGGGAAGGAAAGTGGCGCGAAGAACTGCAAATGGGTTATTCAGCTTTCCAGAATCGTCACATAGACTTCTCCCATTTATAGAGAGACGTGGTAAGAGCTTACCTGACAGTGCGACTCCACCACCAACCCAATTCTCTCCCCAGGTCCATTCGGGAGTAGACCACAGTGCCGGATGAGGTACGTGTTTACGATTGAATCGAAGAGGTGGTAGTAGACTGAGTTGTTCATGTGTGAGTATTGGTCATTGTCGGACCAGCGGGTCTGATGACGTTGCTGAAACGGGTAGGCGGAGAGCGGGAGGGAGGAGGAAGAGGATGAGGATGGCATGCTAAGCGGAGGTGAGAGGTGAAGCCACAGATTCACAATCACATGTTTCTAGCCCTGCTCCAGCCTCTCCCGGAAAACCAGAGTACTCTCGCTACTTAACATGAATGGGAATACAGCAAGAGTAATTGAAAAGTACGCATGTCATACTTTACCTCAGCGATGCGAACCAGCTGTCTAGGAGAGAATCCGCCCGTAAACCCACATTTACTCTCTCTCTTGACTTTAACAACCAACTCCTCCATCGTTGATACCGGGTAAACCAAAGACTCTCGTGTATCCTCCCGAATCTCCTTTGACTTCAACCTTTTCTCCTCCGCTACCGCAACCGCGCTTTGCGAGGACATCATCTCCATGAATGCTGGTCTGCTATCCGTGCTGAAAAGGGTGTTGTGTATATCCAAGACCTTCAAGTTCCGGCAGACTTTGTGACGCTTATAATCGAGAAGTACAAGGATTGCCTGCAACACTGCCTTGGTTTCAAGCCTCTTGGAACCACGTTGCCCAAAACACTTCGTCTCCGTGGCGAAGGAGATGTCAAGCTTCGTGAGTGTAGGCCCAAGCATCTTCAGGATATCTTCCAAGTCGTCCATTTTCTCCATGGACAAAGTATGGGAGTCGATACAGGATAGGGAAAGGGACTCAAGCTCCGGCGAGCTGGATCGGATGCAGGACCTGGGGTGCTCAAAGGAAGCGAGCTCCTCGTTGGTGTAGTTGAGATGTTTCAGCGCCGGAACCTGGAAGCACGAAAGGATCTGGTCTGATGGAGTATTGACGGCCCCAAAGGACAATGTGCGTAGTCGTGGAAGAGGTATGATACACAATGTCATAGAAAGCAGTCATCACAACAAAGTCGTTGTCGAAGGATCGGTGAAAGAAACCAGAGGTGAACTTGGTGAGGAGGGAAGATTCCAGGCGTGGAAAAGTGAGGAAGAAGGAAGAAGGGGAAAGGAAACGAGAATGAGTCGTCAGCAAGATAACCGGATACACGCAACTCAGAAAGCTCGAGGTGAAATAACGCAAGATTTAGTAAAGTGCGAAGTAGAATGGGAGATAATCAGAGCCTCCTCGGCGGGGCCTGGATAGGGAGGAAAGAAAGAAAGAAAGAGAACGATTCCAAGGTTCGCTGCAGTAACGAAAAGCGGATAGACCAGGACTGGGGACGAGTCAAGAAACCAACCAAAACCGACAACAAGCACCAAATGAGAGGAGAGAAAAGCTCGACCCCGAGCACCGTCGCCCAGCCCGTCCTTCCCCAGCACGTCATCACCCCCTAACAAACGACACACCCACAACACCCCCCTCCCCCCTCCTCTCCATCCTCCCCTCCCCTCCCCCTCCCAACGCCCACCCCAAACCCCCTCCCTCTCCCTCGCCCATGCGTACTCCCCTTCCCCGACTCCGCGCCGTCGGTCCCAGGCGGCGGGGCAGGGCGGACAGATAGGTGCATGATCGTTGGTGTGGGTGCGATGACGGTGGCGTCCGTGGAGGAGGGGGTGTGGGTTGGGAGTTTGAGGCCTGAGGAGGGAGGGGGTTAGTGATGCGATGGGACGGAGGAGATCAAGAGGGCGGGAAGGGAGGGAAAGATTAGCGAAAAGAAGCAATCGAAAGCGGACGAAAATCGTCCCAAACAGAAAGACGTGGGGATGAACAAGGTGAACGGACGTACGAGAAAGCATATCCTCATCCTGTAACACCTTCCCTTGGTATATCAGCCGAATATACGCCGGCGCGTGCGGTCTTGAGTCGGAGTCTTGCCAGTCTGTGAGAGCAACTGTCAGCTGGCGTAATGAGGGAACAGCCGAAGCAAATCTTCGAACAGGAAGGCGTTGGGGGGGTGGCGATCCGTATCTTAAGCTAGCCGAGCAGATGAACGGGATACGCAGCGAGCGGCATGAAGTTGCCCGTCATACCCAAGCCCAGCGGACAGACGACGTACACCCCAAACCGGCATACAACGACGTCGTCCACCCAAACCCAAACACAAACCCCGACACAACCAAGAACTCAGGAAACGAAACCAGAAAATTTTACTTATTCTAGCAAAAATTTATAATGAAGCTCACCCGAATCCCACGCATTCCACAACAACTCCTTCACCCTCGCCACCGACGTCTCCGGGTCAAACGACATCGTCTTCCTCCGATTCGAGATCAGCAAGAACGTTACACTCGTTCGTGGTGTGGGCGGCGGGATGGGTATAGAGGGTTGCGGTGGTGGTGGTGGTGGTGAGTTCGCGTTGTTGGGATTGACATTCGCAATATCAGGACTGGGATTCGAGGGTTCAGATTCAGGGCTAGAGACCTGAGCAGAAGACGTAGGCAGGGCAGATGACTCGGCGGGAAGTTGGTGGTGTGCTTGATCCAACTCGGTGTTGGAGTTGGACGTGCTTGGCAGGGTAGAAGCCTCAGGAACAAGACCCATCGTCTCTGGCGTAGACGTCGAAGCGACCGCCGGGCTCGGTTGTGTCTGTGACTGCGCCCCCGTCTCCCTCTCCGTCGCATGCATCTCCATAGCCACCCCCACATCCACATCCTCATCATGATCCTCCCTCGCACCACCCATCATCGTAGGCAACACACTCGTCCCAGCCAACGGCGACGACGGTTGTGTATTCGGGTGGGAATGCACCCCGCCATGTCCCAGTCCGCTCGTAGGGTGCGGTTCGTCCACGCGAGTCATTGACGTCCGTGCAGATGCAGTCCTGTTCTCTTCGTACGCAAGTAAGTGCTGTAGATCTTGCGAACGAGGTCGTGTGGGTTGTTGGGGGAGATGTCGGTCTTCAGCGTCTGAGTAAAAAGGAAAAGGAAAGGAAAGTTTCACGGTCAGCTGAGGTCTGGCAGACTCTAGGCGCTAAGCGTAATGAGCGCACCTGGGTGTTCGTCTGGGGATTGGTGGTGATGTAAGTCGGTGAGATGGAGATGATCAGGAGACGGCTGTGAGGCCATTTAGCGCCCTTTGAGGAGAGTGGGTGGGAAGGAGAAGGGTGATGAGGGTGAAGAGGGAGTTGTGTGGTGGTTGTGGTGATCGTGTGAGCGTTTAGGAGGTCTGCCTCCATTCCATGTGTTTCGTGCGCTTCATCTTTGATCCGTCGCTTCTGCCGATCAGCGTTCCTTGGGAAAGCCTGAATGTCAGTTGACGTACCTTGACCTTGTAGACTGTAGTAAATCAAAATGAAACTAAGAAAAGTCGGCAGTTCGAACTTCGAACTTCGAGAAACTCGAGAAACACAGGGTAAGTGCGTAGGCAAAAATAGTATCTTTTAAGGAGGATTGCACTGGCCGGGAGTCGAACCCGGTGCTAGGCCATGGGAAGACCCAATGTTACCGATACACCACCAGTGCTTTACCAATAACTGTTTTAAGTATATTATGACAGCAACTTTGCCAAGCAGTCTGAATCACTGCAGAGTTGTGCCAGAGCCCAAACGCGGACCCCACAAGCAGCCCTCCAGGCCCCCTCCGTGTCTCCGTTCTTCACAGAAGTCTTCTCTCCGTCACCAGTATGATTCCAACCGCAGTATAGTCGACCTGAATACGCACAAATGCCTGGTCTTCTCATGGCCCCAGCCGTATACCATGCGTCAGGACACACCCAAGACTCACCGCCGTCGGGTCGGAGTTGCAACGGGTGATCTTGCTGCGGATCTTTCAACTCCAGCTTCAGAACCCATCGAAAGACGCGTGCGTAACCGTGGCTGCTATGCAACACTCAATCTGTGGACGTCCTGACTCTTAACGCTGTGCGCTGATCATTTCGCGGCGACTGTCATGATACTCGCATGGTATCAGTCGGCACGCGCGTGTCGATTCAGACGTACTCTTGCCGATCGACTGCAACTAAACAAGGCCCAATTGTAACCTCACTGACTACGGATGCGTTCCATAGGTACTCTCTTCAAGCTGTCGTCACGAAGTCCAGCATCTCACAGCTCTATCCGAATGGCCAACAGTAGCGTGCGCACGTCGCATTTGTCCAGGCGTTACTGGTCGTCTTCATCACGCAGCTGAACAACGCCTGGGTCTATCTACTATGTACAATGTACATCCTGAACTCTCCTTCAAGTTGATCCTGAATCGTACAACAAGCACGGGGAAGGTTGTTCAATCGCAGCTACATGCGCATCGCTACAGATGTCTCCATCAAAGACTCGGCGAACTCTTTCACGCGAGTGCAGATCGTACACCCACTAGCACTGGATAGCATCCGGGGCTCTGTGTAGACCCCGCTCACGAGAAGGGGTTCTCGGCCGGCTGTGCCTCTCATCCCATTGACTTGGAAGTTGCTTTGAAGCGCATTTCTTCCAGAGTCACAGACCATGATGCGCTGAATGCCTCGGTGGGGAGGTCGACATCTGCTCAGATGGAGAGGATGCGTTACCGTGGGTCCCGACTTCGTCGCTGTACACCCATGCGGTTCTTCCGTCCTCCGCTCGATGCAAGGCGTATAAAGGTCAAGTAGTACCCTCCAGATTGGCACCATCCCTTCCCTCCTTCTCACTTCCTCCTCTTTCATCGACATCATGCTCAGCCGCTCCGCCATTCTCGTCTCTCTCGCAGCTGTCGCCCTTGGGCTCTCCACCGGTGACCTGACCGTCAAGCTCAGCGCCGTCTCCTCCACCGTGTCTTCCATTGACGACATCATCTTGACCGCCGTCGTTTCCAACCCCACCTCTGAGGATATCAAGGTCGTCAAGTTCGGTACTATCCTCGATGAACTACCAACCAAGGCGTTCAAGGTCAAGAAAGGCGACGCCGACGTCGACTTTACCGGTATTGACGTGAGCATTCATTCCATCTCATCGTCGCAAGTACATGCTCACAAATCCTCCTTACCTAGGTCATCCCCGACACCTCCGACGACGCCGCCTTCATCACCATCCCCGCCGGCCAATCCATCGCCCTAAACCACACCGTCGCAGCCTCCTACGACTTTGAGTCCTCCGGCACCGGAACCTTCACCTTCTCCACCATCACCAACTTCCAAGTCTCCGAAGCTTCAGAGCTCACCTACTTCTCCGCTGCTGAGTCAGAGTCCGTCTCCGTCGAAGTTACAGACGACGTATCCAAGCGCTTCGTCTTCCCCGAGGACGCTGGCTCTGTTGGCCTGAGAACTTCGACGCCGGTGTGCAGCGATACGAACAGGAGGAACTTCCTTGCTGCGTCGTTGAGCGAGGCGAGGGCCGTGGCGGGGGGTGCGGCGGCGAATATTAGGCAGTCGCCTAATTCGGCGAGGTTGAACACCTACTTCGGGAACGCGAACAGGGATGACCTTTGGTATAACTTTGATCGGGTTGCTGGGGACTTGGCGTCGTCTGGGAACAGGGGGTGCGTCTCATCACTTTTCCTCTTGATGTGTTAGGGATGAATGAAGCTGACGATGGGGATTGGCTCAGATTGCATTGCGTGGATAGGGCTGGTGGTGCGTGCAGCGGTGGGGGTGTCGTTGCGTACGTTCTGCGTGTGACGAGTGGAGGAAACACGATCAGCAGCGAGGTGAGTTTACGACCAAGCCTGATCTCTTTGAATCGTAGACTAATTACGCGGTCTTTCAGGCGTACTTCTGCAACTCCTTCTTCAGCGCGCAGCCCCTCAGCGCTATCTGCGGCTCGAGCACGATCAACTTCGGACGCGCGAACGTCATGCTTCACGAGGTTAGTCTCTCCAGCCCTCTTCCACCAAGGATAGCAGTTGCTGACGTTCTGACCCCGCGTAGCTCACCCACGCCGTGTTCGGCTCCAACGACGTCGTCTACGGGTGCCCTGGATCGAAGAACCTCTCGGTTGCGGATAAGAAGAGGAACGCGGATAACTACTCTTGCTTTGCGCTTGAATTGCATAGGAGTTTGAAGTGCTAGAGGGTTTCGGAGTAGGGATTACTACTTGTCTGCTTTAAGGCGATGTACTTCTCTACTCAGACTGCTGTGTAGTAGTAGCTTGGTTTCTTTTGGGATAATTTAACTGGATATTATGCTTTGTTTCGTCTTCGTCCTGAGTTCTCCTCGTTGAGTTGGTTTTGAGGATTTGAAGATGGCTATTCAATGGATGGCATCGATGCTCGTGGACGTGTCATTCGTAATTACACCGACGAGGCACCAGTTGCAACTGACAACTGCTCATCTCGCCCTTCAGACAGGAGGGACTCGCCTTCTTGAAGCGTTGAATTTGCTGTGAAGACCGGCGCTTACCCCGGCTTCGGATGTGCCGTGCTTTTCCCGAATTCAACCCTCTCCTCCCCACATGATCTTTTGATCGCTTCCCCAGCACCACCACCAACACAACACAACATCATCTGAGGTTCCTAGCGAACAACCACCGGGCGTAACTTTACCGTCCCCTTGTCGTCACCATCCAATTGGACTGCAGTCGAGATGCTGTTGGATGCTGCGACCTCTACAGCCGACGACGTGCGGGAGTCATCCTCAGCGTCAGGAACGGAGCTTAGATCGAACCATTGGTCTCAACGTCGCATGCGCAGCGGGCAAACTTACGCGACGTTTATCCCGCCTAGGACGCTAGCGCTGGTCGCAAATTGGTCCATCCTCGGTGCTATTTGATCTTCACGCGGGTATTCGGAAGAACACTCAAATTCTCATGACCCCGCTTTGTCGTATATAAGTCGGGTCATTCACTCTCTGGACGCGCTTTTTCTCCCACCTTCCTCCGTCTCCCAAGTGATCAGTTGTGAGTAGGGCGATGTTCTCGATTCCTTGTTCTGACTTGACTAATCTCACTACTCGAAGGTTCATAATGGGTAGAATTACTGCGTCATATTGGCTTCAACTCGCCTTGGTGGTCGGTACCCTGTTCACCGGGTCCGACGCGACAGCACCTAGGCCTCCTAAACAAGCAGCCAACTGGGTACGTTAAGATACTCGCCTTACCACGTTGCTATCCCTCGCTAATTGGTTACACCGTAGCCCTTCGACATAACGACCGTGTCTGCCCCAGACGGGTCTATCACAGCCAAGTTTGCCTCGGTGGGCGCAACGATGATGGAGCTGTGGGTGAGGGACTCATTCGGGAAGAAGAGAGATGTGATCTTGGGGTATGACGATCCTGTGAGTTACTTTCCGTCCCCTGCTAGCGAGGACTTCGCTGACGGGTCACATTCAGACGAGGATACTGACGGACCCTGATCACCCGGTGTTCAACTCCATCGTCGGAAGGTGCGTCGTTTCTGTCTGCCTCTTGTTGATCGTACTTATGAGTTAACACAGATACGCCAACCGCATCAAGAACGGTACCATCTCTCCCTCCATTTTACCAGAGTTACACCCCGACTCACTGCGCCGTACTTCCGCCCCACAGGCTCGTTCTCTATCCCTATAACCAAGGAACAGCAACCTCCTGGCCCGAACGTATACCAAATCCCCACCAACTCGGCTGAAGGCCAAGTTACTCTCCATGGCGGTATCATCGGCTGGGACCGCCGCAACTGGACCATCTCTGAGAAGAAACCGTCGAGCGTTACTTACAAGCACATCGACGATGGAGATGAGGGGTTCCCTGGAAAGGTCATCGTCTACGTGCGTACTGTTACACTTTATACGCTGGCAGTTGCTGATGATGACATGTGGCGCGTAGGCGAAGCACGAGGTTTCGAATGGGGGTGTTCTGAAGACGTCGGTCTATGCTACAGCGACGGAGAAGACGCCCATCATGGTCACGCAACATAACTACTGGAACTTGGACGCGTTCCAGAACAATGTCACTACTGCGCTCAAGCACCGCCTTCGAAGTACGTTCTTCCTCTATGCCTCGCCTACCGTTTAACTTATGATTTTTCCAGTGGACGCGTCCAGGGTGCTTGCGACCGACGGTAACGGTGTTCCCACCGGCGAGTTCATCGACGTGAAAGACGATCATCGATTCGACTTCAGGAAGGAAAGGCCGATTGATAAGTACTGGGAGGAGACGCAAGGCTTGTGTGGGGCCGGCGGTTGTGAGTTTCCCCTCCTCGTACACCGTATGACGAGTATTGTTCTGACGTTGAGCTCAGACTGCAAGGGGTACGACCACACCTGGGCCTACGACAAGAAGCAAACTTTAAAGCGCAGCGGGAGTAGCCTCTGGTCCGAAAGCTCCGGAATCAGGTGCGTCAACCTCCATCTCTCTACTCGTCGCCACTCCTGACCATCACGCACGCTCCAGAGTCGACATGGCCACGAACCAAGCCGCCGTGCAGATGTACACCGCCATGTGGCTCAACACCCCCCGCAAGGCCGCGCATGGCGGTCCGTCGGAGGTATACTCCGCATGGGCAGGCGTAGCGATTGAGCAGCAGGGGTACGTCGCTGCCATCAACACGCCAGAGTTTGGGCAGGATCAGATCTGTAAGTTCGCCTGCGTCTTTCGAGGATCGTGCATTGGCTGATTTGAGCGCGCAGATGGACCGGACAGGCCGTTCGAGTGGACGACGGTGTATAAGTTCTCCCAGATGCCGGTGCTTGCGAACTAGGGCGTCTGATGAGTATTCTTTAGTTCTTGTAATACGTTTGCAACACGATGGTGCATGACAGTATAATCAAAGAACAGTTCGAGATCTATCTCAGCGCGAGTCGTCCGAGTACCACTGCTGAAATCCGGGGTGAGTAGCGCCCGGTCAGGGCTCGGTGGTCTTGAGATGTTGGTCTGTTGTCACTCGTTGAAGGGGACAAGACGGAGAGAATTGCATCAATACTCTTGATATAAAGGGAAACGCTAAACCCCTTAGCAAGTCACTTTGCCGGAGTGGTTAACGGGATCGCCTGCTACCTGATCCATGGTTTGCATCTAGCGGTTGTGCTTTGCACGCGTGTGTTCGAATCGCACAGGTGACGATCTTTTGACTTCTTTTCTTTTTGGATACTTCGGGCGAGCATACATTCAAATTCTACGGATGTCTGCTGACTCCTAAACTGGAGACTCGGAGTGATGACTCTATTCCCAGCGTCAGCATCTAGACTTTAGCGTTAGATCTGCGACTGTCCACATCTATGTTTGTTGAGTGCTGAGCTTCGGTGAGTATCAGCGCAATGTTATCGTTGACTAGTACTCGTTTTAGCATGTCTCGTCGCGCTCTCACTCATCACATCCAGTTTGTAGCCGAAACGTAGCAGTATCTCGTTAAGACCATGTAGTCGATCGTGTGAGCATAGAGAAGTACAGACGTGTATAATGTAAGTTAGCGTGTGTCGTAAAACTAGCGTCAGCATGCAGCCAGAAGGTCGAAGGGGGCTAGATTTTCAGAAAGTCATCAGGGTCATACAAGTCGAAAGAATGTACAAACGGCAGCCGAAACAGCTCAAAGCCTACCGACTACTCTCAGTCACCACGTCGCAGGTTCCGGAGACAACGAATGAGTTAAGCAAACATCGCAAGGAGCAACCTAAGGACTCTCCTCTTCTTCACCTTCCTCCTCTCAGCCCCGAAATGACGTCTCGTCTCGAAGGACCAATGTAGGAAGCCGGCGATGCAGTCTTCCAGTCCTTTCACATACACTTCCGGCGAATCAAGGACGTCCATCCCCCCTTGAAATCCATCGAGATCGTGAAGCTCGCGTACTCGCTCCTTCACTTCCGAAAACTCATTCATCGTCTGCGCGAATAGCGCCTCGATCTGATCGATGGACTCCTGCGGATGGGGAGAGTTGGTCGAGAATGAGAGGACGGAGACGAGGTTGTGGAAGTTGGAGGTGGGGCGAGATGTGTTGTATGCGTAGACGTCCTGCAACGATCAATGAAGAGTATCAGGGCCTGCTAGAGGTATCCAGACAGAATGTACGATGAACTTACAGTCGACCAGGATATGAGATCTCCCGCCAGCCCCGTCATCTCCCTCAACTCTATCTCCATCTCAAGCTCCGGGTCAAAGTCCAATCCATACGCATAAGGAATCAGCGCGAACGCCATCTCCGCCACACCTGCCTCCCTTCTCCACTGTACGTACGACTCCACGTCCGGCACCACACCTCCTCCGGACAACCGTATCTGGTGCGTGCGTGCGGCGACGAGGCCGGTGATAGCATGCAGGATGCATTGGGCGAGATGTGTTGGGGACGTAAGACGGAGCCCATTCCAAGCTCTGGTCACTTCGTTAGCTTCCAAGAGATTCAGAACATGGAGGAGGGGAGAATGACAAGCTTGGCATACCTGCACCACGATTCGTCCCCCTTCCCAGCCTTTTCGACACCCTGCATCACGCGAACAACCCTGAGCCCCATCCACTCTTCGTCCGAGTCGTCTCCCGTAGGGCTGAGAGAATCAGCGACGTCGCATATCCTATGCACGAGTGCGAGGAGTTGAGCGCAGACCCAGAGTCGGTCGGCGGATTTTGCGTCGGGGTAGCATAAGGCTGCGAGCAACCCGAATCGATCTGCCGTGGAATCGCTGGTTCTATGGCGGATCGAATTCGGTGTGGTGCTACGTCGAGAGCGTGAACGTGAACGAGCTTGTTTGAGAGAGCTGAGCCATTCGCTGGGGAATACCGATCTGTAGAGCTGGCTCGGAGGGGATGGAGTGAAGGGACAGAGGGCGGGGAAGTCGGGGATGACGATATGCTCCTCCGCATTGTTCGTGGTACTGTGATAGTAAGTGGACATCGCCGCCGCGAGCTTCTTGAGCTGCTTGACGCGGGCGTGGGAGTAAGAAGCAGGGAAAGGGAGGGGATTGACGATTCGAGGGAACGGGTATGGGAGAGGAATATAAGCCCGGAGCGCCCATGGCAGAAAGAACAAAAAGGACAATGGGGATATAGGATTTGGTGTGATGGCGCCTTGCCTCGTTGCGAAATTGAAGGTACGGTGGATTTCACAAGGTCGTGGTTGGAGTCAGCACTCAGAATAATATTGTATGCTGCGGCAAAACAGGAGGTACAAATCCGATTGAAAGGCGCTGAAGAGGTTTTGGCCATCGTTGGCTCGAGCGAAATGCAAATGAACGTGGACACTGACAGGAGTTTGGAAATGCAAACCAAACGATAACATGCGCGACGCCGGAGATGAAAGGACAATACACAAAACTCAGCTCGTTGGGCGCGTCGGGGGGCGGGTCCCGGTCACCAGATGTATTCAGTTGGATCCTGAAACGAGGAGAACAATAATGGAGAGTGCCCGGTGCTGTTTGTAGTGGAGTGCTGGCATGGAATGGAGGAAGATAGAATGGAGAATTGGATTATTGCTGGTGAGGTGTTGATGCGTTCTTGGATGCGTTTGGACCATCGGTGAGGGCCAATCATGTCGATAAGGGGATAACATCGAGAGCACAGGCACTTTTATTTGGACGGGAGTAGCTTCAAGAATAGGGCCAGCAGCTTCTTTTACCCCTCGAGGTTCAGGCTTAGTTCAGACGGTAAACGACTTTGCTGTTAGGCGGAGGATGGGACGGCGATGATGGTCGTCGAAGCGAAGATGGAGAGTTCTGGCACACGTGATCAACATTTTTCTCCACCGTCTCCGTTTGCTCGTCCTCGTCCTCGTCTCGTCTCTCTTTCTACCGCTTACCTCGTCCACCTTGATCCATGTCGCGTCCCCTTCGCCTCCTCTCGTCTCTAAAGGCCAGCGTTCCAAGGACGACACAGAGTACGACACCTTCACACACCTCACCACATCGACAGAACTGACGAATATGGTTCACAGCATCACGAAAATGCCTACACCGAGTTGCACGAGGTGGGCAGACTCAACAGCACCAGTTCTCGACGTACTCCTCCTGTCGGTCTGCACAGGCCATGCGCTCAGTCAGACGGGACCAACCGCGACGGGAGAGGGAGGAGGAGCATTACGCAGAGGGTGTGGAGGAGCATGACATTGACGCTTCCGAGTTTCCGCTCTCCAGCTCTACTGGTTCCTCCTCGTCCTCTTCTTCCATGGAGACTGGGTCGAGGTGGGGTAACACGGAGCATTTGACAGAACATCTGAATGGGCTGTTCCCGGGCTTGGAGTTTCCTCAGGAGCTGGCCAAGCGGTTGTTGACGCATGCCAGCCATCCCGCCGCTATTGACGGGCATAACGGCGGTTTCGGATTCATTGGTGAGCATTGGTCTCTCTCTCTCTCTCTCATTTTTTCACTGCTAACCACCAAACCTCTTCACGTTACAGGCCGCCGCGTTCTAGAATCCTACCTCTCGCTCTTCCTCACCTCCTGCTCCTCCCTCCATCCGTCACACGACTTCGAGCTCATCACCTCTCGCACCCTCAACACCTACATTCTCGGCGAACACGTCGGATCCGCGTGGGGCATTGGTCGTAACCTCAGGTGGACTCCCACCGTCAAAGCCGACCGGTGGAAAAACGCACCTGCGTCGGGCGAGGAGAAGGGGAGGCTGGTGAGGGACGTGGGTCTGTACAAGATTCAGGGAGATGCGGTCGCGTCGATTATGGGTGGGGTGTTCCATCAGTTTGTGAGTACTCAGAACATCTCGCTTGGTGTGGATGGTTGGCTGATGGGTGCTTTTGTGTGTAGGGAGGATCGACGGCTCACCGCCTGTTCCATACCCGGATTCTGCCTAGCTTACTCCTTCCTGGCCAGCCTATTGGTCTGCTGGACACCTTCCACCGCGAGGCGAAGGAGATCTGCGAGAGGATGGGAGGGTCTGAAGGGAGCTTGGCGGCGCCGTCGGAAAAGCAGCGGGTGCATGCATGATTCGTCGTGCATGATTTATGGAGGCGGTTGAGGCTACTGTCCAATGGACCGTGTCGCTACTGTCAGATGGACCTTGTCGTGTGGTGGTGCCATTTCTTCCTTCTGCGTCAACGTAGCGTTTTCTTCTCCCCTTTGGTTTTGGTTAACATACTATGGAAGCATATCACCCAACCAGTAATACATTATTCGTCACATTTTTCTCTGCCAGTCTTCTGGCTGCCGGACGCCATCTCTGCACGTATCAAGCAAGAAGTACTGGACAATTGGTGGCAGCGTGCAAGTCAATCGGTTGAGATACTCGGCGCTTCGTGAATGTGTACTAGGGTTGTCTTCCTCCACCATCTCGAAAGCTTCTTTGACTCATTCACCTATTTAGCGCCTGTCCTTCACCGTCGCGCACTACGCCCACATGACTCTTCGTCGCGTTGGCTTTCTGAGTCTACGAGTGAAGCTCACGACCTCGTGTTCACTCCACCTTCATGGTGCCCAGCTCACTCGAAGAAATCTCTCCGTTACGGCAGTGATGGCGGACAAGACGACTACTCACTATAATGGTTCACTTGGAAGCACGCTGAAGGATGGACGATACACACTGGTTAGGAAGCTGGGTGAAGATACGACGTCCATAACCTGGTTGGTTCGCGATTCTGAGGGGTGAGCTTCCCCATTTTTTTTCCTTAAGATCGGGTCTTCGCTGACTTCACTTGTTGCAGCGCCAAACAATTTCACGCAGCGAAGATTCTCAGCGCCGAGCATACGGCTGAGCCAGATGGACCACCTCGTGAGCTGGAATTCATGCAGAAGATAACAGAGGCAGGAACAGCGTCTGGGCTTGAACCCATGGGATTCATTCGGTCACTTGACGAGGCTGCACGATAGCTTCCTTGTCGAGGACAAACATCTGTGTCTCGTTCAAACGCTGTGTAGCGGGTCTTTGGGCACCATGAGACGAGCTGCGCCGTTCAAGAGACTGCCGGTGTATATGGCTCGCAATAGTATGCACGCGTTGCTTACCTGTCTCGAGGCTCTACACAGTTTGAAGATCGTACATACTGGTACGTGTTCGCTCTCGCCACACCAAAGATCGCTGATACACATAGGCTACTGGGGCGTTGACGTTGGTTATAGATGTGCACCTCGGCAACATCCTAATTTCCAACACCGGCCTCTCACTTCCAGACGAGCTCGAACGATATCTCACCGATAATGCCGTCGCAATGAACCAAGAAATAAACCTTCCCGAGATTCAGCCAATTCCGCATGGTGTCACGCACCAGACTTCTGCGTCCGAGGCGAAGGCGATGTCGTTTTACCCCGCAGATTATGGGCATGGTGAGTCATACTTCTTGCAGACTCATTACGAAGGTTCAGGCTCTCAGCAGAGCTGTCGTTTAGCGGAATGAACGGACAGACCACCGCGCTCGGCGTACTTTTGTCCTTTCGCCCTCCGCCCTCCAGAGGTCGTCCTCGGCTCTGGCTTCGGACCTGCTATGGACATCTGGGCTGTAGGCTGCTTGGTACGCACGCTTCATCTATGCAACCAGCAGCTCTGACTCTCCCCTCGTAGACGTGGGAGCTCATCGCTGGGTGCTGGTTTTTTGCTCCTCAGGACGGTGAAGACCAGTTCAGCGTCGCAGATGATCATCTCGCGAAGATGCAGGAGCTCACGGGGCAGTGCTTTGCCAAGGCCGTGCTTGATAGGGCGAAGTATGGGGACCAGTTTTTCGATCAGGACGG
This sequence comes from Pterulicium gracile, assembly GCA_004369125.1. NCBI lineage: Eukaryota > Fungi > Basidiomycota > Agaricomycetes > Agaricales > Pterulaceae > Pterulicium > Pterulicium gracile. Next base: position 85,857 of record ML178839.1, read on the forward strand.
TAAGTTCTGTTTTGTTGGGAACGGACCTGGGGCGAATGTGACGCATTACTGATTCGATTTGCAGGCAATCTGCTCCGCATTCCGGATCTCGTTCCGATGACCATCGAGCAGGCGTTTACGAATTACAAGATTGAAGGCTTGAGCGAGGAGGATATGAAGGACGGTGCGGATTTTGTTCGATGTTGTTTGGAGCTGGATCATGAGAAGAGGCCAACGGCGAGGACTTTGCTTGATCATCGCTTTATGCGCAAGGCGTTTGGCTGCTAAACGCGGACTCTGAACGATAGCTTGTGTAGCAATTACATCAAGCATTGCCATGTGTCATCTCGAATGTTGGGGTTTCACTCGTGTGTTGCACGGCGGTCATCGTCGACACATTCTGGGAGTCGGACCGAACGACTGTACTCATCCTTGTGATTCATACGCAACTTTGCTACTCTGAGGTCGTGATTTCATATCACTACGTTAAGGTAGGTGGATAGATAACGGATATCCCTTATGTAACAGAAATATGTCGGTGGGCTGAACACCCCCCATAGCCTCATAGGCGCAACTCCATCAACGCCCCGTCGACCCTTTCGACACCCATCCCCAGCGCAGCTTCCATCATTCCCTCCACTCCTGTATCCAGCCCGTAGCCTTCGTCTCCTGGAGCACAAGAAGTCAGTATTCTGCGGGTAACGTTGGTTTGAAATCGGATATCCAAAGAAGAACAGATGATATATGCGCTGGGACAATAGGGAAGGACAAAGAGTACCCACCTTCATCTCCGCGATGATGATGTCCACGGGCTTCTACTTCAGGCGTAGTTTCTCCCAGCAATCGCCTCAGAGGATCCAAGATCACCCTACGAACCGTGCCGAGAACTTTCGGTGAGCGGATCCCCGTCTGCATCATATACATGAGTCAACGATGAAAATTGTGGACCAAGAACAACGAATAAACGCACCTTATTTTCTTTATCCCGCAGCAGCAAAACATATAAAAAGCTGAACACTTGTACGAGTCTAGCCGCCTCCGGTCCTCCCAAGAACGCGCTCAGCGCCTCTCGATCGACCTCCTTCCCGTCGATGTACAATGCGTCAAACAGTTCCTTCGGCCGAGGAATGAACAAAACTGGACCAAAGGTACGAAGGAACGTAGTGGGGGCAAAGCGACTCGTGGTCCAAGCGGACGCACTCAAAGCGCGGAGCACTTCGTCTTTCACTAGCCCTACAGCAGCGACGTGCATCTGCGGCGCCTGTGGCATACGTGGTATGTCCGCCTCGACGTCCAATTCATGCCCTTCTTCAGTTTCTCTATCCAGGCCCCAATCCGAGTCGTCGTCGGTATTGTCGATGGAATCTGCTCCGCATAACCCGAGCAACACCTTCACTCTGACGCTCTCATCGCACCGTGTTGTCATAGCGCCCAGTATCCTGAAAGCAACAGCGCGAATAGGTGGGAACGGATGTGCGGCGGATACGAGCGCGAGTGCTGGGATCAGGGGAAGAAGCGAAGTCGGGAGTGGAGGGGTGGGTGTAGTCGGAGAAGATGCTGGGGTGCTTGATGTTTGATTTTGAGGGATGATACAAGCGCGAGAGATGATAGCGAGCGCTGCATCCAGCCCACTCGTCGTTTGTAGCGCATCTAATATCATAGGCAGAAGATGAGATTCGGATGTGGCGAGAGATGCTTCGAGTGCTTTGGATGTCAAGTTGGGATCTTTGGAATGGGCGAGCAGGACTAGAGTCGGAATAGGTGAAGGGGAAGAAACTCCGGTGGAAGTTGACGCGGAAGAAACGAGTGTGGCGGGATTACGGCCTAGTAGCATGTACGAAGTCTGCATACGCGGTTAATGAAACGTCCTAGCCCCGAAAAGGTGGAGGAAACGCACCACTACGTCTTGCAGCACATCATTTGCTCCCCCGTCGGACTGGGTCGCGGCACTGGGGCGGCCCCGGGGAACAATAAATTGAGGGAAGAGCTCATCCAGTGTCTTCTGAGCGTGAGCTGTACCGAGGGTGTCGTATGTTGCTCCGAGCACTGCGTCAAGAAGCGCAAGACACAGACTCTACACATCATCGCAATGAGCATGATTCCATGGACTGAGCGCGACGATAACGCACCTTGACGTGTTCCACGTCTTGCTCGCCCGCCTTGATCCCATCTCTAGCCCAGCTCACACTCTCAGAAATGACGTGGCACGTCCGTCCCAGAATCACTATACTCGCCGGTCGTTCGAATTCAGATTGGGAACATCGCACAACGTCCTTGAGTTGCGTGAATAGAGGGAGAAGAGTATCATGCGATGATTTCTTGCGCAGGACAAGTCGTCTTATCGCTGGACGTTCGAGATGAGGACGGCATCGTGATGGAAAGAAGCAAGAAGAGGTGACCAACTCACATGATGCGTAGAGTCCCAGTGCACGGATGATCTGCGTCGGCGCGTCAGCTATCGATGTTTCCTCGTCTCCCTCCCCGTCATCTGCTATAAGGTCGTTCGCGAGTGGTGACAGAGTCTCCTGCACGGCGATGCACATCTCTTTAGCTGACGCTCGGGTCCCGATCACGTCGATTAGCGAGTCTGCTTGAGCATGGGAGGAGGGAAGGAGAATGGGGAGCAAGGATAACGCGTCCTGTTATTGTATCAACTCAGGATGATTGCACTAAGAATTAATAAGGAGTAACGTACGAGGAACTGACCAGCGCCCTCAAAAGCGAGCGTTCGCGCAATATACTGCAGCGTGTGTGCCGGACTGGCGTCGTTGAGCGCGGAGAGTACAAGTGCGGTGACGTCGTTGGCTACGTCCTACTAACCAAACACCTGAGTTCAGTGAGCTCTGAAGAAGCTAGGGCATGATGATGACAAGAACCTGCTCGTCCAATCCGAGCTTATTGAGAGCATCATCGGCCATGGGGGTGGAGGTCAAGATGTATATAGTGTTTGTATCTGTTTGCTCACATTCTTCCTCGGCGAGTTAGGGTTCATTAGGGTCGGTCACAACTTGCCCTTCTGCCATTGCAATCGCAACGCGTAAAGCCTACTTCCATTCCATGGTTACTGTTTCCGAACGCATCGTTTACGCCAAAGCCCTCTCTGAGACTGATCAACAGGAAAGCTTTCATCCAACCCTCGTCTGAAGCTCCGAATCCTGACGCCCGCAACTCTGAGCGGATTGTCGAAACTTGTGTCGAATGCGGGAACTACACCGTCATCTTATCAGAGAACACACTGGTATTTGTGAAGCGGGGAAACCCAGAGCTTGTGCACGAAGCTGCTACTCAATCGTACTTCTACGACTGCTGGAAGGAACAACTTAGAGAATATTCTTCAGACGCTTTCTCCCTCTCACAGGAAACCAGGTACGAGTTATCTTCATTTTGCCAGTGCGGCTCGCAAGGTCACTTGCTCATTGTACACAATATTTATGCCTCATCCCATCCCAACTCTACGTAGGAGAAAGAGATATTCTTCGACTCTCGTCTTTCCAACGCCATTCATCATCATCCCGCAAGTTACACTCACCGCCGCGCTAGTGGTGCGGTCGGGAAACTATACGCTCAGGGGTGTCTACTCGACAATTTTTCTCAGAGCAACAAGAGCGAATCGTTTTCGTGTGAGTGGCACAGTTCGCACTTGATAGCTGACGGCCACCTTCGCATGGTAGCTAAAATCGATCTTCTTACTAGTGTGTCGGAGAGGCGAGACAGGAGAAATCTGCTTGAGACTGAGCCCCGGAGCATGCAATGCGAGAGCTTAGTACTAGTACACGGAGCACCATAGGTTGAGGTGGTGATCCTGCCAGTGAATACAGCGTGAAACAGATCTGACCCATCCGAGCTCTGAATCCGACTCGTCCATCCTGAACGTCGAGATAATGCATAGCCTTCATGTGTCTCTGCGAGAAAGCGATGTTAACGTGTTTTGTTCCATCTCACAAGCTGAGACTCCACAGCTGCTACAGCGGTATAAAGGCGACGGCGGCGTGCAAGAGGTACACATCTATTCTCCTCATCCTCCCCACTTCCACACTCATCTCCCGCAGTCGCACCCACCATCTACACCATGCTCTTCCCCACAATCGTTTTTGCCGCAGTCGCTGTCGCTGCGAAAGTCTATCCTGTAAGCTCTTACTTGTGTTAGTATCTCACTGGTCTAGACTAACCAATGCATACTCCTATTCGTACTAGGCGTCCCAGTTTTCCAACGCCGCGAACGTCCCCAGATCAGCCTTCGAATGCGGTAACATGCTGCTCGAAAACTTGGTGCTCACCTCGGTCACTGCAGGATCGAAGTGTTCCATTCCCGACATCGCCCCGCTCGGAATCAGGCTCCCTACCTCCTCCATTTTCGATACCCCTTCCACGATTCTTGCTACTCCACAGCCCTCCATCGCACCCACACCCTCCAGGTGCTCAGTTCTCGATATGCCCTCGCTCCGCAAAGCGTCGGCCTACCCAGTTTCATCCTTTCTCGATACCCCTGTGCCAGGTCACATTCAACGCCCATCCAGCACTTTCAACCCCTTGAAGTGTTTCATCTCCGACATGCGCCCCCTCGGAAATGGATTTCCAATCTCGTCTGTGTTCGATGCTCCTGCGTCTATGACGATCGTGACCCGAGAGCAAACCGACGCGAGTAGGATCCTGCTGAAGCTTGTTGCGCTCTTCAGATCTATGATCATCCAGATGAGAAAGCGCTTGACTGTTCCATACACTCCCAAGACGTCTCCTTTCTCTAACACTACCATGTCCGTGGGTTCGAAGCAATGCAAGCTTGCGAAACGCAGCCTTCCACAGTCTGCGTTCGTTCCGAAGATGTGCTCTGCTGGAACCGGTAGCGAATGTTGCGGCAAGTCACTAGATATTCAGTTGCGCTCGAAAGTTTGCATGGTTCCTCCGACCATTTCTGGGTATTAGCTGTAGATATACCTCTCCTCTTGCTTTGTATACCGATTTTGCACGAACCAAACCAACTTTGCCCGCGGTCAGGTTCGAACGGGCGGGGTCGAGAGAGAATTAGACGTTTGATCCGCTTGGACGCTTTGATGCGACAAGTTGTTCCTGCACGTGCTCTCGTTTATCGGAATTATTTGGTTATATTTGTTGATTACTCTGCTTCGTTGACCATCGTTCAAATCCCTCTCTTGTCTCTTCGCTCCTTCTTCTCTTCTCCCCATATCCATCATCCATCCAACTTTCGCCGCGATCCCAATCTACTACTCTGCACGTCATGCCCCGCAAAGCAGCTACTGCCGACGACGTCGAGCCCCGTCGTTCTTCTCGCATCAAGGAGCAGCCCAAGCCTGTCTCTGCTGCCGCCGCCGAGCCGAAGAAGCCTCGCAGCACTAAGAAGAAGGCTGCTGCCACCGACAAGGACGCCATAACCGACGAGACCACCGCTACCACCACCGACGCGCCTGCTGAGAAGCCTAAGTCCAGAGGGAAGAAGAGGAAGGAGCCTGAGCCGGAGCCGGAGAAGGTCGACGCGTCTGGCGATGCTGTGATGGCTGATACCGATGCTGCTGCTGCTGCTGCTGCTACGACTGGCGAGGAGGCTGCTGCGACGAATGGAACCGAGGAGCCGCCTGCGAAGAAGGTGCGTTTGCGCGTGTACTTTCTCTCTGTGTTACTCGTTCTAATGCGTCATCTCTTTGGTATAGGCTAAGCCTGCGAGCAAGGCGAAGCCCGCGTCGAAGGCTGCTGCCACGAAGCCCGCTTCCAAGGCCACCGCTGCTAAGCCTGCGTCGAAGGCCAAGCCAGAGTCGAAGGCGAAGCCCGAATCCAAAGCTAAGCCTGAATCCAAGGCGAAGCCAGAGTCGAAGGCGAAACCTGATTCCAAAGCTGCGAAGCCCGAGTCAAAGTCGAAGAAGCCTGACTCCAAGACGTCGGCGACTGGCAAGCCTGCGTCGAGAGCTGGCTCGAAAAAGCCATCATCGAAGGTAAGCATCTATCTCCCCGTTCGTTCGCCTTCATCTTCAGCTACGTTCTCGTGCCGCGCTGCGGTTCACCCTTCTGTCTGTGGCGCACCCTTGTCGCAACTCTACTTGTTTACTGTTCGGCTGCGTTCTCATGTTCTGCCGACTGCCCTTGTTCTCTTCAACAGCCTCGTTATTCCGTCGTCTGCTTCAACACACAATCATCCGTAAGAAACATGTCAGGCTAACTTGTTCGTCCCTTTGTTCCAGGTGGGCGCCGAGGAGGCAACGAAGGTCGTTCCCAACCCCGACGACACGATTGCTGAGGAGCCAGAGGCCGAGGCAGCTGCTGGCGCTGAAAAGACGGATGATGCTGTAAGTGTTCTCTACTCGTATACCCCTCCACCGGACACTCAAGAATCTCTTTTTTTTCTTAGTAGTGAGCTCGATGTATGCGCTGCGCATACGCAGCCTTCTCTGTCAATCGTCAAGATCTACCATCGTACTTCGCGTCTCCTACCCCTGTCTCCTACCTTCGTCATCTCCTCTCCTCCTCGCTCTTGACGCTTGCTTGCTTACTCGCTCCTCCTCCCTCCATATACTTGTGAAAACCTAGGACGATGGTTCTTCTCCCGCTTTCCTTCCTTCTCGTGTGCATTTAATTCTGCTGCTTTCGGTATCCCTCCTGTGTTGTTGTTCCTCCTCGCCGTTGTTGTTGTATCTCAAAGCCCATCTATCCCGCCGTGTACCCTACCCACCCACGATCTCCTCTCCCCTTCTATCCCTACCCGTGGACACTTGCGTCTTCCATCCTTCCCTGCGGAGCCGTCCTTTCCTGCGGAGATTAGTCTCCCTTGAGTACATGCTTGTCTTGTCCTATGCCTATGTATAGTCTCCCGATCGTGCGTTCCTTCCTACTCCGTATCCTATGGCTTTTGGCGTTTGGTTTTGAATGCTATGTGTATATATGCGACCTCGTTTGTCTGGACTCGTCTGCGCTGAATTGGGACTCGTCTGTGCGCGAGTTGGCACTCGTATGTGCTGGCTTGAGGTCAATCTCGACTTGTTGCTTTTGAGTTGGATGTATGGTGGGCGTGCACGTTGGTTATTTGGGGCTTGTGATTGGCTGTCTGCACTTCACGATCGGGCAACGCCAATGCTCTTCCACTGTCAACAACGACCACGACCATCGCCTCTGATAAATCGATCTTGGACGCTATCGTCTCCACGCTCAGCAGCGCCATCTTCTACACGCTCAGCAGATGGCTATCATCCACACGCTCAGCGCCTGAATTCTCGGGAGCATACTCACCGCAGCTCCAAGTTCTCCACGTCTGACGTCCGCGGCGAGACATAACCCGGTTTCAAGAGTCAACGTTCCAGATCGTTTGGACCTGAGTCCCAGTCTCAGTCTGAGCTTCGACTTCAGGCACGTCGGCGCCGCTAGGGCTGACAATATTCCTCTGCGCCTCTGGGAAACAACAGCCAGAACCTATCGCAGGGTCGAGACTCAAAGACTACAAGTTGGAGACGAACTCAGCACCCACCTATGGGACGACGGGTCGTATCTAAGTGGACTCGTCAGTGTTCAGCTTGCAAACAGCCTTGCGCAGTAGGTTTATGTTCTGGAACATCGACGCAGATCGCCTCCGACTGAGTCTCGAGCGAAAGGCGCCCAGTCTACTTCCACGAAGTTTATAACCTCAGTCCGCCCTGAAACGGAACCACCTGAGTCTCCTCGTGTTCACCGTCTCTTCCCTAGCTGCCCTTCCTTTCTCCAGCTCCTCACTCCACCCCTAGCTGCTCTTCGCTCTCATCCCTCCAGCGTGAAAGCATGAATCTCAGCGTCTTCCTCGTCACAATGACACTTGTTATCTCCGGTTTTGCGTTGCCTATTCGGGTGCCATATATTTGTCTCTTTTCCGTCGCTTCATCTGACAGTGTGTAGAACCCTCTTGTCGCCAGGAGTCCAGCGCCGTATGGGGATGATGAGGGCTACAAAGGGCACGGTGGCTATCCGGGGTATTGAAGACGCAGGGGTATGAATGCAGCGGTAATTCTGTACGTGTCTCTCTGAGGCTGGTTGCTGCAAGAGCTCATGTCGTTGGTTCATCCACCTCGCAGATTGCTCATGGTGGGGAAAGAGTTGGAGCTGTATCAATACACTTTGTTCTTGTACTATGGTTATGCGATGTGTATCTATTTATCGGCTCTCCAACGACGCCGTCTCTCTGCTAAAAGTGTGATCTGGTTTTCGACGCCATCCTGAGGAGCGAACGTCGGGGACCCGACTATGAGTTCCCACGTCTACGCGACAGTTAGAGCTTCTGAATGGGAATGCATGGTGGAGAGAAAGCCTCGCCCTCAACTCCGCTGTGAAATTCGAAAGCTGAGCCTCCCCCAACGCCCTACTTCGTATCCAACCCCCCAAGACGAAATCGAAGAAGAATGAGCGGCGCGATCGACACCCACAAGAGATGCCGGAGGAGGTGAAGGAGCAAATGGATGCGGTGAGGGATTGTGCTGAGACGGTTTACAGAGGATCCTAGCAGTTACTGACGTGCTAGCATTTTCTCTGTTCACGAGATCGTTTCATGAAGGATTCTTTCTTCGTCTTCCGGTTTCTCGTCGCTCAATCCGAACCTATCCGAGCGCATGCAAAAGAAGTCCATTCGGCTGCGTTCCGGTGGTAAAAACTGCAATCGTACGTCATCCCCGTCTTGTATCCAAGTCGTCAGTGTCTAACGATCAGGACTCTGGGTAGAAACTTACTGAATGGAAGACTCGCAAGTCTCATAGGGGTAGGTAGGGCGGTGGTTCGTAAACAAGCGGTTCGTCATTTCCCTCACACTCACCCTGCACGGTCCTGATTCGTCGTTGGCGCCAGTATGCCGATGCAGCGCAAGACGAATTCGACCGGGGCGAAACGAGACCTATCCATCAAACCATCGATCAACCTGGGGCACAAGAAACGGCCAGTGAAGCCTTCGTACGCCTCGTAACGACTCCGCAGGTTCATCCCAATATATTCGGTACTTCCATACGACGGAGGAAAGGCCGGGTGTAGTGGTTTATTCAAATATCAGTCGGAGGTTTGACTCTGCTTGAGCGCTTTGGTGGTGCTTGGGTGGTTTGGAGGGGGCGGCGAGGAGGACTCGCTGTATGATGTGCGAGTGGGTGGGGGATCTCTTCTGTTGATGTATTTTTGTACTTTTATGTCGGTTTATCGTTTCCTACTCACTGCTTACCACCGTCTTTTGTATCACTATAACCATGTGAACGCTTTGATACGTCCTTCATTTCACGTTCTCTTCGGCGTTTGGATACGCAGCTGTTGGAGGGCCTGACAATGGGTTCACGCTCAGCGTGGTAACGCGGAAGCTCGACATTGTACCATAGATATTAGAGATGGTTTGAAGCTTGCAGGAAATACAACATGGAAAGCGAAAGAAAGCGAGAGTAGAGCAGCATAAATAAGGTGACAAGAAGATCGAGAGCGAGTGTTGAGAGAGCAGGATAGACCGGTCTGAGCAACGGGGAGTGACAATCAATAGAGCGCGGGAGGAGGTACGCGCAGAGAACACGATGTACGTGGCTTTGAACATACACATCAGCTAGGACACTAGCATGGCACCGACACAGATTCCTCTCCAGACTCGTCGGCGAATCTGAGGGCTGTGGAAGAATACAGATCAGCACGATGGAATAGGGCAAATGGTGTGAATGAGGAAAACATGCACATGTACAGACCAACGCGGCGAGCAGGAAAAAGAGATGCCCAGCAGGACGCAGCGCTCACACAAAATCACCGAGTGACGAACTCTAAGACGTCGTGCCAGCAACACTAAGCGATGGTCGATACTTGAAGACGGTGAACGACCACAGCTTCGTGGCTGAGAACATGAAAAACGACAAGGTCAGCTAGTCCTTGTTAGAGAAAAGGAAAGTAACGCACCTCATTTCATTCAAGTAGCTCCTCTCACCCCCAATACTGCCGTTGATAACGAGTCGACGTCGACCTAGCCTGTGTCTGCTCCGCTCGGCGCGCTTCTCGCATCGTAGCGTTTTCCGCCTCCAGTCGCGTCATCCGGCTCGACAACCACGTATTCGCGTCTGAGAGGAACCGACTGTGTTTCGCGAGGTCGTCTACCTGGATGGAAAGCTCCGCCACCTCTTCCTCCGAGCGCTGCAGACGGACGTCCACGGAGGTCGACGAGCCCGAGGTGAACGTCGTTCGTCGAGGTCCGGGTTGCATTTGCTGAGCTTCAAGTCTCCTAAGTCATTTCCCCACCTCAGCAGCCTCCCTCTCCAGCCCATCTATCTGCCGCTTCAGCGTCGGAACCTTGTCGACATGCCACTTGTTCTCGTTCCTCAGCTGTCGAACCCGCATCTCCAAGTCCGCGTTCTCGCCTCGTCTGGTTCTAGAAGCTTGCTATCCGCATCTGGTTGTCTGAAGTCCCGTGAAGGGGTGGACGTGGTGGGCGAGGACATGGCGATGGTGGTTGGGACGTGGCCGTTGGGACGTGAAGCGGAGGGCGGATGTCAGGTGATCATTCCTGGATATCTTGCGGACTGCGTTCATCACGACTCGGATCGACAAAGTTTGCACCTGTTCTATCCCTCTCTGAATATCCGACGTCAATCGAGTACTGCTCGCGTCTATCAGGGATAGGCCATATGCATTTTTGTTGCTCACTCGTCTGGAGTCAATAGCTCGAGGAGGAACGCATGGTTTCGAATGCGCAGCCGTGTCTTTCCACCGAAGTATAATCTGGTTCAACGATGTAATCAAGGAGGGAGAGACGACTCGGAGAGGCTTACCCGTTGCTTACCCGTGCGACTGCGACTATTGGTGACTGGTTCATGTTCCATCTACACTGCGAAACCCGCAAGGCACAAGGGCGGCGGAACGATCGTAGATACTGCTCTGCTGCGAAGACTGAGACGATGACCTATGTATAGCAGAAAACTGCCGCAGCGGTTTCAAAGCCCTCCTTGTATATATCCCGTCGTTGTCTGGTGCCGTCGGTCCTTTCTAGTACCGCTGTTCTTGAACGTCTGCATCATGAAGCTCACACTCACCTCCTCCGTGATCATCTTGGCGTTCGCGCTCGCCACGGGTGCAGTCCCCGCTGTGAGTACGCCCTCGTTTTTTCCCTCGTTTGCACCACGTACTGACACAGACCTCACTTAGCCTCAGAACAACAACGACACTGATAACGGTGGCGGCGGCGGCGTTTACTTCGGGAGCTGGAACCCCTTCGGAGGAGGGAATAACAACGGGACAAGCAATGGCGGTGGAGGGATGTTCGGCAACCTCGGTGGGAATACCAACGGTGGAAATAGTGGCGGGAGTGGGATTTTCAGCGGCTTCCCTTGGTTTGGCAGATGAAGAGATTTAGTGTCGTGGACGCTGGTGTTTGTGGAGATGTCGAGGTTTGCCTTATGTTGTGAGATTGATGCATGGGAGATTTGTTGCATGACTTTACCCTTTTGAATTTGTGTTTTCTTCAACCGAGCGAGCAAAGAGTAAGTTGTGCCTGAGATTCTACTCGTTAAGCCAATTTATTCGCCCGAGACGAGTCTTTGAATCACTCGCGGATGGCCTGAGCTGTCTCGACTAAGTCACTCATCGTCTTGGGGGCTGATATGCGGTGTTGTAACAGGGAACAACCTCGGCACTGCAGCATAGAAATTTGCGTTTCTATATCCCGATAGGCGTCGAAAGGCGTGTACCGTTCACCGGTCACATCGAAGGTGGTGTGAGCCCCGGGACCGAAGGCGCATCACAGGGCGGGCGGCTGTGCATTGGCTGTCGCCTCGCGACTCCTCTTTGCTCACAATGACTTTCACCAATTGAACTCACCTTCTCCCATATTTGACACGGTGCCGCACCGTTGCGGTCTAAAACATATATAAAGACCCGCCGTGACGAAGGTACCCTGCAATCAGCAGCACGAATGACCGACATGAAATCCTATACCGCCTTTCCTCTCGACGACGACCTCGTTCATGAAGTCCTGTGCTATTTACCGACTTTCAAAGACCTTGGAGCCGCAATCCTCACGTCCAAAGCAATCTTCAACGTATACAACACTCATCCCCACGCAATCTTGCTCCGCGTCTCGAGGAACTGCGTTGGGCCTGTTGGGGTTGCGCTGACGGCTATCCGTCTAGAGGCGTGGTTTGGGCAGGATGCAGAGGACGATAATAAGCCCAGTACGGCGAGTGTAGAGATGGACAAGGAGGAGTCGATGCATGATACCGATATCGGCCATCTGGTTAAGCTTGGTGTCGTAGCGCAGCAGTGGGAGGATCTGTACAGTTGGAGGTGAGCACAATATCTTCTGATCTCTTTATTCGCTGAGGCTGACTGGAATGCACTCAGGCGCAAGGACAGGACTTCCTCGTCGAGCGTACTAAGTCCCATCGAATCTGAGAGGTTCAGAACTGCCCTGTACCGAGTGATGATCTTCCACGCCGTCTTCCAGCGTCACCGTTTCGGGCGAGAGGAAGATTACATCGAATCAGACTCTGAGGAAGATTCCGACGACGAGTCCGATTCTGATTCCAATGCAGCAGCTGAGAACCGCCGTCGACTCCTTGGTATCCACGCACGCAAGTATCTATCCCACTTCTCCGACGCCGAGCTTCTGCACATCCGCGAGTTCTTCGAGTTCTACAACTCGGCGTGGTATTGGCTGTCGTCCATCGTCGCTGCGCACAGTACGTCGTCAAGATCAGATCTTCCTGTTGTGTACGCTAACTTATACACGCAGTGCTCCAACACGGCCATTGCGTCGGCCCCAGGGAGTTGATGCGCATATACCTCCAAGCTCATAATTCACCCGATCTACAGAGCACAGTCGTACTCTCCGCTATACCACCAAGACACTGGGAGTTCAAAGGCGTGTTCTTCCGGGAAACATTCGATGAAGTCGCTGGGAAGCGCAAGATCGAACCGGTGCAAGCGCCGGGCATGGCGGTTACGAAGCCTTCGAGTATATTGGATGAGGTTATTGGAGCGGGGGATAGCTGTACGTCTCTCCTGAGTCTTCCTTCGCTCGGGACAGATGCCTGATTTGGTTATATAACGTGGATAGGTAAATCGTGCGGAGCAGTCGAAGGCCTAGAGCTATGGAATGAATCCAGTACGTCCTTCTCCTCATCCCCTCATCCATCACCATCACCTATACCTAAATTCCGTGGCCGTATGTAGAATGGGAACACACGCGATTCCATATCCCGTCCTTCTTTACCGCTCTGGATAGCCGATATCGGTATTCTTTGCAGGCGGCGAGGTTGGGTAGGGAGTTTCCATTGGGGAGGGTGGTTTACGACGTGAACGCGTCTCAACCGCCGGCATCTACTTTTCAACCGGCATCCACTTCTCAACCGGCATCCACCTCTCCTCTCACACCATCAACCGCCCCATCTCCCCTCTCTTTCATCACTTCCTCCTTCTACAACCCCAACAACCCCCCTCCGCCCGCACCCCCCTCCTCCAACCACTGCACCCGCACCTCAATCATCCAGCATATCTTCGACCATCACCTAGACGGCTCATCGTACGAAGGCCTCACGTCGAAGGACTGGACCTGCTTTGAGTGTCTTGAGGCGATCATTAAGACGAAGTTGCCGATGTGGGTGCGGGATTGGCAGAGGGATAGTACGTTTCTTGAGTCCCTTCTCTCTCTCTCGCTTCCTTCCACCCCCGGCTCTCGCCATTGTATGCTGATGCGACCTTGCAGCGAACCAACCGACGAAAGACGATTGCTGGTACGGGTTCTGGTGTCGGACGCAGAGGCATAAGTACGATCATGCGCAGAAGTTGAATGTACGTAATGTTTCTGTCTCTCTTGGTGTCGTCGATGTGTGTTGACGTCGGTTGGTTCGGCGCAGCATTTCTGTGAGCCGACGAGAGGGGAGGCGAGCTGAGTCGATGTGCTATGATGCGTATTCCAGGGTTTGTCAGAATCTTGTAACGACGACATGTATGCGCTTCGCTGCTGCGATTATTCCTCCAATCTTCTGTACTAATATTTACCGGTCCGACCAATTGGCTAGCTTCTCATTCTCGTTAAATTCATACCTGCGTGAGCGCCAGAACTGAGCGCCACTGTAGCGTTCTCACGATGAGTCTAGTTCGCTCACAATCATTGGCAGAAGTCGCGATCAGTCTTCCCGCTTCTTGCACCACCCTATCAGACTCTTTGCCATCCGCTATCTCGGTTAAGCAATATTCGGCCTTTATTGAGTATCGTATTCTCACAACTTTCTCAGCGCTGTCGTCGCAATCTGTGACATAGTGAGTTGTACACCGACATAGCTTGCTTATAGCCGCCGTCACTCTGCGCATCATATGGAATCTGTCCCTCCTGAAATTTGGACCCAGGTCTTTCAAGATGTACGCAACGACACGGCAGACTTCTACCAGATGCGCCAGAGCCCATAGCTCCCTTCCCACGTATGCCGGAGATGGAGAAACATTGCCCATTCTAGCGCCGTTCTATGGTCGAGGTTAACCACCAGGAGCTATAACGTCCTTCGCGACAATATCCACACTCACCACATCTCGTTCGGCTTTCGGTCATCGAAGTTCCTGGAGCGGTCTGGGAGTCATCCGCTGGACATCCGGTTGGGGAGGGCACATAGTGGCGTTGTGAAGATCTTCATGGAGAGTCTGTGGCCTCACCGCGGTCGTTGGGCGTCGTTCAGCTTACTCCATCTCGGCATCGAATACGGGTGCAATCCGGCGTCACGTTCGCAACCTTCCAAGGCGATAGCGACCTTGCGCAAGTTGATATTACTCCTGGAAGGGAGCAATACGAATGCTACTCAGCTCGATTCGACGAGTCCCCTCTCACTCCTCTCGAGTTCACCCTCGCTCTCGTCGCTTTCCTTGAGCTTGAGATGCCCCTCCCACGACGGCTCGTTCAAACCCCTTCAGAAACTCCCCTACTATAATCTGCACGACCTGTCTTCACATTCCTTCAACCGCTATTCATATCTGAGCACCCCTACTCCAACTCTCTAGGAACATATCACTTCTTCATCTAGTTATCCTGCCCAGCGTGTCGCCGAAGCATACAGCGCCCCAAATTGGTTACCTAACGCTCCCGAACCTCGAAGGTCTATCGTTGAACGCACCCAACGAAGACTGGATACTCGCCTCCCTTCACGAGACACCGTGTCTTCAATCACTACGACCATCAGGGAAGAAACTCAGCCCTCGAGTTCCTCAGGCGTTTATCACGCGGAATCGATGTTCAAAGTTGGAGTATCTTCACATCGATACTTTGGACTGGGAAGGATTCGCAGACGTGCTGGAGAGCGTACTCAACCTCCGTCTTCTCTCCATCAGGTCCGCCCCTCTAGCGACTATCCTGGACGTACTACGCAAGCTCAGTAGCTCGACCTCCGACGATCCTCCCCCCACCTCAGAACCGGCACATCTTCACACCCTCAGCCTGAACCTACCCCTTCGATGGCACAAACAGCAGATTAGCCAACAAACTCGAGGATATCCCCGAGATATGCGGTATCTTCTCCTCCTTGAAGCTATCGCTGACTTTTTGGAGACGCCGTCGCCCTTGGCCTATCAAGTTTGATTTCATCTCGGAGATGTGGACGTTCCCAGCGTGGAAGGGGGTGGGGAGGTGATCCAGCGGATTAGGAACATAGGAACTTGGCGGCTGGATACGGTGGATGTGCAGTTCGTGCCACCTGGGAAATCGAGCTATAATGAGACGAGGTCGTGTCTGTGGCCAGAGGAGCGGTACCTTTCGTGCAAGTGTCGGCTGCCTTCTGGGGAGTGCGGCAGAGTTATTGGAGGATCTTTGTCAGGAGGAGGAGGTGTCATTTGGGGTTTAGTGTAAGTAGTTGCCAATCCATGTGGTGCAGTAATACCATGCGAAAGCGAAACGAAAGGAACCGGGTTGCTCATTTTCGGGAACAGCAGGATGCATCGAATCTCGCCTCCCGCCAGCAGCCGAACGGACCTCGCCGTTGTGGTGATACCGTACAGAAGTCTCGACTCTCATCGAATGGCAGAAAAGCTGGCTATGATACAGTAGAGTCAATGCGGATAGAATACAGGAACATATGTAAAACATAGTAAGGGCCCCTCCGGGCTAACCTGACTACGCGTCTGCGCTCTCTCAGTGGAATACGCACTCTTTCAGCATCCGGGAGTCTGAGTCGTTCTGCAGTTTATTATAACCACAATCACATAGGAAGATAGTACCCGATATTGGTCCAAAACTACAGAGAGTAGAAACCCCTCTGGGCTTGTCTCAAGCCTGACTCCTGAGGCATGAGGCGTGAGGTACCACAATGAACACACGCAGTCACTGGCAGATGCGGGTTGTGCAAACCCGTTTCCGGGTCCACGCTCAAGCGCGACCTTGGAGCTACTCATAATTGATAATGTGATATTCGACGGCGGGCTCGAGATGAGAAGGGATAATGGATACGGGGAAGAAGGAAATGCTCGTACCGATAGGGCACCAATCGTAGACATCGCAGAGGAGTTCCATGTAGCGCAGAACTATCGCGAGAAACGTGCAACTGTAGGTGTGATATAATGCATATGAATCATTCGAGATCCCCATGAAGCTCGAGTCGAGAAGGACGTAATATGCAGTAGGATGGGTGTTGCATTAAGAAGAAGGATTGTGATCCAACTGTGATCAACGTCGTGTTCAGTCGCCGTTTGGGTGCATAACCACTCTCGGTGCGCCAAACAAAGGTCCTCGATCGGCTCTGAGCAGGAGGTGCGAAGGGAGAGGTCAGTCTGAGCGTCAGCCACACTTGAGCCACAATTGAGCCACAGCGGTCGGAAGCATCTTGCAAGGTCAAATTATCATGCATTTCGAATTAAGGAGATAGAGACTTGACTGCGTAGTCAGGGAAAACGAAGGTCATGAATCGGGAACAAACCAACCCCTCTTCACTTTTCTGGTTCCACAAGCCTCAGCTCACCGTCCTTACACCCAAATACTCGCCATCCACACACCCTCATACACCTGCTCCATCCCCACCAGTACTACCGAGTTTAAGCCGAGCCCTTTCCTTCCCCCGGAAGAAATTGCCCACGGAGCATCGTTTGGACTCTCTATCTTCTGAGGCACCAACGCCGCACGCGAGACGAACCTCGCAATATGCTGCGCAACACTGCTCGCGAGCTGTGCGCGGTTGACGGGCCTTCCGTTGGCGGGGTTGACGAGGGTGACGGTGCGTGTCGATTCGACGTGGGGGTAGCCTGGCCACTACAGTGACTTCGTCAGCTATGAGACGAGAAAGAGAGAGAGAGAGAGACGCACGCAGATTTGGAACCTCACACTCGGACAGGCTCCCTTCTTATAGCCCGCCGGCATCATCAACCCACCCACTTGGTCCCGCCCACCCACGATCATCGTCTCCAGGATATGCGGTGGCCGATTTATCACCTCGCAGACGCGCATGCCTTGACCTGCGTATCCTCCGGCCGGATCGAATGCGACTCGTTGGGTCACGGCGAGGGGTGTAGCTGGCTCGGATACGGAGCGATGCGAGTTTATGAAGGCGGCGCGTTTGCTCAGCGCGGGAATTTGCTGGGGGACTAGGGTGGTGCGTGCGTTCGAGTAGGAGCGAGGGGGACTCGATCCTGGCGAAGAGGAGCTCGAAGAAGAGCTGGGAGCTGGACTGTGATGGGGTGAAGATATTGAACTGTATGACGAATACTTGGACTTGTGAACCGGTGCATGGAGGGGGTTGGGATAAGACGTTGACATTCAGGCAACGGGGTAGAGGTAAACCGTTTGGCTTGGGGCGGAGGAATAGAAACACATCCTGTCAAGTAACAGGACATTCTTATCCAGAGCAGAGGTACAATGGCACGGAAGGCCACAAACGCATTGGGAGCACTGGAAAAGCTGAAGCGTTTGCTTGATGGTGGACTTGGTGAATAGCTGAGAGCTGAAGCGTTGCGGGAAATCGGTGTGGACGCACGAGGGTCGATCGTTTAGGCTATTGATGGATCAAAGTGCAAAAGCGGTCCATTTGATTGCTGACGACATAGGCCAACAGCATCCTTTGCTCAGTCCTTGGGGTCCATACTCTCAGCCGCATTTACATATCGGCCAGCTCTTGGAGAATTGTGATCGACGATGGCCAGGTTCGACCGCTGTCAGAGCCAAAACTGGACAGCAGGACGAAATCACCAGATGGGCTTGTGGGATTTAGGTTCAACTCTTCAACCGCTGTGAAGCATTCTAGCTGATGTAATGCAAGAGAAAATAGACGCATAGCTCGACGAGAAGGAAAACCATAGTTTAAGGAGCACTCAAGGCTTGAGTGAAGGCTTGTGGAGGTTGAAGACGTGCAAAGATCGGGTCGGAATCGGAAAAGACGGTAGGAGTAAGTATGGGGAAACCTGCGGACGCAGGGCGACATGCTCTCGGCAGTCTGCAATTCCGCGAAACATAGGTGAAGACTCTTAGAGCGAGGCTTGGTCTCGTAAAGCTGGATACATGAAAGTGGCCTCGCATACCCAAGAAGAACTGGAACTAGCTAGCGCGAGCTCACAAGAGGACAGCCGAGGTGAACTTGGTGGTCAGGACGACCCAACACGTCGACGGTGCGGGCAGACAGCAGTTGAAGAGCGGGGAGACAAGCGTGGATTATTCTAGAGAGCGGGGAGACAAGCGTGGATTATTCTAGAAAGCAATAACAGCAACGAACATGCGAGTAGGTAAGATGATGAAGGATTAGTACGACACTTTGAGTAGGTACGTTCGAAACAACTAGCAACAGCGACGCGAACCAACGGCACTATATCCCAGAGAAAGCGAAGAGAAGAGGAGCGAGTTTACTCCTGGATCTTGGCGAGGATCTCAGCATCCTTGAAGAGGAAGTACTCCTGCAAAACACGCTTTGGTCAGCCACGTATACACATTGCAAAGCATGGTAAGCGAAACGCACCTCCTCGCCGACCTTGATAGAGTTACCTCCCCAACCGGGGAGTAGAACCCTGTCACCAGCCTTCACGGTAGTAGGCACGACCTGACCATCCTTGTTAGGCGCACCGGGGCCGACGGCGATGACGGTGGCTTCTGGGAGAGGGCTGGTGGTGGAGGAGGAGGGGAGGAAGATGCCAGTGGCGGTTTTCTGCGGGTGTAAAGCGTGTTGAGAGAGTGTTTATAGGTATGGGGTGGGAGGAGAAGACGTACCGTCTCGGGCTTGAACCTCTGCACGAGAACGCGGTCAAGGAGAGGAACGAGAGACTTGATGGACTTGAAAGTAGCCTGGGCAGCCTGTCGTAGCAAGTCGCATCAGACCTGTTCACAAGACAGAGAGTTCAGTACACGGACCATTAGAGAATATGATGAGAAGAAGGTAGGTAGGACGGTTGAAGTGAGGAAGTGAGGAGGCAAGTGAGGAAGTGAGGAGGCAAGTGAGGAAGTGAGGAGGCAAGTGAGGAAGTGAGGAGGTGGAGGTGGTCAAGACAGAGTTGCAAAAACCGAGGCCCTCGAGTTTTCCACTGACAATTCACCACGTGACATTGCTTTCGGATCATCTGCGGAGTTCCGAACGTTGCCCTGAACGGTGATCTCGCCCTCGTCCTCGTCGTTGCTTCCCGTCCTGGTCATTGCTCTTGTCCTCGAGCTGGACGTCCTGAACGATGTCCGTCCTCCTCGAAACATCTCTAGGCGACATAGTCATCGATCTTCACGTCGACCTGTGTCCGAAAACATGCGAGAACTTCCTAAAGCTCTGCAAGGTGTATTATTACAACCTCAATGCCTTCTTCAATGGTATGTCCCGTACTTCTACCAGCTGAAATCGACTGGACTAAAAATTCAATCAACACAGTGAGCAAAGACTTCTTAGCTCAAACTGGCGACCCATCAGCGACAGGCACAGGCGGCGAATCCATCTGGTCCCTCATCGAGTCCCAATCCTCCTCCTCATCCAAACCGACCGTCCCACGCTACTTCCCACCAGAAATCAACACCGCCCGCTTAAAACACACCAAGAAAGGCACCGTCAGCATGGCCGTCGCCCCCGCCGCCTCCACCGGTTCTGATGGTAAAGGTGGATGCGGAAGTCAGTTCTTCATAACCCTCGCCGACGAAATTGGGTACCTCGATGGGAAACACGCTGTATTTGGGAGTGTGGTAGAGGGCTTGGATACGCTGGATAAGCTGAGCGATGTGTACTCCGATGATACGGGACGGCCGTTGAAGGATGTTAGGATTAGGCATGTTCTCGTCCTAGGTTCGTCTCCCTCTCTCTATGTCCTGCGCCTGAGAATCCTCTTTGACTGAGATGTTGCCCCTGTAGACGACCCATTCCCCGACCCCCCAGGTCTTCTCATCCCCTCATCCCCACCCTCTCACCCACCCGACAAATCCACCCGCATCGCCGAGGACGAAGATCTCACCCAAATCGAAGACGCCGACCTCGCCGAACGCGAAAGGCGAGACAAAGCCGCCGCCGCCTCAGCCCTCACCCTCGAAATGGTCGGCGACCTCCCCTTTGCCAACGTCCGTCCCCCAGAGAACGTGCTTTTTGTGTGCAAGTTGAACCCGGTTACGAGGGACGAGGATTTGGAGTTGATTTTTTCGAGGTTTGGGACGGTGATGAGCTGTCAGGTGATTAGGGATAAGAAGACGGGGGATAGTTTGCAGTATGCGTTTGTGGAGTTTGATAAAAGGGAGGAGGCGGAGCAAGTGCGTTGTTTTCCTGCGTTATAGTCTGTGCGTTCGGCAGTACTGAGGATTTGGGTGCAGGCGTATTTCAAGATGCAAAACGTGCTCGTTGACGACCGTCGTATATGGGTAGATTTGTACGTGCTTCCCTCCTTCTATCCCTTGTCTTTCTCCCTTCCTAACACTCTACCCAACAGCTCCCAATCCGTCGCCCGCTCCAACAACTCCTGGTCCAACGATATTTCCCGCGGCTCCAAGAAGTTCGGCGGCGGTGGCGGGCGAGACGACCCCTTCGAACGCACCAAGAAATTCCGCGGCGACGGCAATGGGTTCGGGAATGGGAGGAGCGATGGGAGGGGGGATTATGGGTTGGTGTTTGATGTGCCTGGGTCGCGAGGCGGTGGGAGTGGGCGAGGAGATAGGGATAGAGGGGGGGAGAAGAGGAGGAGAAGTCGGAGCAGGGATAGGGATAGGGATAGGAGGAGGAGCGAGAGGTCGAGGAGCCCGTCTAGGAGGAGGAGTAGGAGTCGAGATAGGGATAGGGATAGGCGACGATGATTTGGTACTAGGTGTAGGTACGGAAACAACACCCCAGCTCGGATCTATTCACCATCTCACTTCGTATCTGCTCGTAGGCCTCGGCTTTGTGTTTATCCTCTTCGACTGCTGCTTACCATGTCTCCCTGTCGCCCTTGTCAGTCCGGGA
Source organism: Pterulicium gracile (assembly GCA_004369125.1). Classification (NCBI taxonomy): domain Eukaryota; kingdom Fungi; phylum Basidiomycota; class Agaricomycetes; order Agaricales; family Pterulaceae; genus Pterulicium; species Pterulicium gracile. The sequence goes on from ML178839.1 coordinate 107,156, forward strand.
CAGTCTTTTTCCATTGTTATCTCGCCGAGTCTGTCTCTCATGCTGTACATGTGTTCGTGGTTGCAGCCAGTGCGTGCACGTATGTTTCTCGCATGGGTATCTTGCTCTACATACGGAATTACACTACAGTCCTTGACTCAAGCAATGCGTTCATCCCTCTACCTGGTCATGAATCTCGCTTCTACCGATCCACAAACTGCGTCATCTCATCCAAACACGGTGAAAATAAACCTACGACGTACCTTCTGCATCGTTTGCGTACGGAGGAGGCCGATCGATCGCGTTCACCCTGTCCATCAGAGCCCTCACAACTTGGCGGAGCACCAGAGGCGCTTCCAAGATCGGAGGCACAACAGGACAAAGCTAGGCTCGTTGGGGTCTGGCTCGGAGTCGTGGGATTTATTCATGGGGCCTCGCAGCTTCTATATACAGATATACAGACTACACTACACATACCCCGTCTACTCGTGATGAACATACCCACTCGCCAGCCTACCCCTCAACCCACTCTATCACGACTTCATCAGCACCAGCTCGAGAACCTGCGATCAGAAAGCAATCCGAGCGCAACTTATCATATATCGCCTCGATCCACGCCATGTTTGCTTCCGAGTAGTCCTCCTCCACCCACGCCCTCGTCCCAGAATCTCTCCTCTTCACGCGATCCACGAACGCCTCGAGCTGATACCGATACGTCGACCATCAGTCCTCGCTTGCACCCCTAACCCCATTCTCCTTTCCAAATGTGTACGCCTTCTCCGTCCGCTCCTCCTTGCCCTTCGGCCGCACGGTGATATAGTGGTACACAGTGGGCAGTACAAAGTTATACATCTCCACCGTTCCACCCTCAAGCTCTATCGAGAGGGTAGGCAATGTGGGGAAGATGCCGTATTTCAGGGGGTGCGAGGTCCAGCAGTGTAGTGAGGCGGAGATTGGGTCTGGGCTAAGGGATGACGATGATGAGGATGGGAGGAATACGTGTGCGGTGGTGGACTCGTCGACTTTGGGTTTGTCTGGGCTGGGAGGGATGGAATGCGCAGATGAGATGGATGTGGAGGTTGGGTGGGTGGTGCTGTTCGAGGTTAAGTAGCGGATGGCGTTCATGGCGAAGCCTATTACATGTTCAAGACACACATCCATCCGACGCCAATACAAGATCGACGATGAAGGAAGGAGAGTTCACGTAAGCCCAGTAACCATCGTCGCGCCCCCACCCAGTTCGTAGTCATATCGGATATCGTCCTTCCCAACCTCTCGGTACGCCAAGAAACGCGTCAACGGACTTGATGGCGCCTAGCTCGCCGGAGTCGAGGATGGCTTTCAGGCGGATGATGGAGGGGTGGAAGGTGGCAGCATGGTCGTAGGTGAGGAATGTCGAATCACTTGGAATGGGATCGACGTACCGGTAGTGGAAAGCTTCGAGGAGAACAAGGATCTTCTGCTTCGCCAGTGCGAACATCGCCCCTGCAGCACAGCTGAGCTATTTCATGAAAGAGCTAGAAGGGAGGGACTAGCTCACGCGTTTCGTTCGCTGTGTTCGCAGCTGGCTTTTCAAGCAGTACGTATTTCCCAGCAGAGAGGGCTTTCATGGTCTACTCGTAATGTAGGCTGTTCGGAAGCTGCAGAACGCTTGAGCAATAAAAAATAGGGCTTGGATAAGGGACGTGAGCGTACTGGGTTGTAGATAACGTCGATCTCCGGGTCATCTATCAGCTCTGTGGAGTAGTACTTTTCAGTCAACGCGTCTTCGCAGAGAATTAGGGAGTTTGAAGACTCCTCTTACCTTGGTATCCCATGGGACCGCCATACACAACTGGTATTCCATGCTTCTTCGCGAACACCTGCAAGCCACCAAGAGCCGACGACATGGTATCTGTCAGTTCACCCTTGATTATCAATTTCGAGAGGTGAATGGAGCACCTTAGCTCTCTCCAGATCCCTGGCCGCTACAACATGCACGATAACCTCAGAGTTAGACTGCACAGGTAGAATGAGCGCCGATGGGGCGATTGCCGCTGCGCCGAGGATTCCGAAGCGGAGGGCTCCGTCGGCTTTGGTGACAGTTGGTGGGAGACTTGAGAGGACAGGCGAAGAACTGTGTTCATTGTCGTGTTTTCGTGGACGTCAAGAGCAAGGAGGTACGCCGTGGTGATGGTGAGAGACAAGTTACAACCAAGAGGCCGCCGGATCGACTGTATGCGGACTGTATAGAGACCGGACACCCGACGCCGTCATCCCTCAGAAAGTGCGTTGTCAAGAAAGCGACTGGTCACCACAGATAGGTTGCGCTTGTGATTGCGTTTAAATGCTGCGCATGGAGGTTTCGACCGGAAGTGTCGGTGCAACAGTTACGCTCAAGTTGATGGGAAAACTGCTTCGGTACCTTCGCGCCGGCTTCCTCCCGTACGACCTATACATAGCGTCCGGATGGTGCAAGCGAGAAGCCAAAACTCAACCGAAACTTCCATTCACAGGGTGATCGTACATATACCGCAACATCTATCGAGCACCTTCCATCGCACGTCACTCGTGATGGACGTACTTACTCGCCAGCCTACTTCCCAACCCAGTCTAGAGTGGAAACCATCAGTATCTAAGTCACAAGCGTGCCACCAGAAGCCATTCAAAGCTCGAAGCTCACCTTCTCATAAATCGCCTCAATCCACGCCATATTCGCCACCGAGTCCTCCTCCTCGACCCACGTCCCCGTCCCCGAATCCCTCCCCTTCACTCGATCCACAAACACCTCAAGCTGATACCTGTACGTCGACCACCAGTCCTCCCCCTCAGATTTCACTCCCTTTCCCTTTCCAAACGTGTACGCCTTCTCCGTCCGCGCTTCTTCTCCTTTGGGTCGAACAGTGATGTAGTGATACATCGTCGGTTGAACGAAGTTGTACATCTCCACCGACCCGCCCTCGAGCTCGAAGTTGATAGTGGGAAACATAGGGAAGATGCCGTACTTCAAAGGGTGAGAGGTGTTGCAGATGAGGGAGGCGGAGATCGATGCGTCTGGGTTGCTGGGTCCTGAGGATGAGGGAGCGGGAAGAAAGATATGTGCGGTGGTGGATTGGTCAACTTTGGCGTTGTCTGAAGCGGGTGGAACGGCCTGCGCGGACGAGATAGAGGTGGGGGTGGGGTGTGTGGTGCTGTTGGACGTGAAGTGGCGGAGTGCGTTGACGGTGTAGCCTATTGCGGCATGTTCGTCAGCACAAGTTCAAGGCGAGGTTGGGAGAATCGACCTACATCCGGTATCCATCAACGCGCCGCCGCCTAGAGAGTAATCGTACCGGATGTCGTCCTTCGCGAACATTCCCTTCGGTGCGCCGAGGAACGTCTCGACGGACTTGATGGCACCTAACTCGCCCGAGTCGAGAATGGCTTTGAGGCGGATGTTGGAGGGGTGGAACCTGCAGCACGGAGTAAGATGAGTCAAGGTGTGTGATACCGCGTCAACGGAAATGACATACCGGTAATGGAATGCCTCGAGCAGAACAAGATTCTTCTTCTTTGCTAGTGCGAACATCGCCCCTGCGTAGAGCGCCACATTAGGGTCAGATCCCATGAAAGAGTTGGAGCAAACGGCTCACGCGTTTCATTTGCCGTATTGGCAGCAGGCTTCTCGAGCAGTACGTGCTTACCGGCAGAAAGAGCTTTCATAGTCCACTCGTAATGCAGGCTGTTCGGTAGCTGGTAACGCATTCAGAAGTTAAACACTAATAGAGCTGCACAGGTGGACGTACTGGGTTGTAGATGACGTCGATCTCCGGATCGTCGATGAGCTCTGTACAGTACTTATCTTAGCCAAAGACGTATCTCAGAGAATCAGCAACTTCACAACCAACAACTCTCACCTTGATACCCCGAAGGACCGCCATACGCGACCGGTATGCCGTGTTTCTTTGCGAAAGCCTGTGAATCAAAGAACCAACGACGTTTGTCAGTATACCCTACCAGTTTGAGAGAAACATCGCACGCACCTTAGCTCTCCCTAGATCTCTCGCCGCTACAGCATGCACGATAGTTTCTGGGTGGGACAGCGCCGGTAAAACGAGTGCCGGTGGTGCAATCGCTGCTGCACCGAGGATCCCGAAGCGGAGGACGCCAACGTCGGCCTTGGGGGCAGATGGCGGGTAAGCATAGAAGTACAGGCGAAGAATAGGGTTCATGGTGGGGTTTAGTCTTGAGCTTGAGGGATCCTGGGGTAAGACGTGGTGAGAGTGTGTGTGAGAGAAATCGCAACCAGGCTCTAGGTTACCACGTATATGCGGCAAGTATAGATGCCGAAGTAAGGGCTTACACCGGTGATCGATTAGGTCATTCCTTCTCACTTTCCGCAACGTCGTTCGAAAGGCCAATCGTTGCTAATACCTGGAGAGGTACAATCAACAGTGCCTGCGTTAGTTTGCACTTAGCGCAAATGAATGGTCGAGTCAACAAGGCGGGGTGGATGATGTCACAACCAGCGATCAGCTAAACGTAAAGGCGGTGAGGTGGAGGTGGATTTCTGGTGCAGTCGCATTCCTCGTCTTTTCCTGAGGTGAGCTCGCGCCAAATGATGATATGCGACTGGAACTTTGAGTCCTTGCTCAACGTTGAAGCTGGGTCGAGGCTCCGTCGAGCAAAGATTTGCGTGATTACGTAACGGAAAACGCCCCCTTTGCCTGGGTGTCCTTGGAGGCGCGGGGCGGAAGAGTTCTCAGCAAGTCAACTTGAAGTCGACGGTCATGATTCCAACGACCAACAGATCTGATCTTCAACCCCGGAAAGACGCCTCGTTGTCAACGTGCGTCTGCCTGACTCGTGCTTTACCATCTTGTGATCTGCCCAAACTTGAAGCATACTACCAACGCCGTCCAACTTCTCCGAATCGTGTCGCTTCCGATCCTGAAAGACGAGCTTCCAAACCTCATTTAGCGTCAACATGAAGTGAGTACTCTCTGATCTTCACGACGTTGACGCAGCGCTGATCCCCCCGCAGTAACGACCAGAGATGCCCAACGCCAATCTCCACGCTTCCAGTAGAGCTCTTCGAAAGGGTCTTCTCTCATATCCAGCCCAGCCAAGACGATCCTCTGGTGTCCAAGATTCACTGTCGTAGGACCCTCCTCACTCTATCCTCCATATGCCGGCATTTTCGCGCTTTGATCTTACCCCGGCTCTTCGAGGAGATCACTGTCGAGCAGCAGATGCAGCCCACTGAAGTGACCGTCGACAAATCGCGCACCGATCTATCATCCGGCTCGACTCGGTCATTCTGCGCTGCACTTGCCGCGAATGACCCCGCTGCTATCCATCTCGGCGACTTCGTTCGGAAATGCGTGCTGGTAACGACATACGTTATGGAAACGACCACCAACGGATCTGACTGTAGGTCACTCGATTTCTATTTCCACGCTCTCCAGCGCATGAAGTACGTCCAAAGCTTTGCGATCAGAGGGTACGCTTGTTTGTTAGAGGCTGTGAGCCCTCTCAAACTAGTGCCACACTTTTCCCAGCTTTCATCCTTGGTACTCACCGAGCTCGAACCTAAGAGCAACCATTTCTATGTCTCATCTCGGGAGCTCGACTGTCTGCGATCAGTATCTACCTCCACCACACACCTGGAGTTGCGCGTCGGTGACATCAGATTCATGGCTCAGCTCCAGCCCACGGGACAGGAGGGATTGGACATTGTCCTCGCTTTCACCAACCTACGGTCAGTATGCATCGCGGGTGGCTTCATCGTACCGTTTATGCGACAGGCTCTAGAGAACGACACCTGTCGCAATCTGGAGGAGGTCGAGTTCGGGAGGCTGAGTACCGCCGCCCCCGATCCAGAGTTGCCGCTCCTGGTCGAATTCCTCAACAATACGCTACGCCTTACAACGCTGCGATTGCACATCGACAAGGAGAATGCGATTGAGGAGCTCCCTCCGCTAGAAGGTCTCCTTGCGTCATCCCTCCCGCTACTTTCCGTTCTCCGGTGCCCACCAGCGTGGTTCAAGCACTTTCTACCAGGAAGACCAGTGCGCGAGGTCGATTGCAGCGCATCGTGGTTCCGGGACGACAGCGACAAAGCCCCGACGATGGTGAAGGAAGATCTTCCCTACCTCCTCACCACCAAAGAGCCGATCAGGACGCTCAAGCTGGATGCCTTTTCGTATCACTGGCTCTTATGTCCCCGCTTGGCAGGCGAGGCGGCTGATCTGGAGCTTCCGGAGTTCACTCTCGTCTTGTACCACGTCCACAGACCATTCTTCCAGACTCTGGGTCACGACGAGTTGCCAGCTGGCGAGTCGGTTAATATTGTGCGTACTCCGAACTCTTTCTCTTCACCCCTGCGATGAACTGACGATATCCTGTGCAGGCCAAAGCGAAGGAGATCATGGAAACCATCGCATGTCGTACTTCCTCTACAGCAACTCGCGTGCGCCTCCAGTACTTCTGCACGACGCTCGATCTTCCCTACCAACACTCCGTCGTCTCAACCTGCATTCCACTTGCGTTTCCCGACGCTACGCGAGTTCAGCTAGGGCCCTGGATCGAGTGGAAAAAGAACGAGTCGGGAGAATGGACGCCCGGACTGCATGACGAACGTGCGGAGATGGAGATAGGGCCCGATAGGGAGGCGTCGGTTTGGGAGTTTGTGAAGTTTGTGAGAGAAAGTGGGGGTGTGAGGGACTATGAGGGGTTCTTAAAGGGGCTGGGGCTGGGGGTTGTTGGACACGTCGAGTGCTGAGATAGGCCTAAGATGTGACTATGATGAAATTCAGGTCTGAAATTCGATTTGAGTGGTTGTTGGCGTTTTGGACGTTAATATTGTACGAAGTTGAGACTCGGGTGTACGCAGGGGCACTCGTAGAGCTATTAGTCTAAGTCTTGTGCCTCTCCTTTTGACCATGTACGATGTGGTTCTTTGACGTTGCTGACGCTCGCTCCGCGGCCGTCGTACCTTTACCAGACTTCCTTCCCGGGAAAATATGTACTTCGGCTTGAGATTAGAGAATGAGTATCGCCCGTGTGAGATATTTGTCAGTCCATAAACATAACCGTGACCTCGAATGTAACCTTCCGCGGTCAAGTCGAGTGCACACTGACTTGGGAGTACTGATAGACAAGGCGTGTTGGCGGATCGTTTGGGATCTGTGTGGTCGATGCCAGCGCCTCTAGAAGGCAGAAACAAGATGACTCCGTTACCCAGCGTCAAAGTACGATGCGATGGGCCGAGTTCTGTCAGTGGGTGTCAAACTTGGCTACGGTGAAGTCGAAATGGCGTAGCATTAACTTATACATTTATCAAAAGCTGACGACGTGCGCAGTTCGGCAGTTGCGCCTGTGAAGAAATGAAAGTAGAATCAGTAGCACGATGGTACATCATATGTACAAGACTGTTTGTAGCATAGGCGTACAGCGCGTAGAGCTACCGCTGGAATCATCCATAAGCGTCTTCGAAATCTAGAGTCGATACCGTGGGCTTCGCTCTGTCCATTCTCCGCTGCTGTCGCGATTATTCACGCGATCGCTAAACTGTGTTTCGTTTCGTTCACTCTGAGAGGAGTTGCAATTGCAAAGACCGTGACAAGTTCTGTGCACGGCCGAAGATGCGGGATCGCGCTGACATATCAAGCTTTCTTCAAAAGACTCTGCCATTGAGTTATACCGGTCTTATTGTGGGCGTAGACTGCGCGCTCCGCGGATTAAAATGGGTATGCGTACACTGATCGCCATAACAGATGGAGTTTGGCTGCACAAGCTGAAGGAAGGCGCTGAATGGCGTGGCATACATAGGCGTGCTTTGGGCGTGCTTGAGTCTTGACTACTACTTCCACCGGCAAGAACTCGGCCTCGGCAAGTGCCGGAGCGCGCATCTCTTTTCATGTCTGTGCGCCTATATCCCTTGCCTTTCCCGCTTCTTGTCTTCGTCCAACGTCGTTCCTTTTCACTGCAAATCTTGCCCCTAAAGCCTGACTCGCTGAAGATAGTAGATACGCGCCCGCAGATGTGCTGGCTGAACGTTCTTGCCTCTTCCACCTCCCCGAGTCTAGTGATCATCTCGGATCGACGTTCAGCTGGAGACGACCACTATCAGTGGATGTTTATAGTACCTTTGGGATGCGAAGGCAACGGGCATATGCGCTACTACAACTCCAGATGCAAGACTCCGCACGAAGCCATCGGGCCCTCACTCACCGCTCAGGGTGGTCTGGACTCGCCCTCCCCTTTTGGATCTTCTTTATACACATGCCTATTGCAGGCATTGCATGATTCGTTTGCTGGATGACGACTGCCTTGAGGGCCAACATGTAGCCCCAAAGAACACGCGCTTTGCTGTATCGGCCTTCGCAAGCGCGTCGCATCGGTGGAAGCTATGGTCCTGAGAACGAGAATACTTACGGGGTAGAAGAAGGGTTCGGGCTCCTGATCCGGAGCAGACTGAGAGATGGACGATTCACGATGAACCTGTGTTAGATCCCGTCTCATGTTGTTTTGGGGCCTCTCAGCGTAGTCTGTAAGGCCTTTAAGTACGACTCAGGTTTCAGCGGTTTCTGCATCTATCTTCTCTACCTTTCGATCGAGCTCACTCTTTTCTCCCGTTGCTTCCAGTTGACTGTTATATTGCCAGAAAGCCTCTAGAAAATGTCCGAACTCAACAGAACTACCAAGTTTCGCGTTGCTATCGTGTAGGTCCTCTATTTCCTCTGGTACTTCCTTGCACTTCTCTCACGCAGTTTGCTCCCATAGCGGTGGTGGTATTGGAGGGCTTACCGCCGCGCTCGCGTTGTCCAAGTATCCAGACATCGATGTGACGATTTACGAAGCAGCAGCGCTCTTCTCAGAGGTCGGCGCTGGCGTAGGGGTATGGCCGCGGATCTGGAAGACGCTGGCCAAGCTAGGGCTTGCAGAAGATCTTGCAAAGGCGACCCACATGGTGCCGAAGAGAGGCAAAGGTCAGACCCTTTTTTTCCTTAGCATTGTTTTGTTCTTACTCTCGAATTTGTCCGCAGTCAATGCGTTTGCCTTCAGAAAGAGCGACCAGCAAGATGGTCATGAGTACTACACGCTCGAGACTGATGGTGAGCCACAACGTCCGCTAAAAGTTTCAGGCTGCGTTCTCATTGTGAGGCCGTGTAGGCTCTTTTGTCACCTACTATCGTCCGGACCTACAGCAAGTACTCGTCTCGCATCTCCCTCCCGCAGTGAACATCTGCTACAAGAAGCGCCTCGCCTTATACCATCAGAACACACCTTCCGCAGGTGCTGAAGTTTTTCTTGCTTTCGAAGATGGTACAACTTCAACCACCGATCTGCTTGTCGGTGCGGATGGCATCAAGTCCGCCGTTCGACGTTGCCTCCTCAACGAACAGGCTGAAAGGGCTCTAGAATCCGGCCAGCCGAGGCTTGCCGATATTTTGCTAAGCGCGATTGAGCCGAAATGGCTGGGGATCGTTGCGTACAGGTCGCTGATTCCTGTGGAAACGTTGAAGGCGTATAAGGAGACTGAAAAGGGCAAGAATGTGAAAGTTCCCCGGGAAGACTCCGTGCCCACTGTGGTGTGTACCACTCTCGTCTTGACGCTTATGTGGCCACCTTTGCTCATGAAACGGGCTCCCTACTTCAGTATCAGGGCCAGAACACCGTACGTTACTCTTCTACTTTCAGCGTTCGTCGATTTGAACTCGAGATCCCTTGCAGAGCGTCGTTGTGTACCCCGTCGCCAAGGGTACCATGATCAACGTGGGCGCATTCCACTCCCGACCTGACCTCGTCGGTACCAAGTTCCCTGGCGAGTGGGTGTCCAAGGTTGAAGAGGCGGATCTCATCAAGGCTCACGAAAACTGGGAGCCTGAGCTTCGTGCCATAATGGAGGTCAGTGTTGGTTATCCCGCGTGCTCTTTGTGGTGCTCATTTTCATCGTCCACGACAGTGCGTCGAGAAACCTATGCGTTGGGCGATACACGCCGCCGTACCTCTAGATAACTGGGTGTCCGGAAACACTTGTCTGCTTGGAGATGCTGTAAGCTACACATTCTTCCCAAGCCTGCTCGTCGTGATTGACGTTTATCCAATCTCTCTAGGCGCACGCCATGTCGCCGCAGCAGGGCTCTGGTGGCGGACAGGCTATCGAGGTATGTTTCCGTTCAGATCTTTTTCCATCGCTAAGGTTGATGTTCACGTATTTCTAGGATGCATACGTGCTAGCGACTGTTCTAGGGCATCATCTTACCACCAAGTCGACTCTCGCTCGAGCCTTATCGATTTACGACTCCATTCGACGCCCCGTGGCCAATGAAGTTGCTCAGCGTTCACACACCAACGGCGACCTCTTCGGCTTGCAACTTCCCAACGCCAACATCGAATTACCCGGTGACATCTTCTCCGATGTGTACTACAAACACGACTCCATGCTCGGTCTTTCCCAGGATTTCCTCAGCTCGTGCGCTCCGATTGACTTCACCCAGCCAGTCGACCTGAATGATGTGGTGGATTTCACGAAGCCGGAGAATCAATCGAGGTTGTGCGAGAATGGGGCGGCGATTCGCGAGAACTGGCGATGGGCGTGGGAGACGACCTTGGATGGGGACGTAGAGAGGGCGGTGTTGGAGCTGGAACGACAGACGGATGGGGAGGCTATCTCGACGGTGGTGTCGAAACCGAAGGCGCGTCTGTAACTTGTTGATGGTGGTGTTTGCGAGCATCTATATCGGCCGTTTACTCTGCATTTTATCTAAACACGTTTAATCTGCGTTCTGCGTCTGCCAATGTACACAGCATCTAATATCCAAGTGAGCTACATATTATCTCGATCTTCGGGTTCAACGTTCACCTGCGGTGCGTTGAGGCCATCAGACGATACATGTGTTCGGATTCATGCGCCACGATGGTGGCTTTTACCTCGGCTCTCCGCAATTGAGCCATAGAATCTGGAAAGAACATCTAAGACGAGCTTCAAAAGCGGAATGAATCTATAGGCAAGAAGGATGATATGATAACGCTAGCTGGTAATACACAATGATGGCGCATCTAGTGAGCCTTATGATCGAAGGGAACCTTAGATCTAAGTAGGAATACACGTGAGAGGAGGGAGAAACACAAAGCCATTTTTCTTAACGGTCTAGGTCGTAGAAGGACATTTGTGACATTCGTGAATGTCATTGGCAGAGAATGAAACCCCCACTACGGGCGGGTATCATACCCAATCTGAGCCATCCACACACCATCGTTCACCAGGTCGAGCGAGACAAGAATAAGAGAGCTGAGGGTGATGTTTGTCGCAGGTCCCATCGAATATCGTGGGTCTTCAGATAGAACGCTCCGAGTCTTCGAAAAGAATAAGATCATAGACTGTGCTACGCTGGCGGCGAGCTGGGCGCGATTGATCTTGGTGTTGTTGACAGAGGTTTGGAGTGGGCGTGAATAATCGAAGTTGCGGTAGCCAGGCCACTAGGAATAGACATGTCAGTATCGACAGTATCTCAGACGAAGCTGACCTGGCCCTAGTTGTAGTCGAAGCTGATGCGGAAGAGAGTTGCTGCATAGTCGCGTCCCACTTCCTCTGCGATGGTGGCAGAACCTGAGGAATCATCTTGCGGTGAGGGAGGAGAATTCTGGTTGATGAGCTTTTGAGGGTGATGAAAGAGGCCGGGCACGAGAGACGGAGTTGTATTGGGATGAAGAGAGGGGGCAGCCACCGGCAAGAGAGCTGTTTTGAGAACGGTGTGTAGCAGTAGGAGGGCGGTGGAGCGGGTTGTGATAGGACATTGTCTACAAAGTTGGACTTGCGAGGAGGAGAGTGCTCGGCTTGCTCGGTGTACTTCGGTGTGAGAGATTCATCCGAAAGTACCGAGTTTATAACCAGACTCGAGCGATTGTACATTATGTGAGAGGCCATCGACCGCAAAGCAGAAGAACATTGAAGGGTATTTGGAGGAGACCATTGAGAGTTGAAGCGTTTAGCCTTGTTCCATTCACTGGAGACTCGAGAACCATTGACACAGCATGATATTGGCGGGAGATCATTGTGCTGAAGCGTGAAAGGGCGTCGATAGAAGTAGAAGAGCGCGTCCAGCTTGCAATCGTGTTCTTTGTCGAGTGACGCATAGTCGCGTCAAAACGAGTGTTGGATCAATGAGCGATGCCCGCAGTTCATTTCCACTCGTGAGACCCGATGGTGAGCCCCAGTCAAAACCTACAAGTTTTAGAACAAATCAGCCGGAATAAAATTTCAATGGCTGAATGTCAGCGAATGTCGTGTATTGCAAGCGAGTCAGGGTGCACGTTTGTACGACACTGGAGCTCAGCGGTGAGCTCCAGTGTCGTACATCAAATTTTCAGGGTTCACAGACAACGGGTTGTGGCGAGCTTTGGTTCAAAAGAACGGTGGCCGCTGAAAGAACAATTGAGGCCTGAGGACGGCGAGATCGTCAGATTAACAAAGAAGGCAGGCTGCTGAGCTTCGTCTTGATGTCCAATTTGATGAAGAGGCGCTCTAGACGTCGAGAAGCGTGCTCTGAATGAGGTATACCGAGAGGAAGACTCCTGCTTTGGGTAGCGAAAACGGAAGGGAAGAGCAGCAAACTGTAATCGTGACCATGAATGGGCAACGCCTCGTTCGCCGCGGTCGTTGCCAACCCACTGAGTCCCTCGGAGTCGCAACCTCGCAATTACGGGCCATCCTACCTATCACTAACCCAGGCGAAGATAAAAACATATCAGCGAATTATATCGCAAGTCGAGCGCATCTATAACGGAGTCCGTGTTTGTGACGTATATCCATGAGACACATGTGAGCGTACGAAGTTGAACGTATCGATCACACCGTGCCTAGAGCTAGAGCCTGCGCGGGGAGTAGCAAGGGGGCTCAGTGTTTGAAGGCGACGCTAGTCGGAAGTAGATTAGGCGTCTTCGGGATCGTATGCATACGAGCGTACCTCTCCCAACATTTCTTCAGAAAGGATGAAATCCAAATAATAAGTCATAGATTGGTGTACCTGCGACTGAGACGTCGGTGGTTTGGCAGAATGGCAACAGAAGCGAGATTCGAGCCATCGCTCGCCGGTATTGATGCTCAGTATGAGAGCCTTCCTTTCACTGAACTCTATGCACGCTCAGGTATATGTTACATGTGTGACAACCGCTGAGACGAGACAAAAAAAGGGAACGGTCTATTGCGAGAAGAATGATCTGCAGGCTAATAATAAATGTAGGTGTCGTGTGTACAACCGAGCTAAAACTGACATGCAAGTACAACTACAGATGGAAAAGCAAGTAACAGAACAACCTCTGCGCGGCGGAAGATTGTCGCATTTCGAATATCATGCGACGCTATTACTGGCGGGTATCATACCCAATCTGCGCCATCCATACACCGTGACCGTCGCGATTGGTAGCTCCGGGCAACAGATCGAGCGAAACAAGAACCAGGGTCCTGAGTGTAATGTTGGTTGTGCTCCCAAATGCGTATCGCGGGTCTTCCGAACGTTCCATATGAGTCTTCAAATAGAATCGCCGTATGTCCTCTGCGACTCTGACGGCGAGCTGAGCACGGTTCATGGGCGCGTTGTTTACCAAGAGTTTGACTGTGTGCGAAGTATCGAAGTCGCGGTATCCAGGCCACTGAGAGAGGTAGACGTTTCAGTATCAAGAAGCTTGGGATGACCTGAAAAGAGTGGAACATACACAGAGTTTAAGAATGAGAGTGTTATGTCTCCAGACATCGGACAATACTGAGTCCCCGGGGTTCGAAAGCGTCTTCATGATTGCAGGCACTCCACTCAGCGAGAGCTCAGCCACGGAGACGCCCCTGCCCGCCAGGCCAGCCTGTGCAGTGCGAACGTAGTCAAAGAAGATTTGGAAGGTAGGCTTCGAAGCGGCGCTAGGCTGCATAGCCTCACCCCACTTGCTTTTGGTGGGGGCTAATTGTTGAGGGATTAATTTAATGTAAGGGAATGTGACTCTGGTCGGCAAGGATCCGGACGCCTGGGCGCGAGAGATAGAGTTGTATTGGGATGGAGAAAGGGGGTAGCCGCCGGAGAGGGAGTTGTGTTGCGAGCGTTGTGAGGGGGACGGGGCGTCGTGGTTCGGGTTGTGGTAGGACATCGTTGGTGTTTCGCGTGGAGGAAGAGGCTTGTTCGGTATGGTGGGTGAAAATACCGTCTAGTTCACAGTGCAGGCTTATATCCAGACCTGAACGACTATGTACCATTGTGCGAAAGGCCACAGAGCCCATTGCAGGAGCGCATTGAGGAGTGCGTTAAATGTGACAGCATAGCAGAAGCGTATTGAATTGCACGGGAATGATCGCGGTGAGCTCACCGAAAGTAGAAGCGTTGGGCCAATCAACCACAAAGGAAGATACCATTGGCGCAGTATAGCGTAGGCGGGCATTGTGTCGAAGCAGAACAGGCGGCAAGAGAACCAGAGAATGCGTCCAGGCCGCAGAACGTTAACCGTGTTGATGGTGGCCAACCAGAAGAGAAAAGTGATTCTGAAGATGTTCGTGATCCTGACTGAACCATTGGCGATTCGCCGCGGCCAGTAATGCCAAGTAGAAAGTTCAAAGCATTAGTCGTTTGGACGCAAGCAGCATCGAGGAGTAGAACAAGTAATAGAACGCGAGAGTATATTCCCACCAGGAGAAAGTACAGACAAGTGTATATTACCGATTACAAGGGAGCTCGGTGTGAGAACAGCCTAAACGAGGAAGGAAAGGAAAGACACATAACGATTGTAGTGCGCGTGAAGATACCCACCAGCAAGACTATAACCCACGATCACGCTCAGATTGTAGGGATTTAGATATACGACCTGGTCTACTAGCGGGACGAACAGACAACGATAGTGTCTAGTGCAAAGCATTGCTCAAGAGTAGAGTGCTCACCAAATAATACCATGGAACGGAGGTAAGGCAATACATGACGAGGGCGAAGGATCCATGGAGGAAGAGTAACAGGTTGAATATATTCTAACCACGATTGTGCTAGAAGTACAGAATAATATACAATACTGATTACAGAGGAGTTCGAATCGGTATGATTTATAAGCGATGAAGAGGGAAAGACACAACGCTTGAAGACACAGCGCTTTTTGATTAGTACGCGTGCAAATACCCAACCGCAAGCGTATGATCCACAATCAAACTCAAATTATAAGGAGTGAGATAAACATCTTCGTCCACGAGCGAGACGAAGACGGTTCCGTTGACGTTGGGGCCATTTGTCGAATTGAACATCCTAAAGTCGGGCAGAGGTGCGGCTGACAAGCAAAAGGACGATTAGCTAACGACGACGGTAAGAGAAGAGAAATAGACGAACAGGCAGTGCGGTTCTCAGTATCAACATCCTCGAGAGGAACATACGTAACGTTCAACTGGTGAATGAACGCGGCGAACTGTCACAAGCGTCCAAATCAGTCTCAAACTCGGTCAAGACTACTCAAACAAACATACCCTCGGTGCCCCCGCCGAACTATTCACAGCCGTCGCATAACCCCCTGTCTCAATAGGCCCCTTCTGCACCCCATTCGCCTCCCACGCAAACTCAATGCTCGAGCCCGGCTCCCACAGACTCGTATTGTTCGTCGCCACAGCGCTCTGCGAATCATCGGAGTAGAGCTGGGGCTGGTTGAGGACGAAGAGGAGAGGGAAGACGTTGAAGTTGACGCGGGGGTTGGAAGGGGGGCAGGCGGAGATGTATTGTACGAGTAGGGACCAGGCGTAGGATTGGGGAAGACCCATCTGTGTGAAAGGTTAGGGAGGGTAGAGAGGGGGGAGGGGGAGGGGGACGTACGTTGAACCAGTAGACTTGGGGGAAGAGACCTTCCATCATGGCGAAGGCTTCTTGTTGTTTAGCTTCGGTGGTGATTGACTGGAGCATGATCTGGGCCATGGGACGCGAGGTGAGGTGAGGGAGGAAGCCGTAGACGCCAGCTTCGCCCCAGCGCGTGAGCTGCACGATGGACAAGTAAGCGTCGACTGAAAATAGCAAAGCTGAAGAGAATAGGACGTACCACTTGACTGAAGTCGATGAACGACCTGACACTATCATGAGGATATGTATAGTTGCAAATCTGCACCTTGCTATCCGCTAACCAAAGCTCATGAGCACCTTCCCAACCACAAAGTCTACCAAGAAGTACTCACGAGGCAGCATGTTATTAAACGCCGTCGAATGCCCCACCTCCTGCTCCGCCATAAACTGCAACAAATACCTCTGACTCTCATCAATCCCCGCATCATCAAACTCCCCCGTCGAGTAGCTCGCCAACCCATTATGGAACAGGTCCAGTTCGATGTACTCCTGGTACGTCGCGAGGATCAAGGACTGAAGATCGAACTCGTCGGACGGGGAGTAGTCGGGGGGAGGCCCGTTTGGGTCGGTGCCGACGCCGCCGGGAGGGAGGTTTTTGTACCCTGTCGCGGCGGGGTTGGGGGAGTAGGTGCCGGTGTAGGAGGAGAAGGAGGTGGGGGTGGATGCGTAGGGTGAGGAGGAGGCGTCTTCGGCGGTGGAAGACTCGGCCGAGGCGGTGGTGCTAGCGCTCTCGATGACGGAGGAAAGAGATGATGTGACCGAGGCAGCGCTTTCTGTAGCGGAGGCTACCACGGAGGACAACACCGATATGAGTTGTCGAGCCGGATGCACTTGTGGGGCGCTTTGAACGGCAGAAAGGGTAGCTGCGAGAACAGCGAGTTTGAACGTAGAACGCATGGTGTCAAAGAAGAGGAATATGGCTTGAGGAAATCGATTCTTGGGCTTATATAGCGTCTAGGAAGCCCAGTCAGGGCACCAATGATGACTTTCTTACATACATTTTGCCTGCGATTCTCGCAGCAATCGTCAAAGTGGCTCGATGGGAAGAATGGCTCAAGCAGAGGAGGAGGAGTGATGATGACCCCGCCGTAGTCATCCCTTACGTTTAGCGCCGAGGACATGATATCATCCATCCACGAGACTGACTGCACCCGGCCTATCCATTCACACGAGCCAGAAAGCAACCTGGACTAGTGGGAATAAAGAGTTGGAGGATGTCGGAGAAGATGTTCAGGTCCAGGAGTCGCCCTGAAGATCTGTTTCAGCCAAGAATGGACCTCGCTTGAAGACCAAGCTCTGCGATGGCGACCAGGAACTGGGTCGACGACAATTTGAGAGAATGGAAGCTTTTCCCCGCGGTCTACGTAGGTCTCAGAGTAACCGAAGCTGAGCTTGGGTCGACTGCGATTCGTCATCCAGCAATGGCCATAGCCCGGTGCCCCGCTGCTTGACTGGACTTCCGCGAGGTGCGGTCGTACGCTGCCGAGCGAGTCGTTCGGCGGGCGCCCGGTGTCGGGAATATGTAACTCCTCAGCCTGCCCTTGATACACGCGAACTCATATGTACATCGCGGTAGAATGATCACACAGAACGACTCGGCGAATTCTACATCGATTGCGAGCATCTAAAGTAAATCTACAAACGTTAGCGCACCAGATCCTGAAAACATCCTCCCCTCAAAGCCACACGAGTCCTAGCTACTCCCCGCCGCATCCAACTCCCTCAAATACTTATCCGCCCTCCCCAACATCCAAATCGAGAACGAGAACTTGAAGTTTGGATACGAGATCATGCAGTTCTTGTTGAACACGCCTTCGATCGCTTCTTGGGGCCATGAGCCGTCCTGTGTGGTGTAACCGTTAGTCAGACGCTGAGTTATAAGAAAGCGAAGAGGAGGTGAATGAAGAGAAAATGAACAGAGAGAAAGCGGATGACGATGCCTAACGCAGAGCAATTGAATGAAGATGAGGAGGGAAAGAGGGCGCATACGGTTAACGACACCGAAAGAAGGAGGCGACTCGAATGAGTGAAGAGATTAAGATGACAGGAGCATCATCCAGCACTAAAAGCGCCTTCCGTCACGAAGCTCTCCAGAAACCAAACCGCGAATCGACGAAGCCCAAGTCCCGGTTCCCAAACACGAAAGAGCGAAACACTCACATCCAACTGCCTCCCCATAACCAACCTCACCCCCCTCTCAATCGGCCCCCTCTCCGGATACCGCGCATATATAAGCGCCATAACCGCCCAACACGTCTGCACGATCTGCGTCTCCTCGTGCTCTACCCACGCGGACTGTTCGCAGCTCTGAAAACCAATCAGTCAACATCTCTCTAAACTATCCCCTCATAACTTGGAAGACCCCTCATAGCATAGAAAAGAAAGGGGATAGAGGAACGAAACGCACTTTATAACTCTCCCCCCACCCCCCATCCCCCCTCTGCTTCCCCACCAAAAACTCACACGCCCTCCTCGCACTCTTACTCGTCTCATACGTCTCCCCCACCAACGATAGGGACTCGAGCGCGAACTGCGTGGCGTAGGTGAAGCAGATGCCCCAGCACCCGACCCAGCCGCCGGAGGGCTGTTGCACGGAGTGGAGGTAGGTTATGGCGTGGGTTATTGTAAGGCTGTGGGAGGAAACGGGGTTAGCCAAGGAAGAGGGATTAAAGGAGGAACGGGGATTGGGCGAAACGGGATAATCAGGAGAAACAAGTTGAGCGTGGGAAGGGGAAGGGGATGTAGGTATGCAAAGGAGACGGGGAGAGAGGAGGGAACGGAAGGGACGTACTCAATCTCGGCAGCTCGATAATCGGGGTAATACTTCCTGAAGATAGAAAGAGCGGTAATAGTCGACGTCGTGCACTCCGGATACGCGTACTCGAT
This sequence comes from Pterulicium gracile, assembly GCA_004369125.1. Taxonomy (NCBI): domain Eukaryota; kingdom Fungi; phylum Basidiomycota; class Agaricomycetes; order Agaricales; family Pterulaceae; genus Pterulicium; species Pterulicium gracile. The sequence goes on from ML178839.1 coordinate 125,830, forward strand.
CATGATGTCGCCTGTGAAGATATCGTCAGTGTGTGCCGCTAGAGAGAAAAGCGTGGGGGCGAAAGAGGCAAAGAGAAAGGCGTGGAAGCGACGTCACGTCGACGAATCGCAAATCCCGTCGAGGCGGCAGAAGTGAACCAAGAGCAACTTCACGAGTCACTCTGAGAAGAAACCCGATCCGCACTAACCAAACACCTCCGCCGGATTAATCCACTCCAGCCACCTCGGGCCCCTAATCAGCTCATAACTCGCGAACCCTCCACTCGGGTTCTGCATCGTGAGAAGGACGTCGACGGCGTCGCAGAGTCGGCGGTCGGAGATGAGTTGCGGGATGCCTCTGTGGATGGGAAGGAATTAGTAGGGGGATGCGGGTTGAGAGAGTGGGTGGGGAGGGATGAATGAATGAATGGTGAGCATAGATGAACAGGCGGGAAGAATAAAAGAATAGACGGAGGGGAGTGCGCTTGAAGAAGCTGCGAGGACGGGAACGGGGGACGAGGGAGGCGACGCCTTCCCCCGGAGTAGCGCGAGAATTGAGAAGATAAAGATATCAAATGGGCGCGGGATGTAGGGAGGAGGGTAGAAAGTGCATACACGTCCAGAACGGGGTGGATGGCTCAAAACCCGGGGGGGGGGGGGGGGATACAGTAGGAACCGGGACCACAACCAACGGAAAGACTCACTCGACTTGGTTCTGGAGATATAAAACCGCCTTCAACCCCTCCCCCGTACAATCACTAACCGTGTACCCCTGCTCTCGCGTACTGAACCCCCTGTGGATGAACCGACGTCAGTATCGTGTCTGTACCCCGTCGCATCTCCCCCCACCACATCACCCGACCCCACCGCCGACCATCCAGAAGCAAAGCAAAGAAACCCACTAACCAAGCCCCCTTCGTCGTATGCCTATACGCCACCTCATACCACTTCGGATCATCCAATATCTGCCCCCCATCCAACCACCCCAACGCCCTCCGCACACTATCCATATCTCCCTCCCTTTCCTTCCCCTCCCTCCTCCCTCCATTCTCCCCGCCGTTCGCTCCGAGCTCGCCGTTCGCTTCAGCCTCCAACAACCCGCTTTCCACGATCCCCTGCATTATGAACGAGAGGTCCCAAAGTTGCGACCCATTCGTCCCAGTAACGCGTAGCCCTTCCTCGCCCATCCACATGAAATCTCTCCTCCGCAGCGAATGCATCTCATATGCGTGAGAAGAGGGGCCGTCGACGAGGAAGCGGACGATCTGGTTCATCATCTTGTTTACGGGGGCGAGGCATTGATAGGATGTGTTTTCGTCTTCGTATACCACATGCTGGTATGCGATGTCCATGGCTTGTTTTCGGACGAAGGGAACGAGGGGCGATACGAGCTCCCACACCCCCAGTAACTTGTTCATCACGTCAAGTAAGTGGGTATGTGGGGTATAGACGTCGACAGAGGCGATATTATTTCGTTGGCTTGGCCAGTGGATCGTTTGGTAGGGTTGTGTGTAGAGTTCGGAGCGGAGGGAGAGCGTGAGTGGGTTGAGAGGGTGGGTGTGAGAGGAGGCGTAGATGTATGACATGGGGAGGTAGACTTGGCGTGTGTGGATCCACCAGCGGTGGGGGTGGAAGGGGAGGAAGTTAGGGAGAAGCCTATGGAGAGTTTTTGAGCAAGGGATGGGGAAGGGGAAGGTGATAAGGGGGTTGGGGAGGATGGGGTAGGGGAGGAGGGGAGACGTACCACAGTTCGGGAGGGACGGGGTTCATGCCTTCCCAGGAGTACACGCCGAGAACGGAGAGCCAGAATTTACCCCACGCGGGGATACCCGTTGCACCGCCTATAGAAAGAGACGCGTTTACTCAGCTATAAGATGCTGCAGAAGGAGGGGGAAGGGCGCACCGAGCTTATGCAAATGCGCACGCGCTTTAATACACACCGGATGCTCCGCATCGACACCAAGAATCCTCAGCGAAACGTAATTCAGCGCCGTCCCAAAAACCGTCGAGTGGCCCTCTATATGTCTATCCCCCCGGAATAAAAACGCATCAGTTCCTCTCCTCCCCTCTTGCGAAAAGAAAAAGTGACAGCGTACATTCCCCACCCCCCATCCTCAGGATGCGCTCGGTTGAAGAGGTACCTAATCATCTCCAGCCTCTCTTCCCTCGTGAACGGCATGCCCGTGATATACGAGCTGATCACCAGCCCGGGGAGAATGAACATCGGACCGCCGTATTCGCCCGCCCAGTGTCCATCGGGGGATTGAAGGTGTTTGTAGAATGTGTATCCGTTTCTCGCTGCTTCGAGTGGGGTTTTGGGCTTGGGGAGGGTGGGGAGGTTCTGTTGTTCACATGGTTAGGACTGGGAGAGGAAGGGAGGAAGGGAAAGCGCACGAGTGGTATCCCCAACCAATACCTATCTACCTCACTCTGTGGCCAATTCGCAGCTTGTTCGTCGGTGCGCATGTATTGCCATGTGTGTCGGCCGCCGTCGTTGACGAGGAGTCTCCAGCGGGTTAGGTCGGTGAAGGGGGTTGTGCCGGAGGCGGGGACATCGAGGGGGGTGTAGTCTGCTGCTACTGCCATGGTGTTTTGGAGGAGGAGGAGGAGAGGGAATATGTAGGGAATATGTAATGGGGAGGAGGAGGAGAGGGAGTATGTAATGGGGAGGAGGAGGAGAGGGTGTATGTAATGGGATGGTGTAAGAGTGGGACGATGAACGCGGTCACGTGCTCGAATATGGGGCATGTTTTTGGGTGGAAATCTGGTCAGAGTTTTTAGAGTGGTTCGATTCTTCGATGAGGCCAAGATATTCTTTGGAGAAGAGAAGAGGCCACTGGAGCAATAGATCATACAATTCGACCTTCTCTTCCTAGGTACAAGTATGTCCATATGCTACACAGTACGTTTCAATCTGGTCCTGTCAAGATTTGCTCTCAGCGTTCAAGATCGAAAACTCGTGCCAGCTGCCAAGAAGTACCTGGAGCCTGCAGGGGGACACAACTTTATGCTAGTGAACCACAATTCGGCTTACAAGTATGCCATGTAGAGTGCACTATGTTTCTCTCCGCCCGACATGCCCATCTTACGTCGCTGCGCTCCCCTTATGCATCTCTTGCGCGTCTCTCCAATCGCCTCCGAATCTCGAATAATCGTCTTATTTGCACCACCATCTCCAGGTACAGCTATCTAGTATACATCATTTCCAAAGAGGTATCATCAGTATACTCGCCTACTGCTTTAATCCTTGACCCGTCGAGCCCAAAACCTCAGCCTGCAACCTTACCAGGATTCATCACACGTGACCGCGTCCCACCTTCCCTCCTCCTCCCACCACCATGCCGGTCATCGAAGAAATCTGCGACTCTGAAGAGTCCTTCCGACCCTCTCCTCCATCTAAAAGGCCTCAAATAAATCTCTCAGATCTTCCCTCCGTTCCATCCACGTTCCGACACGATCCAACGCTGAGCCACGACGATGCGGATTTGAACCACTCTGATCCCGCCGGTGTTGATTTGGACAAGTGGAAGGCAGATGCGGAGCGGACGCTTCTCGAGGTTCGGGACTTGGTTAGGAATATCAGGGAGAAGACGGGTGGATATGGACAGGGGATGAGTGCAGAGGAGGAAGAAGACGCCAGCACCGTTTATTTCGCTGCCCAGTTTGACAATGGGACTCAGGCGTGGGTAAACGAGCAATCGTCCCTCTACGCCCAAGGTACATCCCCACCCTTCACCTTACCTCCTCATTACTCACCCACCTCCGACAGAGATCTTAAGGTCATACACCCCACCCCCCACCTCCCTCCTCCACGCCCTCCTCTCCACCCACCTTCGCCCCCTCTTCATCGCGCACCCCCATCCCAACCTCAGTTCCACCGGGCGCAAACGCCAGGGACAATCACAGGGGCAGAACACAGACCATTACTACTCCGAACAAACATGGAAAGACCATCCTGGCGTCGGCTCCGTCCTAAGTTGGTGCGTGCGGAGTATGCAGGTGTGTCTCTTTCCCTCCTTCCCTCCCCTCTCCTCTCCGCTCCTCTGATATTGATTCGATCGGTGTCAGGCAGACCAATACGAATCCCTGTGGCCACTCCTCCTCCCCCCTCTCATGGCCTTCCTAGACGACTACCAGCTCCCCTACCGCCTCGAAGGAACACGGATTGTCGATGCTTTCTTGGACACTGTGCCGAGGGAGTTGGTGAGGAGGACCGGGGTGGGTGAGGTGTTTTATACCGTGCGTTCTCTTCTTTCTTTATTTATCTTACATGCGGGATGGGATGGATGGTGCTGACGACGGATTGGATTGATTATAGGCGATGTCGAAATCGACGCAGTTACTTAGTGACCCGCTCACGCCGGGGCTTTTGTCCGCGACTATCCCCGCTCTACTTCGTCTCATTGATCTCACCACAACCACTACCACCACCACTCGCCCCATCACCTCAGGCTCTGTACTTGGCAGCAAAGCTACCAAACCCGAAGCAGAGCGATTCACCAAGTTGTGCAAACTTCTCGGCGAACATATCATCGGCCACGTATGGGTATACGCGTCTGAGAACGTGGACGTGATGCGTGCGACAACGGATGTGCTGCCTGGTGTGGTGGGGGCGTTGGGAGTTGGGGGGGTTAGGTATTTGAAGGTGCGCTCTCGTTCCATTCTCGTTCCGATTCTACCCCGGTGTGATTGTGCGCTGATACATCCGATGGCACAGGCGATCATACCACAACTCCTCCACACCCTCTCCCCACCCACGCCCGTTCCCTCTTCCCTACAAATATCCACCCTCGTTGCGCTCCAAGCTACGTTCCGGACCTGCGCACCACGAATCGCGAGATGGAGAGAGACGATCTTAGCTGGGCTTGCGAGGGCTTGGGTTCTTCTTTGCGAGCCCGCTCCCCCGAGGGAGAAAGAAAGGGAGGCAGGGCTCGAGAAGGAGAAGGCGAGGCAGACGGAGGCATTGAGGGAGAAGAAACGAGGGAGAGAGACGGTGAAAGCCGAACTGGTAAAGACGTGTTTGGTGTTGAAGGAGGTGTGTGAGAGAGAGGGTGGGCCCGGTGTGAAGGTTCGTTCCGTTCTTCCTGCCCGTTCTAGTTTTCGTCTTTGTCTTGCTCGGCTCGTATTCTGCTAGTTTTGCTCTTCGTCTTGCTCATTTCGATTCCCGTCTGCTCGTTTCGGTCTTCCTCTTCCTCCCTTCCTCTCCCTCCCTTCCTCTCACTCCCTTCAGTCTTCCTCCCGCCCAACTTGTCTTTATACTGATACCTCGCTCGACACTCGCTCGACACCAGGTGGAATACGATCGCCTCATGGGTCTAGATGCAGGGATGTTCGCAGGGCTGCTGGGGAGGGATGGGGGGGTTGTGGTCGGCTGATTTCCGAGATCGGTATTGGTGGGGTTGATGTTGAGGGGATGGGGTCGAGTATAAGGATGGGTTCAAGTATAAGGATGGGGTCGAGTATGGGGCGGCAGACGAGTTGGTCATGGAGACGAGCCGGGTGTGGGGGACGAGATGGGTGGAGGGACGACCTAGGGATGCGGACGACCTAGGGATGCGGACGAACTGAGGATGCGGACGAGCTGGAGATTGTAAGCTGACTCGTACGCGCAACCTCTGGGGACTGGTGATTTCCGGCGTTACTAACGCTGTGATTATTAGATTTATCGATGGGGTCGAACGCCCCGGATATTGGACTCGACTCGAAGAATGTGGTTTCTGAGTACCAGGTCGTGTACGAGTCCCAACTCACGACGTGGAGAAATAAGCGCTGTTCTTTAAATGAGAACCATCTGAACTCCGACCGTCATTCGCACGGGTCATAGGAGCTTAGTTTGCAAACTTCGAGCCTGGCGACTTCAGCTCGATGCATCCAGTCCCAAACAGAGAACGCCGCGTCGATAGGCATTACTTCTGTCCCTCTCGCAAAGCTTGGTAATACTGTACATAATACAGATCGTGAGGTACGTAGGCGTCAATCCGCTCGCTCATCTAGACGCTCTTCACGCCAGGAAGCAAGGACATCTCGAAACGGTCCTCTTGGATCAGTCGCCAGTTTTTGAACCTGGAAGTCGCTGTGATCGAAGATGTTCAGCTGACCGTTCTGCAGTGAGGCAAGCGACTTGGAACTACCCACCGAGGATCATGAATAAAGTCAACTCTCTCCCTTAGTTTCGCTGTTAGAGCTGTAATCCACCGCTGTCCCAACCGTAGCTACTCGAGTTGATACTCGGAATCCGCCGACGGATTGGACAGGAAGCAATCGATCTCCACTCGCAGGGGTGAGATTCCGCTCGCGACGGTCCTATCATTGACCACGGCTTGAATCCCCTCGGGCGCGAACCTGGTGTTGACAATCTGTAGGATTCTGAGCTTGGGAAAATGAGGTGACTCTCCGAAATGCCTGTCATGGCTGAGAAAGCCTGGGATATCGCTGCAATTAGCGTCGCCGCATGGATCTGCGCCTGGGACGGATATCGCACCGATCTGGCGTCAGAAAGCTGGAAGTAGACTCGATGGATAGTGAAGAACGCACCTAGAAGTTGGTCTGAATCGAGAAAGTCCATCACCCCCGGCCAAGAGAGATCGTTCGAAATGACGAATTCTTCTATCTCCTGGAAGGCACAAAGGCGGAGGAGATCGAGCACCCACGGGGATGAACGCAAAAGAGAAAGGTCTTCATATGGCGCGGCCAGTCCAGCTCCATATGACGGATGGTGGGACCCCAGTGTTCGAACATGGATGAAGTGCGCGTGCCACGTGGGGGCGTTCCAGTTTTGACAAGGACTAGTGATGATCCGTAGATTCTGTATCCTAGGGAAGCTGAGGGAGCACATCGTCCGTCGGAGACCTGGCGGGAGATGCAAGGGCAGCTCGACGACCAGTGTGGTGAGGTTGGAAAGCACGATGCTCGGTTGCACTACCGATTCATCATCCTCCTCCGCTTGCTCCTGGGTAACTCTGAACGTGAGGCTTCGCAAAGACGTACATCGCTCGAGAACTTCCAGAAGCTCAACTGGCGAGTTGAATGTGCTCTGTAATGTGAGCTTCTGTAGACGTGATAGGGGGAATTGGTCGAGATTCCTCCACGAGCCCACGGTGTTCATAGGCGCGCGCCATACTGCGCCCTTGATTTCCCTGATCGTAAGAGCGACCAGGCTGGGAAGCGACGCAGGAGTGAACGCAGATCCGAGCGGAAGCCCCAGACCCACTCTCCCATAATCGCGATACTCTCAGAGTCGAAGAAGACCGAAGTCGGGGTTGGGGGGCAGCATGCTAGAAAGCGACATGTGCCCTGAGTGGCCGAAGATGTCGTCGCTGCCGCGCCATTCGGGCAGGTAGAGAAAGAGATTCTTCCATTGATGCGTGTGTTTTCCTAGCTCTCAGATTACGGATTCCAGCCGGGGACAGATGGGACCACGATGGAGGAATACGGTTAGCGGAAGGTTCCACGATCGCTGAAGCTGGAGTTGGCAGCGAGTGAGGTGGAGGTCGTGATGACACGAGGTGACTGTGACTATCCCGCAAGGTCCGGTGCAGAGCTCGACGTTCGTCCAAAGTGAAGGGGATTCGCATGCAATTCTCCGGAAAGACTTGCACACTGCCGCTATGTTCCACGGTTCTTGAGCGCCTAAATGAGGGAAGCCTCTCGATCCAAGAGTCAAGATCTTCTCATCATCGAGTGTCGGGAGGCGCTGATTATCCTGGGATACGATGGCGAAGATGTGGTGAAGTACTTCATCGCAGACCTGCACGGCATTGACATCCATCTCTCGGCGAGACTATCGAAGAAGAAGGCCTGTGGATGCTGTTCGGATGTTTAACGATGGTGTTGAGGCAAGTTTATGTAGACTTTCTGCGGATTTGATCTCGAATCTGGGAAGTGAGGTCACGAGGTACAATCAAATGAAGAGCGAATCAAGAGCGAATGAGCTTAGAAAGAACCCAATCCTGGCCGGTTCCAAGTCTCTGGACAGGGCTGAGACGACGTTATAGTTGAATTTGAGGAAGGTCAGGAAAGATCAGGCCCTGAAAGTCATCCTCGAACGCGACTCCCCGTCTGGCTTAGTTGTAGCCCAACGGAATACGTAGCCCAGACTCCGATTCGCTCTGTATGAGCTCGAGTTTCGGAGTGGCTTCCGATGAACATTAGCATGCTGACCAGTGTTTGCGATAGGTGCGGGCAGAGGTTTGGCAGATGATACTTAGACGCGTCTGACATATTCTTACACGGCGACAGGTAGAACACAGGCGAACATAGAAGTATTTTCGCGAAGGAGGAGACAAGTGTATTCGTCCTAGCTTGGAGGGAGAGACTAGACTGACAGCACAGGACTTGGAGGCGCTCGACCTTCAGAGCTCACGATGAGTCCGATGACAAAGGAGATGCCCGCCGCATTCCCTCTTATTGTATTCCCTAGGCTTTCGATCCGAGAAGGTTAGGCGGCACATCTATTCAGAGCAACCATGACGCTCGCTCTTCAACTTGTGCCTGAGAACACACAGCAGATACACAAACACTGTCAGACAGACTCGTCCAGATCGCAGGTCAATCCTTCCATTTGGCCTTATTAGCAGTACGTACAGGTGATATATCAATTACTCTTGCCCATAGGGGTAGTACTATTCTATCGAGTTTTATCGAGTTTCGAGGAACGATGTGTGCGAGAATAGGTTACTGTGGGTCGGTATGGTCGAATAACGCACACAGTCCTAGTCCAGCCCAGCGCCGAGAACGTCAACGCTGGCAGGAGCGCTCTACCAGGCGCGCATGATAGAATTGATGGTGACGTCCATTCAGAATTCACGTACCTGACCGAGCAGAGGTCGGCCACTGCATGATACGGCCCCAGACATGAGAGTGCTAGGCTTGCAACACTGCTGTCGTTCTTGAAGGCTGAATGATGAACTCGTGGGAAGTCGACGGGTCGTTCTCGTATTTCACGGTGGGCGCCAGGAACTCGGGGCAGTTGTCACCGCATCTGGTTCGTCATTTTCTCGGGCCTAAGGCAAGTCCGACGCTTGCAGTGAGAAGTTAGTGCGGAAAGCTGGCTGGAAAACGAATCAACGATGGACTAATAGTAACTGGTCGACGTTTAAGGACAGGAAAATATGCTTAGGTAATCTGATGTCTGATCGCAAATGGACTCGAGTCTAGATCTCGTCGCTGCTGCGTGCGCACCTTCATGATCTCCGGCGATGCGACACGAGAGAGCGTACACGCGTGGGAGCTTCCTTGCACACTGCGAGCTCCATTTTGATGGTACAGTTCATCCATATTGCAATATAGTAGAGTTACAGAACGTATGCCCTCCAAAAAACCAAGAAACTATCCAAAGTACACCAGCCTCTTCCAGATCCAAGTATCAAACCCGACGATCCCAAGTCTAGTTCTTCTGGACGTTAGCACTAGAAGCGAGGTCAGTATCTTGAAAAATCGCAATAGTTTACACCACTTACCCGTACTGCCCTCCGTAGTTGCCAGGTGGGCTGTACTCGCAAACATGGAAAGCCGCCTTGCCGTACTACAAGAAAGGTGTGTTCGTCAGTCCGAACGTCAAGAAATCAGTCTATCTGGAAACAGTCTTCTTACCTTGGGGTCAAAGATACCATCACACTGTGCCGATGCGCAACCAATCTGGGTGGTGGACTTCCACACCATCTGGGTCCAATGCGAGGCTACAGGGCTGTTGGGGTTGTACTGGCTAACCTCGTTCGCCCAACTGTTCAAGCCGTTCGCGACGGTCCCCAGGCTTCCGGTTCCGGCGTAGAGGTTCTCTGCAACAAAGGAGTTTTAGTAAAGACAAATTTCTGCGCTGAAGGGCGAGGAGACGGAGATGTGAATCTATGCTCACCACCGTATGCACCGACAGCGCCTCCAGAGTGTTGGAACTTGCAGCGGTTAGCCCAGTTCTGGGCAGCGTTCGCGAGAGTGTCGCTCCATACGAGCGCCTTGGCGTTGTGTCTAGCACGGACGGTGTTGTGGCCGTTCAAGTAGGCGGCCTTGTCGGCAGCAGAGGGAGCACGGGCCTCGAGCTCCTGATCGACGGGGCTAGCAAAAGCACCGGAAGAGAGGGCGAGAATAGCGGCGAGGATGGCGACGAAGCGGGGCATGATAGAAGATGTGGGAAGGGCAGTGAAGCTCTGGATACACCTCGAGCGATAGCGAGTCCCTTAAGTATGTACATGGACCGCTCATGGATACTCTGGACGCCGGCGACGCGTGCGCTTAATGGAATGAACATCGCGGCCGGGATTCCCTTGTTGTGCATGTGGTTCAATACCTTCTCGGTGGTAGAAGGGTTCCCGTGGACGCACGTAAAGCACGGTAACAAGCAACGGATGAATGGCAGGAAGTCGTTTGAAACAGTGAGCTTCGGGTGGCGACTGCGGGAATCAAATCAATTAAATGATGGGGCCGGATTGTGCCCAACCCGCCTTCCAAGCTCGCGGCGCGCGTAGACGGAAATAGCCTCCTCGTGAATGGGAACTTCTTCGTCAAGCAGGCAAAGAAGTCAAATTTGAAGAACATCCTTGGGTAGCACAGGCAACCGCTGAAGCATTTGCGTCGGGATTGAGGATACATACATCGCAGCTGGTGATGTACAAACTCGAAGCACGGAAGAGTCAGAAAAGCACAAGATGAGTATGATCTATCAAGGAGTGCACACGCGATACTACGTACTCAACGCGACTCTAGCTCGGGTGCGGAAGGTGATACCAACCGTGTTGAGTAAGTATGATCAACGTAGCCCAGACCTAGCGTTAGCGCAATCCCGCGATGCTGCGGGCTGATAGTCGATGATAGAGTTGCGGAAGGTAGTAGGACTGTGACAAAAGCGCCTACTAAGTACGAGTCGTCATTCAGCATCGCCTCACGAGCATTGGCCAAAGCGAAAAGACGCACTTTGATCATCACTGCAAGACCTTCACCGGTGAAAACCAAGCGCATCTTCCAGATCCAGCATATACCCCGTCATCGCCTTCCTCCACTGCGTCTTCGTCCAGCAATTTTCGTGAAGCGCACCCCGAATAACCTCCAGCCTCCCTCGATGAGGCGCGCACTCCAAAGCCCCAGCCTTCCCCTCAGAAGGAGCATCGTCGAAACCCAGCCGCATTCGTCGATACACTTCCTGGCCCATCTCCGGAGGTACGACTTCATCGAGCTCGCTAGTCAAAACCAACGCATCCGAGTTCAACCTCCGAAGCACACTAGGCGACGTCTCGTCCAGCGCCGCCAACGCGTCCCACCGATCTAGCACAAACGGAGTAAGATATTGGTACGGCACCCATTTCTGTGGATACAACGCCTCCACCATGTTCGGGATGCTTGAGAACGGGTTTTCGAGTATAAGCCCCTGGATCCGCTTGTATCGTGAATCGCGTTCGTCTAAGAGGGAAGATAGAAGGCAGATGGCGATGGTGGCTCCAAGTGAATGTCCGTATATAGTGATGGGTATATGAGGTGGGTAGGCGTCCAACGCGTAGTGGAGGGCGGCGTGGTAGTCTGAGGTGAGGGAACGTTGGCTGGGTCCAGATGGAGAGCCGGTGGACTTCCAGTACGAGCGAGGGGAGACGCAAACAATTTCCAGTGAGTGAGTTGAATGCTTCGAGGTGTGTCGTGAAAGCGACAGTCGGCTAGATGGATGTGGAGGAGATGTCGACGACGATGAGGAGAGGATGGACTGGAAAACAGGCAGTCGGTGAAGCGTATTCCCAGCGTTTCCTGCGAGAGCATGGTCAGAAGGACTTCAACACTCTAGCTCCATGAAACACACCTTGGAAGTAAAGCATTATGCTGCTCGGCTCTCCCTGGCCATGTCGTCCAACAGTCACCCCATACAGCGTCTGACTATCGCCTCGCACACAGATCTCACGTACGCTCAGTCCTTTGACTTGACTGGCGGGAACATCGGACAAAGACTCCTGCCGAGCACCAGGGGGGATGTAGCCTAGTTCCAATACATGTCAGCCCAATGCTCAAATGTCATCCGAGGAGAACGCGTACCCATGTAGATGATCTTGCGCTGGAAAACGACCATCATCAAACACTACTGCACGTCTGCGTTAGTTTAACTTCAGCTAGCAAGTCAGTTCGTACAAAACAGACCTTATACACCCATAAAGCGAGAGGAAGCCCTGTGAAAACAGCAAGTGCCGTCCAAACGGAAGGCGAACTATTGGAGCTAACTCCAGTCACCACATCTCCGCCGGCAATTGGGAGGAGGCTCAAGTGGGTAACTTGAGGGCTTTGAAGCAGACGTAGCAGACGAAGGTCTCGACGCGGAAAAATGAGTTGCAAAGATGGTAAATTTGAGCACGGAAAGCGCCTGAGTTGACGGGCAAGCAGGGCTCTCATATGGGCATGGGAGTAGGACGCAAGTCCTAGGTGTGTGCGGATCTGGCACGAGTGCTGGGTTTGATGCAGAAACATCGATATATTTGGGTATATTTCAGACGAAATCAGTTTGTTGAAACAATTGGCTGGGTCTCACGTCCATATTTGGACATACGCTCCTGGACCTGACCTATGTGCGCTACGCTCCTCCATCTATCTTGAATCTCGACGACGGCTCCGGACGTCTTGCTCAGCGCAAACT
>ML178839.1:141226-178705 GCA_004369125.1 Pterulicium gracile
TTGTATCCAAAGAGAAAGGAGATCCAGATACGATTGTGCGAAATGCTTGCACACTGCCGCAAGGTTTCACGGTGCTAGAGTGACTATACTTGATCGATTCGTGAAATCACCCTGGTCGAGTTCGACCAATGGGAAAGATTGTTGCTGAATTACGATGGTGAAGATGTGGTGAAAAACTTGCTCGTCGAGCGATACGCCTTTGATATCCATGGGTCGAGGATCAATGAGCAGATTTTGGATGACAGTGGACTTGGTTCGAAGGAAGAGCAATTGATCACGACGTGCGACCGGAATAGAAGAGACGCGCAGAGATAGTTTGTCGAAGATCGTCGAGACAGACGCAAGCGTAGACGAGGAGTCTGGAGTTACTGATGTTTATGCATTTTACATTATATAGATTTACACTAGCTCATGGTGATACAGAAATTTCGACTTTCACTGGTATCAAGCAATCTCAAGATATCAAGGACGATCAAAGCATTTAGCTGTTGACCTCCTTCTGGGCCTCGCCAGCCTCCTTGCGGGCGTTGCCTGGAACCGAAAAGTCGCGATCAGCATCCGAGCATCGCGTAGAGCAATACGGAATGCAACTCACCCTGCGCTTGCTGGGACTTGTCGCCGGTGACGGCGCCAACGACGGAGTCCTTGTATCCTCCAGCCTGGTCCTTGGTTCCCTCAGCGTAACCCTTGGCCTGGGCAGCCTTGTACTCGGCCTCGCCTGCAGCGTGCTCCTCCTTGCCGGAGGTCTGCCAGCTGGTGGCACCGGTAGCGTTACCGATCTACAAGAAGATCGTCAGCATCGATCGCAATGAGCTCGTAGATGAATGGAAACTTACAGCCTCGACGACGGTACCCTTGGTGGAGTGGAACTGTCCAGAAGATTTGGTGGGCTCGTTGTAAGACATGATGAATAAGTAGAGTTTGGTTTGGTGAGTGGATGAGTTTGTGTGGGGTGTTTGTTTGGAAATATACTACGCCGACGGGTCGCTTATATACCGCTCACCGGTAGATGCCTGATTTGGTAATCCCGAGAGCGTCGTGGCCAATTAGATGGCGTTGACGTCAGATGGCTGGGGCTATGATGTCACGAGTGACATAATAAGCTGACCGGATCCTACCTCCTCCTCCTCGTACGTGGCTCCGTGCAGCGGCTCCCGGCTACACCGACTTGACGTGAGATGTACTGCAATGTAGGCGGAGCTGGCGAAATGTCGAATAAACGGCCAGAATGGCAGTGTACGACTCTCCAGTCGTTAGCATGACTCTTAGCCTCCACGCAATGAACCGATTGGACGACGGTCGACTGAGCTCAGGGTCTTTGGGGAGAATCCGATAGATTTGCGGGAGATGGCGAAGAATGCTGAACTTGAAGCACAGATAGTGGGTCTCCGTATATCTTGTTCGTAGACGAACGAGCGTCCGATGCGTCCCAAAGTTGTCGCAACTCGGTTGTATTCGCGGACGAAAAAGTGTAATAGTAGAACAGAGGCGCCGCTTCGCGGCTCGCATGTAGCTTTACAGCGTCAGTTCACCCCACTTCGAGATGTCTACAACTCCGCGAGTCGCCCCGAGAGTTCTGTCGCGGCGACCCGCCTCAGCTTAGACCTACAAGAGGACAAATATCAGTAAAGGTGGTTCATAACGCGGAGAAGAGTGCAGCACGTACACGTACTTCCTCCGTTCTTTCACCGTCTTGTCTGTGCCCAAACCTCACCGATAGCAGAACCATCTTCGTCAAACCGTCAAACCACTGCCACGCTTCCATCTGCTCAAAGCTCCTCGTCGTCCGCGAAGAATCTGCCCAACAAAAAAGACGTCTTATTAGCCTAAGATCAAGCTGGATGCAGATTCAATGATGAGAACTAGGGCGCACCTCCTTCAACGGCCTCCCCAATATCCGCAACCGCGCACGGAGACATTCGCATCACACGTATCCACCATACTCCAGGAGTACGACCGTAGAGTGCGCCGAACCCCACGAGGACGGCCATTGTCGAGCAATGAGTTCTAGATTACGTGAACAGGAGAGAGGACGTCAACTCGACTGATCCGTCATGGAGAAAGCTGGCTCGTACCTGCGATTACGACCCAGAGATTTTGCAGTGGAAAGCTCTCGTGTCTTCATGCCCCATCCCTTCCCACCTCATGACGAACCATCGCACAGTTCTGGTCCAACCTCAAACTCGGTCCGTCCAAGCTAAAACCTTCCTCCCACCAGTCCAACGTGACTTCGAGAACGAGATGAAACGAGGGTCGACATGTACTCCGTGAGTCGGGCAGGCTGGCGAATCAACCTTTTCAGAGCGACCTTCTCGTTTTGTCAGTCGTCGAACACAGTGAACGCGCCTGCGCAAATTAGACAAGTAGCTCACCACCATCAAACCCTGCAATTCCTCTCATCTATAACAAGCGTCCTGGCGAGTTTCCTGTACATAAACTCATCCTGCACGGTCAGTAACCGATCAGCAGCCAAAGTAGCGTAGTATGTGGCTGCAGGCGTGTCATACCCGAAGTGAGGGTCTACACGTCCGTCTTCGCAACATGCAGATATTTCACATACAGCAAGCGTCTGGTGAGAGCAGGGTAACGCGTGGGGTGCAAAGCGATGGAGCAAATAACATTGGTGTCATGGCGGTCAACATGAGAGGGCAGAGTGGTGGTAGTGATCCGCCATCACTGCTTAGCTTCAGCCCCACCGACGTACGTGAACGATAATTCATTCCAATGAGTCGGACTGAGTGAGAAAGAGAGAAAAGCGCCTCGCTCAGGCCTGCTGAGGCTTGATTGGAAAGTACAGAATACACGTAATATACGCGGGGCCTCGCTCACAAGGCAAAAAGCAAGCCACACGACCTCAGAATGAAAGCACAAAGTGAATCATCGGAAAGCACTATGATGATGGTTATAATATGAGTATGTACAACACAAGCATACGTAGCTCAAGCACTGAAGCTCCCCATCGCAATACTCGGCGGCAACTCCCCCGTATCCCACTTCTTCGGCTGCGCCCCCATCTCAAACTCAATCTTCCCACCCCATCTAATCTCATCATGCCAGATGAACGACCTATTGATCTTCTTCCCATTCACACGTACACCTTGCACGTCTAAACACAACAATCAGTTTCGGTACTATTCGAGGAAAGCAGGAAAGGTGAACGTACAGAAGTTCTCCTGGCTCAAATTCTTCGCCCTAATCTTCACGTACGTCTTACTCTTTGTCGTGTCCTGGTAGGGGTTCGCCGTCCCGATCCTCAGATCAAGAGCCTTAAAGAAGGGCGCGGCGATGAGGTAGATGGGCTGGCCAGAGACGGGGTATAGGCCCATCATGTTCCAGAGGAACCACGTCGCCATCGCACCGGCGTCTAGGAAGTATCGAGGTCAGTATGGCTCAGAACGTAAATGGCGCGAGCGACAAACCTTGGTTGCCGGGGATTCCGGAGGGCTTGAGGTTGTAGTCTGTCGTCAACGCGGATTAACGATGAAGAAAGGGTGCGAAGTGAATTGCGACGAACAGGTGTTGATCAGGTTCCTCGTAGTCTCAACAGTCTTGTACTGTTTCCCGTTCATGTAGTTATACAAGAACGGCGTCTGGAACGACGGCTCGTTTCCAGGGTTGAACAACGCACTGCGATTCGTGTGCATACATCAGCTCTTCGCACGGAAGGAAAGAAAGTTAGCAGCAGCACTCACGTTCCAGCGGTATTTGCCGCACCCGCACCAGCCGAGAACCCCTGAATCCACGATGCATCCAACCGCTTCTCAAACGCCTCTTCACCGCCCATAGCCTGGATGACACCAACAGTGTCGTGCGGGACGTTGAAGCTGTACTCCCAGACGAGACCTTCGTAGGTCAACTAGCGTAGGAAATGAATAATAATCAGCAAGCGCAAGAGAGAGTCGTCGAAGAGAATGTACGTCTTACATCACCCCAGGTACATCCCCCACAGTCCGTCACGTTCACCTCATTGAACGTCCCGTTCGGGTTCCTCGAGCCAAAGAACCCAGTGTGCACACCAAGTCCACGCTCGCCGAGGTCAACAGTCGCGTTCGGGTTCCAGACTACATCCATCAGCAGCACATAAAAATCGAAAAGAAAGATGCAAACACACAGTTATTCCAATTCTGCGCCCTCCCAAAGTACTTCTTCGCATCCTTCTTCTTCCCCAGCCCCTTCGCAACAACATACGCCGCAAAGTCGTTCTGTGCGTACTCGATACCCTTCGAGATAGAGCGGGAGTAGTCGAGTGTGATGTATCCGTATTTGTGCCAGTCCGGGAGCGCATTCCTGTGGGCTCGATGAGCATGGGACAGATCGACGAAGGGAGAGAAGAAGATGTACGAACCTGCCTTCCTTGGTTCCGCCGTCCCACGCATTAAAGTCCATGTTCCTCACAGGGACCTTCTCAGCATCGGTGACGATCGCCTCATACGCGTCCTTCCAGTTGATGCCCTTGAAGCGATCGAGCCCCTTGACGAAGGCGTCGGCGAGAACGTTATCGGCGTTCGAGCCACCTTGGGTGCGTCCGTTATAGTTCCCGCTAATGCAAGTTCAGGGGCGAGCACAGTGAAGGGGAGAGGGGGAGAGGGGGTAGAACGCACCTGCGACCATCAGGCATAAACCCATCAAACCTCCACGTATCGATCACGCTCCTCAACATCCCAGTGAACCTGCTCGTGTACGCGAGGTGGAAGAAGGGTGTGGTGCTCCTGAAGATATCCCACATCTACATGACGAACTCGTGTCAGCACAATCGCCGCACATAAAGATGAAGAGAGACGTACGGTGTACCAATCATCGTAATACGGCTCCTTGCTCTTCCACCCGAGAGGGTTCTCCCCAGTGCGATCGCTAGGCATCAGCGCCGTTCCGTCTGAGTCCATCGTCAGTCCAGAGTCGTACATCCACATGCGCGAGAAGAACTTGAGACTCACATAGATGCGTGTAAAGGAGACTGAGCAGCGTCTCGTTCTTCGGCCCGTTCTCCTCTGGGATAATAATCGCCGACAAGATCTCGCTACGAGTACTAATCAGCCTTCCAAAGCACAACGAGGCATGTATGAAATCAAACGTACTCGTTCCACGCATTCCGAGCAGCTTGCACAGTCTCGTTGAAACTCTGCTTCCACGGAACCTCCTTCCTCACATGCGCGCATCTATCGCACGAAACATCTTAGCCTCACCACCAAAGGAAGAACAGAGCAGAGGAAACTCACGCCTTCTCCGCACTAAGGAAGCTGACCCCAACACGACTCTCCACCTCCAGCTCCTCGCCCTCCTCATAGTCCCAGCTAAACAGCGCACCAATAGCAAGGTTGTCACCAGCGACGATATCGTAGTACGGTCTTAGCACGACCGGGTCTTCGTGGGGGATGAGCTGGATGTAGGGGTAGAACCAGGTGTTCATCGTTGTGGCGGGTTTGGAGAAGTTTGCGCAGAAGTCTAGAGAGGTCGAAGGTAAGCGGTAGGAAGAGGAAGGGAGGATGTGGGGGAACGAGACGTACAGATTGGCCATTGCTCGCCTTGATTCCACCCGAGGTTATACCATGCGCTTCCCGAGTACCCGCTCCCGTCCTCAGCAAGAACCAATGATCCCTTTACGTATCGCTGAGCAATGTATCCCCCTCCTCCGGAAGGCAGCGCGTGTACCAAATCAACCAGAACGTGCGCTTGCGACGAGTTGCCCGAGGACGAGGTGTTGACGGCGGGAGACGAGGGGAAAGTGTAGTATAGAGAGCCGGAGTGTTGAGCAGCGGTGAGCTCGGCTTGGATGCCAGTCGTTTCGAGGGTGGTGCGGAAGTATCCCACGCTGGCAGACTGTCGAGCTCCAAGTTAGGAACAGTTTGGGAGATAGTGAAAGGAATGGCACTTACCTCGTCAGTCCTGTTGGTGAGATACGTTCTGTTATCCGCCACACTGATGCCCTGCGCGTCCAACGAGCCGATGAGAGGCATCTGCGAGACAATGCCGTATTTGGGCTGACCACCAGTACCGGACGTGTGCATCATCGAGAAGCCAGTCAGGTTGCCACGCGGGGTGTAGCCGGAGTTGGCGGAGCTGATGCCGCCTTGGTCGAGGTTTAGGACTGAGGTGTCGATGCCTAGTTTGACGGTACCGAAGGGAACGGCGGCGCCCTAGTTTTGCGACGTGTTAGAGGGGCGATTGGCGGCTCAAAGGACGATAGCGACGTACAGGGAACATGTTTCCTAGAGAGAATCAATGATAAAGTAGGGTCAAAAACAGCTAAATCGACTTGGAGATGCAATCTTACCTCCACCAAGACTACTCTACGCGTCGAAAGGAACATCATCAGTCAACAACCTAGACGAGAGAGAGGTATCGAACTCACCCCAGGAATCGCGCCCTCTGTCCCGACCTTCGGCAGCACATACTTCGTGAGATCCTCCCTGTTATTTGCAGCAAACGCAGGAGCAACGGCAGCAAGAGCAGCCAATAAACGCATAGTACAGCGTGCCATGATTATGATGGGCACTTTTCACGACGACTTCTCCATCAACGCTCCTTCTTTTAAGAACTGAGATCAAAATCCAATGTACATCCGCGTATCACGATCATAATTTTGAGCTCCATAAATTTGTTTTGCAAAAGGAGGAGAAGGCTGGAGGAGAAGGTAAGGAGGAGGTCGCATGGTCGTGTTGCGGGAAGAGAGAAGCCGTGTGCCTGAGACATTTCAAAATTTTAATTCAGACGGATACAGCCGCCGGTCCGATGGACGGCAGTTCAGTCCGTTCCTCGCGGTCCGCGAAAACATCCAGATCTCTCATGCAACGCAACTCAAATATATATCTTGTGTATATTCGAACTCTTCTTCCAACTGAGTACTCTAAATGGTTATGTGTAGCAAGATATGTGTCGAGGGAGATGCTTTGGAGCAATGAGCGATGCTATAAAGGTGATTCTCGCCTTCGACGTCGGAGCGTAGTCGCCCCGACTGCGCATCTTCTGGGGTGAAAATAATGAGTGAGGAGGCTTGGAATCGTTAGGAAAAGATGAAACTCCTTGAGCACTGTTGTTGGCAAAAGATCAAGAGACTTGAGCCTGAAAAACTGACATTCATCATATGCATTTGCACCCAGACTCTTAGCATCGAGGTCGGTTTCCTAATCGCACCAATAAATACACACTCTTTCAGCTCTTCAAGTAAAACGAAGAACACTCCTTATCTTTAGTAAAACGACGATGCAACTGCAACACAAAATAACTGGTGTTTCTTGGTGGTTTTGCAAGGAGGCCGGTCGTTCTCTCAACCTCCACTTTATCTCGAATTTCCATTCATTCCCACTGTACCACCCATACAGGGGGCCTCCTCTATGACGCGGGGTAATAAGCTGTAGGTGGGGAAGATATTGGAAAGACCACGTGCTTGCGATCGGTAGGAACGTCGGTCAATTCCGTCGGAATGGCCGCGGGTCATGACCCGGACGGCACTCGGTAGACAACACTCCTGCGTGCAGTATTATGTACTGTGCATGGGTAAAATGCATGCTCTCATTTGGAAGGCTTGCAAGTACCGCAGACGTTGGAGCATGCAGCTGAACGCGCTGTGGATAGCGGAGGATATCTATTCATGGACATAGACGCGGTGGTAGAATGCGTAAAAGCACCGCTGCTGTCCTTTGACGTCCGTTAGTCGAAAGAAGCCCGCGTAAACGGACTGCAAAGAGCAAAGATACCAACCTGAAGCTGCGCATGCTTGAGCACTTGTCAATGGGCTAGCTCTGTATAGCAGTTTTGTCACCTGTGAATTCGAATGTTTCCGTATCAAGTTCGTATCCACCTGCGTAACCCTGGGGCCAGTGTGACAGTCAGACTGGCCCGACCGGGTCATGACCTGGTCCGTTGCAACACTGGGACTCTGACTGTTGGCTCGGGAGTCGGCGCTCATCCACGCAAAACGACGACACGCAAAAGATAACTCAAGATAAGTGTCGTGATTCGTAAGGTCATAACGACGTAACCTAAGCTAGCCGCAGTAGCCTGTTCAGTATTACTGTGTTAGCGTGGCGATCTATCATAGCTATCGAAAATAAAATGATCTCGAAATCAATGCCAGAACTGTGGATATCAAAAATAAAATGATCTCGAAATCAATGCCAGAACTGTGGATTGAACACAGGACCTTCAGAAAACGCGTTGCGCTTCAGTCTGCTGCTCTCCCAGCTGAGCTATTCCGGCATGTATCACCATACCAATCTATAAAATATATCGTTTTTATGCTCAAAGACACACCACGCACATGTAGAAGTTACCACTTTATAGTAGCACTACTCCTGCACGACCAGTGTAGCCGATGTATAAGATCAGCAGCAAACGCGCGGCTGAGACGTTCTGAGTCGAAGGAGAGGACTGAGTAGGTAGTCAAACTCAGACAGTGCAAGCGTCTATGTAGTTTACTCGAAAACCCCAAGATATATTCCATGATAAGCCAGTCATAAATAACAGTAATCGCGACACTATGTGTGTAATTCAGAAGTCACCGCTCAGCATGTGTTTGCCAAGTAGTTGTGGAGAGCGAAGCAGGTGTAGTTGTCCGCGTTCTTCTTCTTGTTGGCAGAAGAGAGACCACGCGATCCGGGGCAGCCGTAGACGGTGTCAGTCGAACGGAAGACAGCGTGGGTGAGCTGACGAGGGAAGGTAAACATGAGTGAAATTCGTGATGCAGGACGAAGGATATAGATGTACCTCGTGAAGCATAACGTTGACACGGGTTTGAGGGAAGTTGGTACCGTTGCAGATAGCCTTCAGGTCTTTAGTACCAAAGAACCAGTCGCAGAAGTACGCCTGTAGATCCGAGTATCAGAGTGAATCGGGTAACGCGAACACCGTTGTGCAGAACTCACCTCGCTGCTGATGATGTTGTTACCGCTGGTAACGAGACGGACATAAGCCCCAACACCTCCACCAGCGCAGAGTCCACCAGCACGGTCCTTGCAGTGCAAGCTATAATTACAACACGATCAGAATCGTCTCACAAGCCTACAAATATCTCGAGACGACTTACCCTCGGTTCCCAGACGAAGCCAAGTCTCCCGCAACACGGTCAAAGTTGTACCAGATGTCGTTACGGCTCGCGTCGTTGAAGTAGGTCTTGAACCTGGCCGAGTTAGGCGACTGCTTGATGTTGGTAGCAGCACCGCCGGCGACGGCACGGGCCTCTTTGAGAGCGGCAGCGAGGAAGTTGCGCCTCGTGGCGTTGTCGCAGACCGGGGTGGAGGTCCTGAGACCGACCTCCGACTCGTCATCGTCAGGGAAGACGCTGCGCTTGGCAACGTCGTCGGTGACCTCAACATCGACAGACGTGCTCTCCAGGACGAAGTGGGCGAGCTCGGAGTCGGGGCCATCGGCGACCTGGAGGTTGACGGAGGTCTCGAAGGTGAAGACACCGGTGCCGGCAGCCTCGAAGGCGTACGAGGCGGCGACGGTGTGGTTCACGGCGATGGAGCCACCAGCGGGGATGGTGATAAACGCAGCGTCGATATCGAGGGCTGGGATGATCTGAAAGCGAGAAATGTCAGAAACGGTTAACGGCTCGTGGGGTTGCCTCAGTAACGCACCTCAACACCGCTAAAAGTGACTGCCTCGTCGCCCTTCCTCACGTTGAAGGACTTGGTTGGGAGCTCATCAAGGACGCTGCCGAACTTGACGAACTTGATGTCCTCCGAGGTGGGGTTGGACACGACGGCGGTAAGAATGATGTCGTCGATGGAGGCGACGACGGGGGAGACTGCGCTCAACTTCACGGTCAAGTCTCCGCTGGAGAGAGCGAGGGCCGTGGCGGCGAAGGTGAGAAGGGCGGCAGAGCAGCGGAGCATGTTGAGCTTATAGGGGAGAGAGTTGACGAGGAAGGATGAGGATTGATCGGAAGGAGAGGGCAGTCTACTTTTCTTGGTTGCTGGTCAGCCAGGTTTTATAAGTTTCTCGGGTTGGTGGAGAGGAAGAGGGACCATGCGAGCGACTTCAACCAAGGATCGCTCTACCGATGACGCACCGCAACCTAAAGAAACGTCCCTGAGTTCCTGCACCTTATTCCTTGATAGAAGCTCAATTGGTACAATGACATGCCATTCCGGGAGGATGAGATGCTTCGCCCGAGGGTAGACACCGGCAGTGTTCTGGACTTCTCGACAAGACGTGCGGGGGGTGCACATCGCCTCTTACGCGAGAAGAAGCATTTCCTGGAACACGAGAACAAGCTCGTGACAGATAGAGAGGATCCATGCTTACCAGCAACGCAAAACTGCTCCTACCCAGAAGGTGGGACGTCAAACGTATCGAATGTTGTACGCACATAGATGATCAGCAACCAGTCCTAGAGGCCGGACTAAGGATCGCCCGGAACATCCATCATAAGTATCGAGAGCCTGAGAAGCACCTCTTGGCCTTGTTTCGGTCTGTCAGAGAAGGCGACCATACTTACCGAGGACTGGATGCAAAGATGATGCGAGGCGCGATACAAATTGCTGTGTATGCTCTGATATTTCTCGCCGAACCCAAGGGGAAACACGTAGATTGAGTTTAGGATGCGTGCCGCCTTGTGCAGCTTGGCACTGCTTGACAGGACCTTGGCGGTGGTTGTTCTGTTCTGCAGTGAGAGCTGGCAGTGAAAACGACATGATTGGTGAAAGCTATAAGACTGGGAGAGTGTCAGGCACGGCAGGAGCAGCCGCGTGACGCGACTTGGATGCGACAAGATGAAAGGCTCAACAGGTTGAAGCCGGCCATAAAACATCGGACACTCAAGTCCGTTGGTGTTCGTTCTTCTGGCTGGGTGTAGACAAGCAATGGGTATATGATTAGAAGCAGTACTACAAACCTACAGTACTACATTGCAGTCTAAGAGCATGTTCTAACACCGTGCTGAAACAGACGAATGTTGGAATACTGAGCTAGGGAATCAACTGCCTCGCCATCACCATTGGATTGGCCATATCCTCCGCCATGCGTCCAGCGACACGCAACTCCAGGCGTTCCGAGCCGATGGAAGTCCTCATCCGCTGCAGCACGTCCTCCGACCACCCATCAAAGCCCTCGATGCTGAGGTTCATCCTTAGCAAATCCTGGCCGCGACTTCCGATGATACGCGAGAAGCCCTCGACCATATCCGCCCACATCTCCCCCTTTACCCGACTCCCGTATCTCACATTTGCGCTGATCACCAGCCAGCTGACCCGCCGCCTGACGACATGTTGTTGACCTTCCATCAGGAAGTCATCCTGCGGGATAACCTGAGCAAGGTTCCGCACATCAACATCTTGGGAGAGCATGGTGAGGTGCAATTTAAGCAGTGACGAACGACATAAACGAAGTATGGGAGCGAAGCGAGTCAGATCGTGATCGGCGCGAATGTCGGTGATGTGGATGCTAGTGAGAGCGCAGGAAGAGAACGCGAGGAAGGTGGAGATAGAGGGTAAGAGTGCGGTAGATGCTGGGGCCTTGAAGACCCGTAATGAAGGGGCACGAAGTCGTAAGATGAACCAATTGGCAGTGCGACAGTGGAGATCGAGGGTAAGAGTATGTAAGTGGAGGAGCTGGAAGCGTTGTGGCCCTGAGGGCATTGGTAGAAGAGCAAGGTCCGCCGTTGACAGGAACAATTGCTCGACGTTCTGTAGCTGCCCCAGCAGCTGCGATGCACCAAACGCTGGCACGGCCCGAAGGGCACAAGTGGCGACCCGGCCCCATGGAATTGAGATTCTGAAAGTGCCGTTGAACTGGCAATGGTTAACGAACTGAACATCAACGTGGCGGAGGTTGGTGACGTCCTCGAATGCGAATGCTTTGATCGACTCCTCCGCGGCGGTCTGCAAGTCGACGTGATTGAGCGCAGACATTCGATACACCTCGGGTAAAAGGGGGTGGAAGAGGGGATGGAGGGTGTGGGTTTCGTCGAGAAGATACAGCTCTGCCCATTGAGAAGCATACGCCACGAGCTGGGAGCGGATCCTGAAATGGACGGTTTCTGGCAGCTCGCAGTGCTTGCTTGTGACGACCGAAACGCTGAGAGTCTGCGATTTGGAGCGTTGGAGTTGAAGTTCTAAACGGTAAAGCACCGCGTCGTGTGGTTGCTCCTCGAAATCTGAGTAGCACACTCGAACAGAGGACCAAAGCTCGGGAGTCCCCAACACTACATTCCTCCACCTCCTCGACACCTGGCTGATATTCCAAGGCTCCGCATGGAGTCGGAGACTGCCCCGTCTTCTATCGAGCCTGTCCTCCCAGCCTACTCTGCAATGCCCAAAAATCTCCTGCAATAGCTCCGTGGGTATCGCTCGAGCGGGGGAATGTGTCACTGGGGCCGCGAGGAAGTTCTTGGCGGGACTTTGGGGTAAGTTGACTGGCATCCTTATCGAGGCGACGCGACTGGTAGTGAGGGGGTATGGTGAGATAAATCCGGCCACCGGAGGCGACACGGTCATGAAGAAGGAAGAAGGAATGTGTAATGTGTAAAGGGGCAATGCTGAAGGGCCTATCGTAAGATAGAGTATGAGAGCGCCTCGGGAATGACGTGCAAGTCGAGCTTCGTCAGTGTCCTAAGCTACGGAGGCGTGTATGGGTTAATTATCGTAAAGGAGTGAGCTTAGAGAGTGAACGCACCTTGGCTACGTCCGCACGCCGTATGGTTCCAGGTCTTCTCCAGAAATGCGTTGGTGATGGCGGTCTAGAACGTCTTCGGGCAGAGGCGCGCCGCTACGTCGGCGATGTTCCGTGTCAATGATGCGGTGATGTGCGGAGCACCGTCCAATAACGAGGCAAAAGAAGCGCTTCGCTGCCATCTAAACGATCTGACTGGGTCCAGCAGTGAAAAGAATAGGGAGATTAGGCTAATGGACTGAGAACGGGAGAGCGACGATGGTCTCACGGAGGTCGGACGTACCTGTTCCCAGTGAAACCCGTTCAAAACCAACTTCCTGTGTCAATTCTGGCGATGCTGTCCGGCGCTGACCTTGCGAATAGGCGGGCAACATGTGTACTACCTATGTTCTTGAATCGCGTACGTTTCGACGTTTGGTGGGGACCATCATCGAATAAGGAGGGGGAGCATGAGGTCGACATGAGCGCAAGAAGTAGGAAAGGCGGGCACCCGCGTCATCATTCGGCTCGACCTGCTGTTCCATCGAACTCTTCCAACTTACACACCACTCGGCCAGAACAAGCACCGGAAACGTCTCTTACAACTACTTCTACTGATACAGGCTAGGCGTAGCGCAATATGCACTACTAGGGCCGCTCAGCGACCTTGTGAGTAGACCTACTGCAGCGTCCTTTCAGGATGGACTGATATTTACTAGACGACACTCCTGCCATGATCCATACCAGCCCAGTCCATGTCGTTTCTCTTCCTGATATCAAGAACCTCTTCTTCCAAGGCGCTCCGCGACGTCTGCATACTCCTGAAGATAATAGCTGACTGGTCTCTCCGGGAACGCATCTCACCGGTACGAGGTCCAGTCTTAAGTGTCTCGTTCTCCGTGGTATATCGATCTAGGGACCTGTGGCGTGTGACGATAAGGACGACGAGAACCGGGTAAAGTGCCTGGAAATGTCATGAGTGGTTGCCCAACTAGTGAAGGAACCCAGTACCGGGGAGCTTACAGAGATGAATAGGGCGAACCGCTGCCAAAAAGATATCGCATACGCCGGTGCGAGAGGATTTGTAGTTGGTGAGAGCGATGCGACGAGTAGTATTAGACTGACGAGCTGGAAAGCCAAGAAAGCCGGTAGACGTGAGATGAGATGTGTGCGATTTGCTGAGACGGTGTGAATTACCTGAATCGTCGAATAAAGCGCCCCAGACTCGATAAGCAGCAGTAGCACATTGCTTGCTTTCGATTTGATTATGAGCTCGGATCACTCGAGCAATCTCCGGTGAAGCCTACATAAATGTCATACAGGTCAGCAAACTTCCATTATAATCGCAAAACACAACAATATAAGTAGTTTGAGACGATGATTCACCAGGTTCATCATCGCGACGGGTCGAGTGCAGATCATGTTGACGGACGCCGATCGAAAGATGAAAAGGTGATAGTGAATCGTCAATTTGAGGCCGAGCTCGTTTGCAGGTCTCGCAAGCTACTGCCATGAATAAAGAACATGGCGACAATAGCTTTGCTAGTAGGTTGCATGTTATTGACAAGAGAGACAAAACACGGAACGACATCCAGGTCCTACCGGCTCTACAAAGGACTACTCCACCATCAAGCCTTGTCCGATGTACTTCCCACCTTTCCCGTCTCCATCCCAACTTCGACAGTAGTCTCCTCCTCCCCCTTCAGTTCAGTATCGCCCCCAGGGACGACAGCTAACGTAGCGAGCGAGGCCGAATGTTCGATACGAGGAAAGTGGATGTCAGCAGATCTGAGAATGGCGGCGACGACCACGGGCGCGTTGGCAACCATGAGAGAGACAGCGGAGATGATCACGGGTATACCGCCGGTGGTGATGATGAACGCTGCGTGAACGAGAAAGACCTGAAAGACGTACGTGGTAATCAGCTGCAAGGGAAAGATGGCGCGAGAATAAGCACGACGAACCAATGTGGTGATGATGCAGGAGGAGAATATGACGACGAGCCGCATGCGAAGGTGCTTGTCTTGAAGTGGAGCCAGGACTCTCAAAGGAGCAAAGAGCAAGAACGCGTCGGCTAGGATGTCGGCTGTGAAAGTAAAAAAAATTACTTTCACGGGTGGTAAGTACAGCGGTGAACTCGTTACGCACTAGTAAGCTGGCTAATCGCAACACTGTCTCCCAATCGGCATTGAGGCTTCGCCATCGCCTTCCATCCCTTCGTCGTTTCGCATACCCAGAACAGCTGACCAATAAGTGCGAGCATGGCGAGAAAGAACGCCGTTGAGGCGCCAATATGGTACTTTCGTCGAGAAGGGTCTGGGTCGATGCGCATGATACTATGCAAGAGAGACAAACGAGAAGCCCTGAAGGATTAGCAGCCATTAGTCGCGATCAACGGAACTCGAGCGAGTGAAAACGCGCACCAGATAATGCAGCAGAAAGTTACGCCGTAGATGTAGTAGTGGGCGACTTGAGTTCGTTTGGATACTTGATCTGGGGGCGGTGTGTTAGAGCAGTCTTGCAAGAGATAACGTCGCACTGCACTGACTAAGCTCTTCAAATTGCACTATTCCGGACGCAAGCTGGGCGATCAAAGCGAGCAGAGCACATCCTGTCCAGGACTGTAGAATAAAGCTGTCAGAATCATTCACAGCAGAGCTTTACAGGGACACAGAGGGCGTGTGCGCATGTGGTATGTACACTCACATCGTCAACCCCGAAATGGTCTCTTCGCAGATACAGGCGGTGGATGGTGGAGCATACGGCAAAGAGCCGCAAACTGACTCGAAAACTAGAGCCTTCTCAGCCTAATATTGGAAGAGCGAAGAGAGGGAGATCGCGTACCTATGATGTTGCGAGCCGGATGCTCAGCAATGTTGAGCATTGTGGACCCGGGCGAGGAATGACCAAAGCGCCGACTGCTCAAGAAGCCAGTTTTTTACCTCCTAGATGGACGAATCCGATGGTAGAAGACAGAAGTAAGCAACTTCTATCCACGCTATAAACATATTAGGACTCAGTGATGAAAATGGAAACCAAGCTCACTCACTTGTGCCTGCATATTTGACACCAGTCTCGCGTGCAGCTGAGACTACCAAACACTCCGTCGTCCAGGTGGAAGTAATTCCAAGATACATCCAATCCTTCGGACGTTGTGAATCCGTCGTCGAAATAAGCAAGTCGTGGAACGCCTGCTTGTAAAGAGCCAGCTGGGGCTGGCATGGTGGTGGCAATGGCGGTGAAGCCGGCTGTTAATGCTGTTGTCGACATCCTTCATCGCAATCAAATCTGCGTCTAATCTCTTCTTTCCTACATGAGCCTCTCCCGGACGAGCGACCGAATGTTGTCCTCCAGAAAATATCCCGGCACGAATCTCTCCCCCGCTTTGGTGTTCATCAAGAGCAGCGCAGAGCACGATATCCATTCAGCCCCATCAACCGCTGCTCATTCATGGGGCAGGCCCGGCGAATTCATATATCGAGGCCTCGCACGTTTGTGTAAATGGAGAGTACGCATTTGGAGTCACACTGAAAGGCTAGCCGTGTCCTTCTTGAGCGGCATCAACTCGCCCGCGCACTTTTCCCTGCTGCCACAACAGTGCGGCATGTCTCGCAAAAGCATCCTCTTCGTCTTCACCTCCGTCCAGGCTACCGACACCGGCCGAGAAACAGGCTCATTCGTTCCCGGTCTAGACCCTCTATACTTTGACCTAGCGCCGCACTTCGACATCACCTTTGCCTCCCCAAGTGGAAAGAATCCGCCCATCGAGACAGTACGTCCATTCCTGTCACTCTGTCCTCGAAGCTCCCATTCGAGCGAGACTCTCGACGAACATTTTGCCGCTCTCCAGATGAAATCCGACACCAGCCCTTTCATCTCCGACCCTACCGTGCAGGAGAAGCTCTCGAACGCGATCAAGCTGTCCGACGTGAAAGTCGCGGATTATGATGCAGTTTACTATGTTCCGTCCCTCGGTCTAGTCCTCGATCTCGCATCCAGCAAGCTGAACGGCAAGGTGGCCTCTGATGTGCTTTCTCTCTTGTCCCTTTTCACTGACAATGACTCCCGTTCAGTTCTTCCTGGCAACATCTTGAGTGGGCTTTGTCACGCACCAGCGTAAGAGTACCAGTTTCTGATCTGCCCCCAACCACCTGCAACTGATACCGAGTGCGCTTCATACAGCGCTCTCGTGCTCGCTAAAGACACCAACGGAAATCCGATTTTCCACGGGCGCAACTCCACCGCGCTCTCCGTCGCAGAAGAGCATCTCTCCAATATTGCGCAGGACATCCCGTTCCTCCCTGAAGAGAAGATTCGCGAGGTGGGTGGAAAGTACTCGAATATCGAACCTTTCACTGTCAGTCTCCTCTTCAACCCGATTTCGATAACGAAATGACTGGTCTCTTCTTATTCGTGTCGGACCCGACAGCCGTATATCGTCGCCGACGGAAACTTGGCGACCGGCCAGAACCCAGCGTCGTCTGCGCTATTGGCTCAGAAGCTCATCGAGCTTCTTCTATGATGCGAGGGTTTGGGGATCGGTCGTTGCATACTGAGCGAGTCTTACACACTTTAAACTTAAGTACCGGCTCCAGATGGATGATAGCGAGCACCCAACCGCTGCATCACTCTTAGAAAACGCATACAAACACAATCTATACTTTCTTTCCTGTACTTGCTACTACCTATCGTTCTCCTCGGATTAACACGCTCGAAATAAACCATGTCCGACGTCAATCTCAACGATCACAATCTGGACTTCTTCCTCCCGTCCTCGTCAGCAACGAGTCACTCCTTCCTGTACTTCTGGTAGTAGTGGATCAAACCGGTAGTCTGGAAACGAGTTCGACGCGTCAGAGATACAACACATGAAACGTAGTCTAGAAGAAACGTACGGAAGAATCATGGCCGGTCACGTCCTCCGGCTTCTCGAGCTGGGAGAGGATGTTCTTCGCAAGCACCTTGCCGAGTTCTACGCCCATTTGGTCTGCGAACGCCACAGAATCAGATAACGAATAGGTGAGCGAGGAGATGGAGAGGAGACATACCGAAGGAGTTGATACCCCATACAACGCCCTGCACGAAGATCTTATGTTCGTACAACGCGATCAACGCACCTACAAAACCAAACGCCCATCAGCATCATCCCCATCACCCAAAGACGTCGCAGAAGTACGCACCAAGAGTCCCAGGAGTCATAACCGGGAACATAATGCTATTACTCGGCCTGTTCCCCTCAAACACCTTACTCTTCACCACCACCTCCTCCGCCTTCTTCCCCAGCTCCTCCCTCACCTCGTCCTCCGTCTTCCCGAACGCCAAAGCCTCGGGCTGCGCGAAGAAGTTGGAGAGGAGGATACGGTGGTGTTTGGACGAGGCGATGGGGTTGTGCGTGGTGGCGGGGGCGATGAAGTCGGCGGGGATAAGCTTCGTGCCTTGGTGAACGAGTTGGTAGAAGGAGTGTTGGCCGTTCGTTCCCGCTGCACCCCAGATGATTGGCTGTACGTCGATGAACTGTTAGTCAAGAGCGACGAAAAAACGCGCATATACGAAGGAAGGATGAAAGGAAGGAAGGGGGACGTACACCAGTCTGGTACCCCACCCTGTGACCCGCCTTCGTCACGCTCTTGCCGTTCGACTCCATGTCGCCCTGCTGGAAGTAATCGGCGAACTTGTGCAGGTACTGGTCGTAAGGAAGGAGTGCGTGGGTCTGAGCTCCGTAGAAGTCGTTGTACCAGATCCCCAACACCGCGAGGATAACGGGGAGGTTCTCCTCGAGCTTCGTCTCCTTGAAGTGCTTGTCCATCCCATGCGCACCCTTGAGCAGCTCCTCGAAGTGCTCGAACCCGATGACGAGGGCGATGGAGAGTCCGATGGCGCTCCAGAGACTGTACCGTCCGCCGACCCAGTCCCAGAACGCGAACATGTTCTCCTGGGAGATGCCGAAGGCCGTGACGGCCTTCGTGTTTGTCGACAACGCGACAAAGTGCTTCGCGACGTGCTTCTTATCCTTCGCAGCCTCCAGGAACCAATCCCTCGCACTCTCCGCATTCGTGATCGTCTCCTGCGTCGTAAACGTCTTGCTAGCGATGATGAACAGCGTCGTCTCCGGATCGCACGAACGCAACGTCTCCGCGAGATGCGTGCCATCGATGTTGGACACGAAGTGCGCGTCGAGATCGCGCTTGGCGTAGGTCTTCAGCGCCTCGGTCACCATCACAGGGCCTAGATCCGAGCCTCCGATACCGATGTTGACGATCGATTTGATAGCCTTGCCAGTGTACCCCTTCCACTCCCCGCTCCTCACAGCATCGGAGAACTCCTTCATGTGCTCCAGGACACCAGAGACTTCGTCGGTTCCGGCTTCCTGGATCTTGAAATCGTCAAAGTTGCGAAGGGCGACGTGGAGAACGGCACGGTCTTCGGAAGTGTTGATGTGCTCGCCTGCGAACATCTTGTCCCTGACTTGTTCGACGCCGGCTTCGCGGACGAGGCGGAGGAGTTCCTCGAAGATGGGCTCGGTGACGAGGTTCTTGGAATAGTCGAGGAGGAAGGTGACGTCGGGGCCAGAGGTGGAGTTGTATTCCCTGGAGAACTTGGAGAAACGCTCGGGATCTTGGGCGAAGAGGTCTTTCATGGTGAGAGAGGCATGCTGGTCGTCGTAGATGCGCTGGAGCTTCTTCCAGGCTTCGTAATCTGTACATTGGGTTGTTAGTGCACGCGTCGAGTGCATAGTATGGTGAAACTAGGCACCAGAGGCGAGTTTTCCGGTGGTCATGGTGGTGGATGGGAAAGAAAAGTGGTGGGAAGTGGTCAAGGTGGGCGCATCGATGTCATTAGTTATCTCGGAGAATCGGCCCGATCGCCGGTGGTCAGGCCGACTTAACCGTCGAACAAAGGTGCGGACGGGAGTTGTCGGCCTTGAGAACCTGACCAGACTTGGTGACTTGACGTCGACTCAAAGATGATAGACGGCGAGCGCGGCGCTGAGGGACGCGGTCCAGACACGGAGGCGCGGGCGAAAGTGTGTTTCTATGCAGTTGTCGAAGTGACACGGATAAATCCAGAGACGGTCGCGGGCAGGCAGATTTGGTACAGGAGAATGCGGACAACAGACGAAGTCGTCGAGCGCTGGTACACAGATGTACTGTGAAGAATAGAAAGAAACATGCAAGTAGGAAGAATCTAGATTGAACTTCATTGAGTATGCAAAGGAGAGAGACAGCGAGATACGGACGGTTTCACACCGCCCAATCTCTTGGAAATTCGTGCTGTGTTGCAAAAACTAATAGCTATGTCACTAGTTGACTCTCTGACTGGGAGTCGAACCCAGCTTTCGCGCGTACCAGCAAGTCGGCCTCATGACAGGCGCGTGTACTAACCGATATACTATCAGAGATATGTTACACGTGGACGGCTTAAAATAATATATTGAGACAACATCACCAGGTTCAAAGTCTTCACCTCGAGCTCAGTCGGCCGTAAATCGAGTTCTCCTGCAGACCAAGTAGACAACTAGCACCTGAGTAACACCGAATTCAGCCAAGTGCGACGAATAGTAGATGGCGATATCGCAACTTTGGACGAGCCAGCCAGCCGCGGCAACCAAAGATGCAACGCGCATCCCTGTGACCTCCTCCCCATCGTCTTGGCTTCCATGTCGTCATGCTATCATAGTTCTCCCATGATCCTCCCTTCAAACCCATTTTGATACTGCGCATCTCCGTTCACTAGTGCCTGAGCCACTGAATTACGACCTTCTTTCGGGCGAACTTTGCAATCTTTGCACAGTCAGAAGCCAGCTCACGCAATACACCTACCACCTGCCATCGTTGACGCATGATCATGATATGAGCATTCAGCCCTATTATTGGGTCTTTAATGAGATTGGGAAGCAAGTACATGTGGACGGTCACAGGTTGTTTCTCGGTGTGTCTTATCTGGGTTTCTGGATCTTGATATGAGCAGGGTACAAGAGTAAGCGTGGAACGTCTGCAGTAGGACTCTGTGGCCGAGTTGAACCCCATCTCACTTATTCGTTGACAGATAGCAGCGCAAGATGCAGCTCCTTCGTATCCTAACGACTCTCGCCCTCTCCACCCTCCACGTCTCCGCTCTCTTCACACCAAGAGCCGACCCAACAAGCTACAACGGGATCAAAGTCCTCCGTGTCCTTCCTTCCTCCGAGGATGCCACAGCAAGATTGCTCTCAGTGATGTCGGAGCTGAAGTTGGAGACGTGGTCGGACGCCGTGGTTCCAAACGAGGACGTAGACGTTCTTGTGCCGCTGGCTCAACTGGAGGCGTTCACGAGGGCGTTTCCGAGGTTCGAGACTGTGCATGAGGATCTCGGAGCAGATATCCGTGTTGAGAAGAGTGGGTTCGCTGATGAGAACTGTGAGTCCCGGGTTTGTCATCCAGAAGCAAAGCTCACCTTCACTCGCAGCACGCTCCGCCCTAGCAGCTGACCTCACCTGGTTCAACGCCTACCACCCCTACACCACCCACCTCACCTGGCTCAACGAACTCCGCGCCCAGTTCCCCACTCGCAGCAAGATCGTCACCTCCGGAACGTCCGTCCAAGGACGCACGATCACCGGTATCCATATCTTCGGCAGCACTGGCGGCGGATCTAGGCCGGCGATTCTGTTCCATGGGAATACGCACGCTAGGGAGTGGATCTCCAGCAAGGTGCGCTTTCATTTTGTTTGAATGTGGATGTGGTGTGATGGGTTCTGAGATACGTCGGTGGATAGGTTACGCAGTATATTGCGTACCAGCTCCTCACGAACTATGCCAACTCGACGGATGTCGCAGCTCTCGTCGACAAGTTTGACTTTTATATTTTCCCCGTCGTCAACCCCGATGGTAAGCGCGTTCTTATCCTTGTTTCTCTTGCAAAGTCATGATGCTAAACGTTATCAGGTTTTACGTTCTCCCAAGAAAACACCCGTCTCTGGCGCAAGAACCGCACCCCCGCACCCAGCGGCAGCACCTGTATCGGCGTCGACCTGAACCGCAACTGGCCCTTCCAATGGAGTCTGCCCGACGGGGCGTCGACGAGTCCGTGTTCGGAGACGTATAAAGGTACGTGTATGCCTAGTTAGGGTTTGCATGAGTCGTGCTTCGGCGTTGACTTCGCGCGCGTCTGCGCTGGGTTTGCATGCGCCTGCGTTGGGTGCGCATATAGCTTTCGCTAACACCTACTCATACGTAGGAACCGCTGCGGAGAGTACGCCGGAGATCCGCGCGCTGCATGCGTATGCCGCCAGCCTTATCGCGGGGCAAGGCGTTCAGCTCTACGTCGATTGGCACTCATATGGTCGTCTTGTCCTGTATCGTTCGTCCTCCCCTCCCCTCCTCCTCTTCCCCCGTGCAAACCTAACCCATCCTTCCACAATAGCATGGGGCTACACCTCCACCGCACACCCCTCCCAAGCCCGCTTCCGCACCCTCGGCAACGCCTTCGCCACCGCCGTCCGCGCCGTCCGAGGCACCGCATACACCGTCCAGCAAGCTATCCAGCTCTACGTCACCTCCGGTACCTCGAGGGATCATTTCGCTGGGGGTTTGAATGTGCCAAACTCGTTTACGATTGAGCTGCCGACGAATACGTTTGTTTTGCCGGCGGGGGAGATATTGCCGGTTGTGAGGGAGACGTGGGAGGGGGTGGTGGCGTTGTTGAAGGTGCTTTGAGGGGATCAGGTATTTGAAGGAGAGGCCAAGTGTAATTAATACACGTAGGGGTAATTGTGTGCCATGTATTGTGTATTATCCGGAGTTTGAAGGGCTCAACGTCCTCGTCCTAGGATGAAATCTCTAGGTGATGTCGTAGACGTCAGATCACGCAAACTCGAGATCATGCTTTCGACCTCGCCTCGGAAGCCGATGTGCACTAACATTTATCACTGCAAAGTATGGATTAATTAGTTCTCATTGAGTGCTCGTCACAGTTGAGTCGACTATGTATCCACATACAGCACTGTACCGGCACGGTATGCCACATCATAGATAGCGCTGAAAGAGATCAATATTCAGAGGGACGCTGAAGTGTAAGTCCAACATTTATAAACGCAACATAGAAGGGTCTATATGCTACGAAAGTCAGTCTCAGTGCTACATACTCGAGACGATATCCTGATGGTGAACCGTTCGAAATCAGAAACTGGAAAGAAGACACACGGCGTGTCGTGCGCGCAACAAACCAAAAGAAAAGAAGCAAGAACTGCTCGACTTTGGCAACTCAACGGAAAAAATTAAGATAACGAGTGGAGTGACGGTACATCAGGCTCGGGCATAAACAGTGTTTTAAGCTTGTCTGTAAGTGTTTGCATCGCAATGTTGGAGGCAGCGGTGCACAAAACAAACCACCCAGAGCAACTCAGGTGTCCGGCTGCGTCCGTCGAGTGACCGTGATTGTCTCCGGTCGCTCTTTCGCCTGCTCCTCCGTGCCTACGTACTCTTGAAATCGAGGACCTAAGTCGGTTGGAACCCGCGAGCGGAGATGATCTTCACGCACCTTAGAATGAGACCCAGCAGCGACATCGTCCCCGAGCCCGAAGTCATCATCCGCTTCGTCAGGGTCCTCTTCCAAAGGATCTTCCTCGACCTCGAGCTCAGCGAGGGCACCAGGGTCGCACCACTGTCCAGGTCCAGTATTCGGAGGCGTTAGCGACAGGAATAACTTCCGCTGACCCAGCGTTGACAGACGCTCTAAAACGAGTTCTAAACAGCTGCTTAGCCTGGTTGACAGCGCCCAGTTTGGCAGCGTCCAGCAGGTTCTCGATCTCCTCTCCTAGCGCCGGTCTCGTTAGAAGCTTGAAAACAGGTCGTTTGGACTCCACGAGCGCCCTGGCGACAGCTTGTACAGGGTGCAGCCATTGCCACAAGTTAGAGCTGAAGTTGTGTTCGTCGAGGATCTTCAGAAGCTCGTCGTCGATGCCAAGAAGCCCGAGAACAGCAAAGTCAGGGATGACCATGTTCTCTAAGGAATTCGTGGAGAACACACTGGCGACTCGTCCGATAGGACTATTCAGCCACGCCCCACAGGATTAATTAGAGAGCTCCCTTGCGCTTTCGATGACTGCGTCAGGACTCTCCTAGGGTATTCGACGACGTTCTCCCCTTTGCGATCGTTGTTGTAGTACATGTTGTGGCGGTTGCATTTGCCTCGAAGTCAGCATTCCTATCGGTATGCATGGAATAGTTAACATCATCGATTCGGCCTCAG
Organism: Pterulicium gracile; assembly: GCA_004369125.1. Taxonomy (NCBI): domain Eukaryota; kingdom Fungi; phylum Basidiomycota; class Agaricomycetes; order Agaricales; family Pterulaceae; genus Pterulicium; species Pterulicium gracile. The sequence continues at coordinate 165,044 of ML178839.1, forward strand.
GGCAGCAACGGCCCTTCAATGTTTCTGCCAGAACGAGTCCGGTTCCGTCTTTCGCCTCCAGAGTTCAAGCTTGTGGACCACCTCGAATAAACCGATGTCATAGTCGGACAGCGGTCGACCCGTTCATGCTGCAAGCTGCTTAGCGCTGAACATCGAGCGGTCACGGACTCGCAGCACCTCTTGCTTGAAGGCGTGTGATAAACGTGGGAGTACCAAAGAGTTTCGCCCATCGTCAGTCGCGAGGTTGTCCAAGCAAGGACGACGCGAGATCGCGACCATTGACTCGGCATGCACGAGCTATCGATTTCCGAAGAACATCCACGTAAAGCCCTGATACATCATTGCCGTGTTCTGCCTCATCACGTCCCACCTTGATAGCTTCGCCGTCCTGACTGGAATCGAATCGGCGTGAGTCAGTCCAACAGAGATATGAAAGATGAGTTACATTGGACGACGGAGAATGGGGTAGATGATGTGCTACGACGACGAGCAATAGATGGAAGACATGGGAAGACTAACTGCTACGGATCTCCCTCTCGCTCAGCACTCGTCCTGGATCAACGACGCTCGACAAATCAACCTTCTCCGTCGGCAGAGGCGTCGGTGTCTGCTTCGCCTTCAACCGCATCTCCATCTCCTCGAACGCGCTCAGACTGGCCGCGCGCTGTGCCTGCTGGGGCGGTAGCGCCCCGAACTTAGCTTTCGCTTGAGCCTTGGACTTGAGCGGAGGCGGGCGGATAGAAGCGGGCCAGGTATCCCTCGCGACGCCCATAGCATCGAGGGAGGCTTGGAGGGACGTAACGGAATCTTTGTATGCGGTTAGGGTGTCGTCGTGGAGGTCGTAGACGCAGATTGCGCAGCCGGACATGCAGCATTCTGTAAGGTTAGCATGATTAGTCGACGAGTCCAGGGCCGATTGCGGGCAAAAAGCTCCCGGAAATACTGCGCTTGGGAGGAAAGGATGAGGAGACATACCATCTGATTCTGGAGGCTTCGGAGCTTCGGGGATCTTTAGGCCGTGGAATAAAGCAGTCTTTGGCTTGGTGAGGGTGGATGGTGGAGTGATGGATCCGCTGCCGGTCGTAGGGTTCGCACTCTCAGCAACGTCTTTCACTTCTACTGCCACCTGCTTCGATGTCTCCAGCGCTACTTTACTCCGGACGGAGTTCTCTAGTCTTTGATAGCGGGAGGAGAGGTTCTGACCGCCGCGGATGGGGTATTTGGAGGGTGTGAGGTGGGGTGGGATGTGTGCGGCGGTTGACGGTGCGTTGGCGTTTGATGAAGCGGTCGACGTTGCTGATGAAGTGGACGGCGTTGACGATGATGACGACGAGGTGGAGAGACATCGATAACAGTATGGTATGCGCGGTGAGTATGTGAGTGCGCGGATGCACGATGTGCAGGGACGGCGGGTGAGGAACATGGTTGTTTGTGGAAGAGGTATGACGATCGAAGATTTCGGTGAGGGCGAAAGTCGAGGCCGAGAGATGGGCAAGGATGTGTCAGCCGTATATGAGATGGCGATACCCGCTTGCACGTGGTGGCACTGGTGGGCCTGGAATCTTTTGCGCGGTCGCCTCACCTCCTCCTCCACGACGACGACAACGACGAGTTCGTTCTTTGGCAGGTAGACTAGACTCGATGATATGCGCAAGTGGTGTCGAGTCTATGTACAGTGCGTGTTTCTCGAGACTTGAACTAGTAGACATACGTTGTTGACGTGACGATCAGCTTTAGTTTAGGTGCTAGCAACTTGATGTTCGTAGCGTGTAGGATGGGTTGCGAATATATCCTCGTTGCTTTGTTATTGGTATTCGTGTACTTGCGAGGGACAGCATGCAGCAAGAGCTCTGTTGGTGCTCCCAGAAGTCTCTCAAGAGTGGACCCAGTCTCCTCAAGGCAGCCCGGACGTCTGCATCTGTCGCAAGAAAGAGAATGATGGAGTGGTCTGGAGGTAGCGTCGATCCTCTGTTCTCGTTCACTTCTCTCATATTCTGACACGAAATAGCCCTCTAGGTATCCTGCGACAAGTTCTAGCAAGAGCACCGTAATCATCCCAGCATTCGCCATCCGATGGGATCCCAACTGCCAGCGTACATCCTCTCATCGCCGGACGGAGCACGCGCGGGCTTACCTCGGTGGCAAACTTGTGGTGCGCTTCCAGTTTCACGTTTTCCCGTGTAAGAAGCTCACGACGACAACTTGTGCAGGAGTCAAACTAGCTCTGCTCTCACGCTTCGTCTCGATGTCATCTACCTAATTGGGGCTAGCAATGTTGGAGCGTGGTGGTTTCGACAGAACATGCAAGAGCGTTACCATGGCAGACGCGGGGCGCCGTGCTACTCAAAGAACTCCGTAAATGCTCTCCCTCCTCCATTCTATTGGACCCGACGTGAGCAGCGTATGAGAGTCACGGATTCACGGTGAACTGGACAGACGTCATTGATCACTGTGCATGGACGGAGAAGAAGCAGACGATGACAGGTGGTGAACGAGCTTAAAAAGGAAACCTAGTGGGAATCTCGGACGCGAGCTAGAGGCTTCTGGTTATAAAAGGGAGTGGCGACGTCCAAGTTCGAGTTCGCTGTTTCTTTCCTTCCCCCCCCCATCATCCACTCTCATAAAGATTATTTTATCTATCATCCCAGACCCAACCCAGTCCCCCAGCATTCAGACTCCCATCCAACCAACTTCCAACCAGCTATAGCGTCACATTTGATCACCAACATTCATATCATCCACGACGTTTATTCTCCTGAAGATCACCTTCGTTCGACAATCAGACTGTAATAATCGCAATCATGTCTTCTTTGACTACTCCCACTGCTGCCTCTTTTCCTGCCAACGACTCGAACAACAACAACAACAACAACAACAACAACAGCAACAGCATTAGCACCAACACCACCAGCAACGTTATCTCCAATACCAATAACAGCAACAACAACAACGCCAACCTGCACAGACCAATCACTCCATCCGAATCATCCTCTTGCCACTCGATTCGCTCCAATCAAGCCGTCTCTGCACTCTCCCCAGCATCGTCCGTAGGCTCCATCGCCACCAACTCCTCCGAGTCCGTGCGCTTCTCGCCCTTTCCCTCTCCTAACCAAGCGCGTTTGAGACGTGGCGGGCACGGGGTCGAGGATGTAGAACCTCTTGATCACGGCGAAGAGCAGACGACCGACCATCTCCTTCCACAATCACAGCCACACTCACAACTGCGAACCACGTCGCCCAAACCATCCTCCACTCTTCCTCCTGCAGTCTCTCCCGGCACCAAAGTCTCGCAATTCCAGCTCCAGCCTCCCAAGACCGAGTTCAGACCCTCGATGATGTCCAACTCTTTCCCATCCATGCCGTCGCTCTCTGCTTCAGACTCCGCCACTAGCACCCAGTCCTGGCCGGATGGTCAGACGCCCAACGTCTACATCAATGGTCTTCCAGCGCATTTCCCGGAGGACCAGTTGTATGCGCTCACTGCGGTCTATGGACCTGTCAAGTCGGTTCGCAGCTTCACGAGGCATGTGGCGGATCGTGCGAGTGGGTATGGATTCGTCTTGTAAGCGCATATATCCGCTTTTTTCGTCGTATCATTTCACTAACGAGTCATTTCTAGGTTCGAGGCGATGGAGGATGCTCAGCGATGCATCGATAACCTCAAGCAGTACAAGCACCTTCATCCTTCGTTCTCCAAGGTTCGCGTGTGCGTCTTTCCTCGCGCATATAGTCAGCTTATCCTCGTTTCCGGCGTGTTTAGCAAGTGCACAAGATACCTGGAACGCCGTATTTCCACATGGCGGGGAATAATCCTGGAGGCCAGCAGGCGGAGGGGACGCAGGATGCGAGCGCGGAGGAGTCGTTCAAGGCGAAGATGGGCAAGTTGGCGGATACTTCGAGCACGAATTTGTACATCGAAGGGTGAGTTTCTTGACCGTCTCTGTCGTTTGAATGCGTCGCTAAATGTGTCTTTCTAGTCTTCCACTTAGTGTCGACGACGCCGTGAGTATCTTATTCGGCTGTTTCCGTCTCGAGCTCGCGTCTGAAGAGTTTGTTTTAGAGCTTGGCCAACCTCATCGCCCCGTACGCCATCAAGAGTAGTAGGATGTTCCAGACGAAGCTCAGCGACCCTCCCAGGGTTATCGCCTTCGTTCGGTAAGCTACTTCTTTTCCTTCTAGGCCATTATACCCGTTACTCATTCGCGTCTTGTTCAGCCTCGAGAGTCGCGAAGCCGCGGAGGAGATTATCGAGAGGCTTCATGGCCGTATGGTTAGAGGTGTCAACGACGTGGGGAGCAGGATCTCTGTTCGCTTTGCGGACAGCGGCGACCAGAGAGATCTCCGCGTAAGCTTCTTCTGCACATTGAATGACTTCTTTGGTTAATATGACTTCCAGCGCGTCGAACGCAGTGCTCGCAACGAGGACATCTCCCCCAACCGCCTCACTATCGCCCAAGCCGCTCTCTTGAACCTGCATGGCCAGGACGCCACCATCAAGCCACGCGTCCGACGCCACCCTGCTCCTGTCACCAGCGCCAACCTTCACTTCCCCATGCCTACGTCGTCTTCGCTTCCTGTCATCGGTACTAGACGCGCCGAGAGCCTCACGCCCATTGCGCACTCCGTTTCGCTCCCTGGCATGCCTGTGATTTCGCTATCCCCCCTCAACCAGCACTCGAGCCTTCCTGTTATCGGAACTCATACTCCGCCTCTCATGGGCGGACGTCAGGGAGATCGATCCCACAACCATGGCAGCACTCTCCCCGTTCATCCCCAGATCGACGCGTTCAACAGCACGATGTCAGCCGTCGCTAACGCTGCTCATCAGCCTCAGATCCTTTCCCCGTCGTCGTCCAGCCAGCAGTTCGATGCTCATCCTCAGGACGTTCTCGACCTCGGAGGAGGCGTCAGCCAAACTCGTGGTTGTCCACCTTTGGCGACGTCGGACGAGACGCACTGGCTTAGGTTGAACGCACTCAAGAAGCAGCAGCAGATTCTTCATGGGAACGCGAACGGCGGCGGACAGGTTAAGCAGCCGTTCTGGGATGAGCAGATCCAGGCGCTTAGGAGGACGGGAGTGCCGTTCGATGGGCAGCAGGATCATGGCGATGGAGAGCAGGGGTCGCCTATTGTCCTTGGAGGCGCAGGACGAGCCGGGAACTCGGTCAGGGCCAGGAATGGGTATACGCCTGCGGAGGAGGCGATTCTCAGGGCTCATTCGGCGAAGATGAGGGGGCAGGGGACGGTGCTTGGTCAAGGGCAGGGCCAGGGACACGCTCAGTTCAACCCTGTTCATCGTGGCGTCGTGCAGAGCCATGGACAAACGTTCAGGCCGGCGAGGATCGTGAACCCGTTTGCGGCCGAGGAGCAGCAGTTCCATGAGCAGCATTCGCAACAGCTCGGGAACCAGCAGCAGCACGACAGCCGACTCTCGCACGGCGCCGCGATTCTCCACGCCAACGGCCAGTTCTCGCGAGTTGGTCAGCTTCCGGCGTCTGCGCGAGCCAGTCAGTCTTCGGTGTCGACTTCGACGGCGGGGATGCACTACCAGAAGGTTCAGGACCATGGCCAGTCGCCCGTCCTTCCCCAGCAGAAGACGTCGTTCCAGATGCAGCAGGACAAGGCCACTTCGTACCGGCCTCACCTCCGCGCATCTACGCAGCCGGCCCAGCGCTCGCTCCCTGGAGGGATGAAGCACGCCCCGACGAACTCGTTGAGCGTTTCGATCCGTAGTGGTGAGGGGAGGTCGGCGGCGTTGCCTATCGTTGCTCCGCCTGCGCCGATCCGGGAGGAGGGAGGCGGGTCGTCACCGTCGGTGACTTCGTCGCTGGCTGGCATGACTCTGTCGAGTAACACGGGGTCTACGACGGAGACATCGAGCTCACCTGCTCTCAACATCAACACCCAGGCTTCATCCATCGGCGCGACGTCCCCCCTCCCCGACTCTCGTCTCGAGCAAAACACTTCCTCCGCCGCCGCTTCCTCCGTTCACTCTCCCCAGGTCCAGGCGTCAGCGTCGTTCGGCGACTCGCCTCAAGTGCAAGCCTCAGCGTCGTACAGCGACTCTCCGCTCAACTCTCCTGCGCTGACGTACTCGAGCTCGACTGCGAGTTTGAGCCCTGCGACGCCGTTCTTTGGGTCGTTTGCGAACTCGGGGGAGATGTTCGGTGGGAATGAGCAGAGTGGGAAGGTGGGGAATGGAACGACGACGGAGGGGCAGGCGGGGAAGGGTCAGAGCGAATATGCGCGTGTGATGCAGGGGGGTGGTGAGGAGCAGTTGGTCGGTGAGACGGGAAGGGATTGAGTGTTCTCCTTACGTCTTTCAGATTATCGACGCGTCTCTTTGCAAGTCTTCCACCTATGGTCATTGCCTCTACTCTCTCAGACATCCACCGCCATCGCCTATCGCCCACCGTACCCCGGTCTTGTTCGCATGCGTTCATTGCTGCTATTCGCCAACTACGCAACGACTTCTACTGTCCTTTTCTTCCACGCATCATGTCGCTATGCTCGCCTATTCGTCATCGCACCCACCTATCCATCGACGCTACCGAATACCTCGCCGTCGACATTCTGCAGCTTGCATTCGCTATCACGCATTCGTTCTACCATCTCGTTTCGCAGCTACTATTCACTATCCCCATGTTTTCGGATGTTTGTCCATTGCTACATCGTATTACCCCTTCGTTCTTTTCCGCTGTGCTATCCCTCCAAGTCGCTATCGTTGCTTTCGAGACTGGGTTCCGGCTGACCTTCCTTACATACTCTCACCTCTCCTGCGCTGTCCCTGCTTTCCTTGATATCGCTCTCGTCTGCTGATACCCTACCTCTTACTGTCTCCAGCCGAGCAACTTACAGTGTCTTGTCGTCCTCCCGTCTGCGTTTCTACTATACTCCACTACTCTACAGTTGTTCTATCCCTTTTCGCTCGTTTGCCTCGATCCACTCTTCTCCCGTACTCTCACCCTCCTTTCGTCGCATTTCTTGTAGCAAAGAGCGTTCTTACAGCCTAGAGTACATACCCTCACATTGTTAATCCGCTTCTTGTGTCAGCAATCGTATCCCGATTCTTCTGACGCTCAGTGGTGTGGTTGCTGGTTGTTCGATGTTTGAGGGGTAGGTCCGGCTTGTTTCTTCAGTTGTACTGAGTGAAGATGGTGGTACTATGCACAGTCTGTGCATCTATTTGCAATGCCCCATGGAAGGCCAATGCAATCAGCTTCCTGGCGCACGCTACTTGCCGTTATCGGTGTACGTTGGAGTCCAATGCACACCGCTGCTAGAACAACTTGGAAGATCGAGAAAGTCGTCGAAATCAATTATATAAACTGGGGTGAGTCCTAACCAAGTCATTGAGTCTGTGCATCCACATCTCTAACGCTCAATCGGAAGGAGCGAGACTCAACGGCCCTTCTGGACGACTCGCTAGCGCAATCTCCTGGAAATCCCTGTGATCTCATTCAGCGACATTCTTGAATTCCAGAAGCTGCTTGCTAAAGTCTCGCATAAGCTACGCCTCCTCAGGCACAAAAACTGACGCCATAGCTATTGGCATTTTTACAGGGATCTGCTGCCGTACATGCTCAGGCTGGACTCACTGCAAGCCATACACCGACAAATGGTCTTGCTTTAGGTAAGCGTTAACTGGGTTTTGCGGTATTGCGATTTTGTGAGGCCTCTGTTCCATGTTCAGTCATTTCGATGGCGTAGCTTCTGATTGGCTTGCCATTCGTATTTGCCGGTATGTACGGAGATGATCAATGGGGGGACTGCAGATTGCATACGATCCTTAGAGAGATATCGCACTGTACACCTGCTCGGTACGCTACCAGTGAGAGAGTCAATCGGGATCGCACGTCCTCTCAGTGCTCAGCGCTCAGGAGGTAAAGCCACTGTGAGCAAACGGCCCTGTTGGACGAGTCACCAATGTGATATTATCGAACTTCCTATGATACCGTTCAGCAGTGTACCACGTATACCAGCCTCTAGCACATCCAAATGTGAACTCACCAAGAATCATAAACAAAGCTGAACACAGATCTTTTATCCGAGTCTCCCGTATCCGAGTCTCCCGTATCCCGATCTCCGGCTTCACCGGCATTCACTAATCCCTCCTCCACGGCAGCGATGTACTCCTGGGCCAACTTGCGCTGGAAACGATAAGCCTCTAGATCTGATGTCGGTGGCGGGAGGGACGCGAAATAATCGAGCTCTACTCGTTGAGAACAGATGCACTAAGTCCAGAACCGGCGCCGGCGCCGTCGTCGACAGTTCTATCCCTGATGACCTGGAGGATTAGGTTAGGGTCGAGGCTGGTGCCGAAGATCCGTAGCAACCGCAGCTTGGGAAACAGGTGGGGATGTCCGTCAGATGAGCCGATCAGGCGCTCTAGGAAATCGTCGCAAGAGGCAAACCTCTACGTATCTACGTGGGTAGCTGATATAACGAGGTTCTAGTGAGCGGACAGTTGGATCATGAAGAATGGTATGCTGACCCACTCATCTGACCCTCCGACTCGACTTGGCCCATATGCATCAGCCGCCCGTGAAGAAGACCTCGTTGGTGAGAATGAGCTCTTCAAGCTCCTCGAACTCGCGAAGGATAAGAAACGTGGGGAACCACATTGATTCCGGAATATAGCCCAAGCCTGGCGCGGAGCGAGGCAAATACAACTCCAAATGACAAACGGAAGGGGAACTCCACTCGGAGAACATCGCCGAGAGCTTCTGGTTTCCGTCAAACTGGTTCCAGACTTGACAAGGGCCGTGGATCCTGAGATTACGAATTCTAGGTAGAGTGAGGCAACACATCGTCTCGATTAGGACGGACGGTATACGCAAATTCAAGTTGATAATCAACGTGACCAGGTTGTCCAGGACGACGCTTCCCGGTGCCCATTCCATGTCTCCATCCGAGTCCTTGTCGGCCTCCATTTTGGACTTCACCACCAACGTGAGGCTGACCAAGGACCAACACTGCCTGAGCATCCCCAAAAGCTTCGCCGACGAGTGGAAGTTCCTTTCCAGCGTGAGCTCCTGTAGCTGCGATAATGGAAACCGCCCGTGGTTCCTCCACCTGCAGTCTTTACTGAGTAAATACGGGTCGAAGTTTTTGTAATTGTCAGAGCCACGAGACTGGGAAGCGAGACATCGTCCAAGGTCGACCATAATTGAACTCCAGCCAATGTGGATCCTTGTGTGACCCCGCATTCGATGTACGATATCCGACGCAGAGTATCGAAGCTGGAGCCAGGTGGAAATAGTTCGATAAGAGCCTTTACTTTGTCTTCTTCGTCGTCGGTTTCGCGCAGCTCAGGCAGGTAGATGGAGAGATTCTCTCATCGATGCACTTGTGCTCCTAATGATCGAAGGAAGGATCTGACCGGCGTGCACGGACCTGCGTGGTAGAGGAACAGTGTAAGCGGATGTGATCGTTGTATTTGTAGCTGGCAGCGAATGAGATCTAGGCTGTGTCGGCATGGGTTACCTGTGGAGCATGTTTGGCGGAGAACTCGACTCTCGTCCAGAGGGAAGGGAGCGCGTAAGTGATCCTTCGGAATGTCTTGTACACCGCCGCAAGGTTCCACGGTGCTTGGATGTGTGTCAATGTGACATGGTTGGGCGCGAGCAGGAAACGCTGCTGGCGGCAGACGATAGCGAAGATTCGGGAGAGCACTCGTTCATTGAGCGATATGCCGGTGACGTCCATGATGCAGGGAGGAACTCGGAGAAGTAGAGTTGTCGGGTGGTATTTGGGATTCGGAAAGCGACTGGTGTTGGGGTAGTGGCTAATGTCGGGATAGCGGCTGGTGTTGGGACGGGTTATGCGGGGACGTTGTCAGGGAGGTAGAGTTGTAAGTGGGACTGGGGATTTGGGCAGTACCGGCGTTGGATCGAGTTTATAGGTAGTCGCTCACTAGGGAGTGAGGAACTGTATAGCATCCGGCCCCTGCATAGCACAGACCAGCTGGGCTGAAGTAGATTCGAAAAACCACGCCGGCGTCGCTGTTCGTGTTGCCACCCACTCGATCATCTCAACAGAGGCTACATTAAATTAGTAGACGGACCCATACGAGAAAGCCTGAGGTCATGCTCTAGATCGCCTGAGTATGATCTAAGGCCAACAATTGCGATAGAAAAAACGTCGTCGATGCCATAGTTCCGACGAAGCTGTTGCGCACGCACATCTCAAAGGTATCGTGGGGCGAGACGGAGAGGCCCTAGTCGCTGGATTCTGCGCCTCGAAGTCCCTGTGATCATGATCAGCCGTATTCAGTTAAAGTACAGCAATCCAGTACGCACCGAGAATCATGAACAAACTTGAACGATTCAACCGACGTACTCACGGTACCAGACCCGTCCATCGTCGATAGGCCCTCTTCCACAGTAGCGACGTACTCTCCGGCCAACTTCCACTGAATCCGCTTAAAATCGCCTGCTGCCTCTGATCGATTCAGTGAACGAGAAGAAGCAAAGTAATCGAGCTCTACCCGCCGGAGTGACTGAGAATCAAAAAGATACCGATCAGTTGTATCGCTTCTCCTATCTCTGATAGCCCGCAGGAGGAAACCGGGACTGAGCCTAGTGTTCACGATCCTTAACACCCTAAGCTTGGGGAAGAGAAATGTCCGTTCATCCAATGAAAGTATCCTGCGCTAGAAGATCGTCGCAAGGAGCAAAAGGCCCACCCTTCTGTGTACAGTGCAAGTGAGCTGGTATTTCGCCCGCGAAATAGTTTTGACGGACCTCTATGCTCTGAGTCGGCTCTGCCATATAGGTCCATCTCATCTGTCTCAAGCAGATTCTTCCCTCTCCGCGACAGCTCATTCGCAAGTACTAGCTCTTCCAGTCCCCAAACACCGGAAGGTGTAGAAACAGGGGAAACTGAGGCCAATCGATGGCGTCCTGCGAAAAGCTCTGACAATACAACTTCGACTGACGCGTCCAATCTAACTCCAAATGACTTATCCTGGATTTCCAGTACGTGAACATGGTCGACATTTTCTGGTCGGTCGTGCGATCGTTCCTTACGCTGGCTGAGGTACCGGAGATGATCCTCAGATTCTGGATCCTGGGCAGACAGAGGCGACGGATTGTATCGATTAGGCCTGACGGAACACCCCAAGGCAGCTCGATAACCAATGTAACGAGGTTGCTGAGAACAATCTCGCTGCCCTCATTGGCGTTGGCCTCCAAATCGATTCTCGCTTTAAGGGTGAGGCTGAGCAAACGCGTACAGTGCTCCAACATGCCTAGAAGCTTCGTCGAAAGAAAGATGTTGTTCACCAAGGTGAGCTCCTGTAGCTGTGACAACAGAATTTGGCTGTAGTTCTTGAATCCAGAATGGTCGTGGAAAGACACCGCCCAATGGAGTCTATCCCTTCCAAGTCTGTGATCTTCAGGGCCACCAGACTAGAAAGCGACGCAGCGTTCAAGATCGACCCGAGTGGAAGTCCGAGGCCCGATTTCCCGTATTCGAGGTACTCTATCCGACGCAAGGTATCGAAGCTGGGCAAGCTAGCTGGCAAGAATACGGTCAATGTTGTAGTACATTGCTTTTCGGCGTTCCATTGGCGCAAATCGGGTAGATAAAGGTGAGGGTTCTCCCAACGGTGTGCTTGTGTTCCCAACGCTCTAAGGAGAGACTTCGCTGGCTCGCAGAGACCAGCACGGTATAAGAATAGGGGTAGTGGAAGGAATTGCGATTGTTCTATCTGCAGCTGGCAGCGAGTGAGATCGAGGCTGTGATGACATGGTTTAGAGGTAGCCGTTGAGCATGGCTCTGTGTAGAATTCGAGCTTCGTCCAGAGGGAAGGGGACTCACAAGCAATGCGTCGGAATCGCTTGCACACCGCCGCAAGGTTCCACAGTGCTTGGATGTCCAAGGACGTTTAGGCTTGTCTTGACCAGCCTCTGCAATCAGCGAAAGGGAGGATCACAACCGCTGATGTAGAGGCTGGAGGATAATAACCGTGCCGAGTACATGCAACTTTTGATCGCGCTTTCCCACGCTCCGACGAAAATCTTTCACAAAAATTCTCGATGTTCACAAATCTGAGTAGACAGAATCATAGAGAATGTGTAGGGGATGACGGTCTATCACTTTATTTTCTATAATATGCAGTCTTGAGTGCGCTACAAGCAAAACAAGTTTGCCTCTGCTGATGAGTGACTAAGGCGCAAGAAGGGCTTGTTCAGGGGGCTATATCCTCCTCTCACCTTCCCAGTATCGTCCAAAATGCCGCCGCAACGTTGCGTCTCCAACCCAGACTGTTGAAAGCATACCTACCTGCTTGTAGTGTAGTAGACTAGCTCATCTGCATCACAGTGTCACAAGCAAAGTGTGCCAAAGACATCACTCAGAAAGTAGGGAGTGGGAGGACAAGAGCAACTGGAATGCTCATTGTTGGTTCCTTTCAGGAATGATGGTTTTTTACAGGATCAAGTCTAGATGACAATCTCTGAAGGAGTTGTGATGAAGTGGTTGAGGGTGTTGTACAGAAGCAGTGAGACTCAGTCTATTTCTCTCTTTCATGTTTCTCCAGAGTTTCTCCTTTCCATCAGCTTGTGATTGTTGTCTGTTGTTTCCCATTGCCTTGTGACTGTGCCTTGTGATTATTCCCATCTTTAGTTCGTGATGTACTTTCTCACTTATAGTAGCTTGTATTTTGATACCCCCTTTTCCCATCTTGACCTCTTTGTGGTCTTTGGGAATAGGTGGGTATTCATTCCGTGCTCATCTAGCTTTCCTAATCTAACTTTGTGGTCTTTGGGAATAGAGCTTTGTATTGACTTTGCGTCTACGTCCATATCTTCCAGATTGTCCCTATCCTCTCAGACCTGTTGAGTTCTAGCTCCAGGTTGAACCCTTCACATTTTGCTTTGCTACACTGTTGGTGGTGGAGTTTTATTGCAAGCATCCCAATGCAGCAAGACAGCCACCGCCCAAGCCAAAAGCAACTTGCAGGCCTTGAAAAAAGAAGGCTTAGGTGGTCATTGTGGACAATGAGTTTTAGGAGGGGGGTGATTGTCATGAAGGTGTTGCTGGACTTAGTCTCATTTCTCTGTTTTCTATCTTTCTCTCATGCCTCCGCTTTCCATCATTGTTTCCATCATGTCCATAGGGTTTTAGATTGTTTCAATTGTTTCTTCTTGTTTGTGCGCAGCCTCATCTGCTGTAGTATATATAGAGGGGTTCCCATCAGGCCTGGTTCCCTATCTCAACCTCTTTATTATTTGTTCTTTGGAACCAGGCAAGTAGCTACTTCACTGTACTTCTCGTACTTGTATTTATCTTTATCATTTGTTCTTTGGAACCAGTCTCTCATGCTTGCTTGCGCTTGCCCTGCTTGTGACTGTTACAATACATAGCATACTTAGCCTTGTAGAGTAGATGTAGCGGCAGTGGATGGCTGAAGAGTGGCGCACGTTGACGGTGGCGGCCCGCGCGTCAAGCACATGCGCGGGTTACGTGTCGCCAACCATCACGTGATGTTGCTCTTTAGTTTTATCCACTTTGTTACTAGGTACGCATACTCACGGCCTCACCATGCTCATTATTCATCTTCGTTACTAGACTACTTGGTGTGCTGCCTTGCAGATCATCCCCGGGGTCTTACAGTGACATCCACTCCTCATCAGGTTTCTGCCACCTCTTTTGCGT
>ML178839.1:184690-198578 GCA_004369125.1 Pterulicium gracile
GGCACGGTGAATATCTTGCATAGCCGTTTGGCTGCATACTCAAGACGTTCCTTGTCCACGCGAGCAACTGGGGTGAAAGGCATGGGCAAGCATGGGGTACTGGGTGCTTGTGAGATGTGAGGGCAAAGTTTGGTGATTTTCTCAAGAACAACGCGGTCGGTAGAGATAATAAATAATAGGTGATGATGTTGGCATTCAGGGCTATCGCCTCGCGTGGTTTTGAAGTAAAGAAAGACAACTTTTGTTAAAGGCTATCTCGAGTGGTAGTGGAAGAACGAGAAAGTGCCATCAACTACTGATGGGAAGTTACATGTACTCGCTACGGTTATTATCCTCCAGTCCCTAGATGAGTGATCGACTGTTATCGCCTTGCTTCATCTGCGGACTGGCCTTTGCGAGTCTAAAAAACGTTAACGTCGACGGATCGTTTTCATCGCCAAGAGGGAACCGCTGCTCCTGGCATACGGTGGTGAGGATTTGGAAGAGCGCCTGCTCCTTTAGACGTGTATATCCTGATGTCATTCTCGAGCTGATGTTGTCGAAGGAAGAAGGCAGGTACGATGATGGTGCTGGGTGGACGCAAAGGCGCAGCGCTGGCAAATTCGCCTCAAGTACTGTATCTTTGATCGCCGGCTCGCTAGCGCTGCAATTTCTTGCAGGGCCCCTTCCCGGTCATTGCCCGCCATCGTTTCGTCAGAACTGTCACCACCTCTTCGTCAATGTACCTCTCCAAATTGTGCTGCTCGCACGCGAGGATGATTTAGGACCATACATAAATTCTCGCTACGCTATACTTAGCCTCAACGCAGCCACAATCAACAGCGATGAATTGACTGCGCCAAGACAACGGTTTTCGTATTTGTATCCTCGCGAATCAACAGGGGCCCTCTCTGCTTTCCTTCCGCCCTTCTCCAGGCTCACGACGACATCTCCTGCTCCAGAGCCTAGGTGATGTACTACGTTCTCAGTTGATCACGCTCTCTTCCACTAGGTGGCTGGATTCCTTACCTCCGCTATGTCCAGTCGTGTCGTTGTCGCTGATGCTGTTGTTGCTTCCATTGTTTACTGTGAGCATCCTTGACCTCACTTGCCAGTGCTTCTCTCACCTGCGTTCTTCCAGCTATCCACCTCATACTCGCTATCACACTCCTATACAAGATCTACACGTATAAACACCGTCCACATCGCTACAAGCACATGGCCCTCGTGTCGACACTCCTAATTCTAGGCACCATCGAGGTCTCCGCCTATCTCTACTTCAACCTCGCAGGCGGACTTCAACGCCTTCTAGACTTCTTTCAGGTTCAGTTCAGCTTGGCGGGAGAATCAGCATTGGCTGCTAGGGATGCGAAATCGGGTCTAGCCTCGTCGGGGGATATGGAGCTGCGCAGGACAGACATCCTGGTGCAGTACGTGAATGGACTAGCTGCGCTAGCTATTAATTGGGTCGCGAACGGGTACATGGTGCGTTCATATTCTACCCTACCTCCACATTGCCGTTTCTAACTTGACCAACATGATTACCTCCCAGCTCTACCGCTGTTTCGTCATCTGGTCGCACAGCAGCGCTCGGTGCGTCGTCGTCCTCCCCTTCCTCCTCTATCTCGCAATCATAGGTGCGTCCATCGCCAATCTCCATCCGACCTCGCTCACTCACTCACGAACACCAGGCAACGGGATATTCGGCACATACAACCTCTCCCAACCCAACAACGCTCTCGGCACGAAGATCTTCACTCGTCTCCACTGGGCCTTCTCCCTCTCCTCCAACGCCCTCATCTCTCTCCTCATCGTCGCTCGCCTCCTCCTCATTCGCCGACGCGCCATGAAAGCTTTTGGGAACTCCAAGGAACGACGCGAAGCCTACACGGGGTGCATCGCCGTTCTCGTCGAATCGTCCTTGCTGTACACATTGGTCGTGAGTATCGCTTACCCTTTGTACGGCCCTACTGCGCCTGTCTTCAAGCACACCGGCGCGACGGAGAATATGGTCAATCCGCTCTTGGTCCAGACCGAGGTGAGTGTATTGGAGTCTCTATCGATGAATTTAGCTAGACTTGGAGCTCAACGCGCTGTCATGTAGTGCATCGCCGCGGGCATCATCGTCCTCCGCTTCGTCCGAGGCCGCGCCTGGACGAGCAACAGCGCACGCGAAGTCCAGGATAACAACCGACTGGCTGGGGATGTAGAACACCGGCTTTCCGCACCTGCGTTTGCTGTGAATCCGAACCTCAACACCTCTTCGACGATCGATTACTCATCGGGGTCTGGAAGTTCGTCTGGGGTGATCGAGTTGGGGTTGATGTCGTCGAAACATGGGGTTTCGAAGAAGTCTACTGAGTTGGATATTGTTGCTGAGGTGGAGGAGTTGGCGTTGGGACATCCGAAGGGAGGCGAGGAGGGAAGGCGGGGGAGAGATGGTTCGCGTAGTGTAGAACACGCTGTTGTATTAGAGTTACGAGATGTGCCAGATGACGGGGGAATAGAAAGAAGTAAACCATAGTTCCGAGTCGTGCTTCCGTCCGTGTTCACTGCGTCAAACTACGGGGGTGGTCGGTCCCCTTCACCACATCTGCTAGATGCTTTTTCAGCGCATGTCCGATCCGACTTCTTGGACTGTTAAGCACATAGGCATCTCAAGGAGATAAATTACCAGTAAACTGTAGTCGCGCCACACGTCCTGACGTCGACACTGCTTATCCAGATAAACATAAATTACTTGGAGATTAGAATCTGCGTAGCTGGTGATGGCCTTGAACTACAACGAGGGCAAAAAAAGAATTCGCATCGTTTTCTAGAGCGATGTTCGACGCTATGACTACGTGTATCATCCTCCGTTCCCCACAGAACAAGCCCGAGTAGCTACGCACTGGATGCGGCGCCGCCGTCGTATAAACACATAACAAGCACACAAAGAAAGAGGATCTTTGCATCTCAGCAGTATGGAGGAGCCGTCGGACGCCACAATAAATTGAGGGACTAACGGCTTCAGGATTGTTAATGAACTTGCACTAGAACGGCCTCGAATGGATATATGGTAGAGATACTGTAATCGAATACGCGTGAGCCACGCTGGGTTCATTACCAGATGAGTGGAGCAATTTATACGAAACAAGCACTAGGGATACTGCGACGACCCCCGTCGTCACACCAGTACACAACTTTTCTCATGACAGCTACGCTACGCCTTGTCGAGACAAGTCTGCTGGTAACCTGCAGCTTTCCACACTGGCTTTGAGTAAGACAAACAAGCCGCAGCTCGAGAGAGCAAGAGGCACGGTGTCAATGTGAAGAGTACATGTGAAGAGGTGAAGAGCAATACCGTTCGCGCGTTGCCGATGATAGGAGAAGGTTTAGTCTCCAGTACGACCCAGCTCCGCTGTCCCCGGCCTTCTCGAAATCTCGATTCCCCTGCAGGTAACGGCAAGAAGCTTCCTCCCCATACACACGGACGCCCGGAGTCGAGTACGCATCTCGTACGCCACAGCGAGGCATCAAAACACACTAGAGTACAAGGGCAAGAAGTCGGTGTCCGTGCTTCTCGACGCCCTGACATCCAGAGCAACTCAATTGAGGACTTCTTCGGCATTCAAATCGACATCGACCCTGAAAAACTCTAAGCGCATCGCTATTTTCAGTGAGAAAGCGCCATGAGGCGGGATCGATGAGAGGGATCTAAATTGACTGTGATTTGTGACGAGCGAAGGTTGTTTGCCCTTGTGTGCAGGCATGTATGGTCTTTCCGAAGCGGCCTTGGCGCAAAACAAAGGAAGATAGCGTACGCAGAGCTCCTGGGGGACGAGTAACAGTTCAAACGCTCTACAGGTGCGAAATTACCGGTCAACTGGTTACATGTAGACTCGTCGCCACACCAAATTTTTGCAGGCGGAAGCAGTTTCTTCCCGCAGATGCGCCCACATTTATCCACAACCGTCGAAGAAAGCAAGAGGACAAGGCTAGCGATGCGCTAGCGCTGATAGGCTCAATCACTCATTTGTGTGATATCCCACCGCCAGCGTAGTTGTGATTGATCACCGTGCCTCTTTCCTCCTCCCACCATCTGACAGCCTTGTTCCCCTTTCGTCCCTGGCGCCAACTGTGATATCTCGTCGTTTTTGTGACATCTGAACGACAATTGCATACATAGAAGCGTTTGAGGTATATAAATGGGCCTGCGGTTTTTCGAGATGGTTCACCAACCTCCCCACGGTTATTCCTCCTTCGCCTGCTTCAAGCTCCGAGCTCGTATTCCTTTCCTCTCGCACGAACGTCCCACGAAGCTCTCTCAACATGAAATTCGACACGCCTTTCGCCGACCTCGAGTCGCAGCCAGCTACTACCCACTCCGTAGCCCTTCCCTCGCGAGTCTCAAGTCGTAACCCACCATCGTACGACTGGGAGTCCGACGCTAGTAGCCAGTGCAGCACCGAGAAACAATCCAAGCACTACCGATCGCCATCCGCCGCGTCATTGGCACCATACGTCTCAAACTCCGATCCAACAGACTCTGAGGACGATCAGACTGTTGCTGAACTCGCGTTCAAGCACGGTTTCTGTGCGTTAAATTATCTAGTTTCTCTTCATCGCTCGGAACTCACCTCGAACGTTCGTTAGTCTTCCCCGTACTCTGGATATTCGGCGCGTACATCATGGCCTCTCCCCTCCAAGTCCCGCCGGCGGCGTCGCCACTTGCTTGGCTCCCAGACAAGACAGAAGAGGAAAAGCAGATGCACCTTTATCGCGAGCGAAGGGAGGAGCTCGTCTGGGCAAGGAGATCGCTCATCGCTTTGATCACCCTCATCGTCGCGATCATCATTACCATCGGCGTTGTTGTGGCGGTTCAGCAGACGAGGCCGTAGACTGCGTTATTTTGCGCTTTGTACCATTCTCGTCAAGATAGGCCTCTTTTCTGCACGGCCTACACCATCGAACCCTCTCCAGGTCGGCCTATACTTCATACTCTTTTACGTCCCAACCAGCACGCCATACCCGCGACATATCGACCTCATCGACCCATGACGCCGAATCACCTCGCTGCACCCACGTTCAACGCTCCCATTCGACCTGCCCTTCGAAATCCGGACCGCGACTCAACCCAATATGTATCTCTTTGTTCAGGACCACGTCCTCGGATCCTCTCATTTACCCATGACCTTCTTCTTTACGTTACTTCACCTGCTGCCACGCTCCCTCTCTTCATCAGGTCGTCGCCGTGTTTTTTTCTGACGCTCATGCCAGTCATACGTTCCCCACTGTCTGCTGTGTTTTCTTTCTGCTTGTTTATTTTTTGCGTTTGAGTTGATTACACTGTATCCATATCCCCACCTTCAATCAAAGTCAATTTTAGGATTTTGAGTTTTATCGACAAGTTTGCATGCGGGCTGTTTGCAGCGGGTTTCGAGACTCGAAACTGATCCTCCTGGTCCGTCACGGTGTTCTGCCTAAAGCAGAATTGATTGACGAACTATGCTACCTGTTGATGTTGAAGGCATGATACGACACGGGGTAAGATGACGTGGTGAGTACATAGAGACTGAGCTGGCTTTGCTTTGGATCACAACGAAGGGCAAGTTCCCGACGACGAGGAGAAGGTCCTCGTCGGAGGTCCGGGACAATGATTAATTCCAATATTGGCCGAGGTTAGGCCGAGCCGTATTGTCATGGTTACCCACGTGTTTCTTTCTCCGAGGCTCATCGGACTCGGAACCAAAATTGGTTTCATGATGGCACGACCTCCTCCGCCACCACCATCTTACAGCGTCTCCTCCTTCCACGTCGTCCCATTCACATGTGATCATTCCCAGGTCTTCCATTTACCATCACCATCGAGGCACTTCAGGTGCTGAGCCCGATCCTACTAGGGCTTCAGAGCCTTCGACACAAATGCTTTCGAACTCGTCTAGAGAGCACTCTGCAGATCTTGTTCGCTGCCCGGACGTCTGGTATGAAGATGGGACGATTATCTTGAGGGCGAACAACGTCATGTTCAAGGTCTACAAGGGCATTCTCTCTGCTCAGTCACCCGTGTTCAAGGACATGTTTGGTGTGTCGCAACCATTCGATGCACCTTCGTATGAAGGCTGCCTTGTCGTCGACGTGCACGACACTCCAGAGGACTTGACTGTTTTCCTGAAGGCTCTACACCAATGGGAGTACGTCGCCACATAAATTATTCTCCTTTTGCTTGAAATAATGCAGAACCACCGTATCACAACAGCTTCACAGACCAACCCCCCGAATTCAAAACCGCTTTCCGCATCCTCGCCCTCAGCTCCAAATACTGCGTGGACCGCCTCCTCACCTGGGCATCCCGCCCCATCATCCACCGTTTCGCATCTACCACCCTCGAGCAGCACATCTCCGTTATCGAGAAGTCAACCTCGCTCGATGACTCGGACCTCGTCACAGCCATCAACATCGGTCGACGATGCGACATCCCCGAAATCCTCCCCGTCGCCTTCTTCGAAGCTGCATTCCGCCTCGAAATGGAGCAGATATTCTGGGGCGTCGCACGTCCCAATTCTCCCTCGGGAGAGAAAGTAACATTCGACCACACATCCGACATGCAAGCCTGCTCCTCCGGCCGCGTCCGTCTCGCCTCAGCCTTCTCCGTCCAAATGATCTTCCCCTCCACCTCCGTCCCCACTTGCGAAGATCACCAAACGTGCAACCGCGTCCTCCGACAGTCGAAGGCGTCTATGCGCGCTATGGTCGCTGATCCGAATGAGAGTTCGGGGTGTTTGATTTTGCCGCTGAAGAGGCTGAGGACGCTGTTGGGGGGGTTGAATTTGCAGCTTTGTAAGGTGTGTGAGATGGAGGTGGAGAAGAGGGGGAGGGAGGGGATGGGGACGCTTTGGGCGAGCTTGCCGCATTTGTTTGGGTTGAGGCCGAGGGTGACGGTGAGGGGTTCGAGGGGTTCTTGAGCGAGCTGTGGACTGTGGTGGATGGGGATGTGTTTATTGGGTTTTTTGCGTGTGTGGTTCGTTTTGGTTCGCGATGGGTGCTTTATAACCTTGTTTGGACGCTATGTTACTGAGTCGTGTACCTCTTGTGTGTTTCGTGATCTCATTCTGTTTGTACTCTGCTTCTCAGTCTGGCTCTGTTCGAGTATGCACCGCTTGAAGTATTTGAGCTGTATGTATGCGCATGGGTTGGCACGGTGGACGTGCACGGAGCGACGTTGAACAAGTTGAGTACCACTGGCACTGGAGTCGGTTACGAGCACTGGCGGGTGAGGCCTGTGAGGTGGCTGACAGTGACAGACTGCATCGTGTGGCGTGCTCGTGGCTCGCCTTCACCAGAGCGTTCATGTCACTGCACTTGGCCAATATTATTCGTCGCATTCTCAACGCGACTACAGTCGGACTCCTCTAGCCTCTAGCGCAACTACCTCTTCAGGCCGATACAGACACCGGCACGCTGGCTTTAAGCTCTCGCCACCATCCGTTTTACAGCAACGGTTGGCTTCGACAGGAACACATCACTTGTGGCAGTTTTGCGGGACATGAGATGGCCGGGGTGTTTTCTCTTCTGAAGGTCAACTATCGTCCTTCCACTTCGCATTCATTGAGACATCGGCTGTGTTACCAGGACGAACGGGGACGTTGCTGAGAAAAGCGTTTTGGAGGCCATGATGCGCATGGGACTAAGAGAGTCCACGGCCTTCGTAGATCCCGACGCACTTCCACCATCCATCGTAGCATCGTTGTTACTGAATCCGGGTCGCCGAGTCGTGGGCTAATCGATTCCAGTGGTCTCAGCCAGGTTATACTACTGTTCCCCCCTGCCAGTCCGGACCATCCTTCAGCAGGTGGATTCTCATGCAGTGGCAATTCTCACAGCAAAGGTACCGACTCGAGTGCCCCTATCGATGTGATGCGGGGCCGTCAGCGTCAACGTGGGAATGTGCGCACCACTGCAGACGAACGTCTGGCTGCCATGGACGCCGACGTTGATCATGTACGTGGAGCGCATCCACGGAGAGAACATAGTCTTCTTGAACATCGCTGCGCGGAACCACTATCCTGGTCTCAGATTGCAGACGAGACTGAGGTTCAGGGCTCCCACCACGAGCCCGACCCCGCTGCCAATGCTGAACCGCTCTCGCAGGAGAAGACAGGTTTCGCTCAATCTGTCAAGACCATCAAGGCCAGCTTGGCCTCTGCTATCCCTGGCATTACGTTTTCCTTCGTGACGAGTCGATTGCCACGTTGCTCCGGAGTCCGTGATTCGGGAGCCCAACAGCACAAAGTACATGCCGCTAGCGAACAGATACGTGCGGCTCACGCCAATCGATCGAATACACGTCCAATGAACTGTTTCGTTGCCAGGAAAGTACGCGATGATTTCCGAGACGATTTGCGACATTATGGAGGTCAGTATAAGAGAAGAAGTGGCGAAACTTACCACTGACCGGTGGGCAAGCCATCGAGCTACCGGTTTAGTAGGTATCAACGGATGGACTCATGGCTGCGCACAGATATTGCTGAGGTCGGGACGCAGACATCAAAAGCTAGATCAAAAGCTAGTGGAGGATGACTACGAAGCTCTGGAAGAAGACCTGCTTGAGGTGTTGGGTGAGCTCACCACCGACCCTGAAGTTGTTCTCAAGTTCTTGCCTGAGGTCAGTAGTATTTACTCCCTGTGTACTTCAGACTCTCATTTCTAATACTGATGACACGACTAGGGATAGGAAAGATGCAAGACATGCTTCTGCAATCTCGAGCCAGTGCAGTACAGTCGGAATGAACGCGCATGCCCCGATTGTCACCGACCCTTTCTTCGACGTGTTCCCCGTGCTTTCATTGAACGTGTAAAGCGTGATGGACCGCTTTTCAGCAATACGAGGCACTTCAAGCGACTCAGCAAGCGGATGTGTCGATTGGCCAGGAATATGGGCAAAAACAAGTCCTCGTCAACCCTTCTCTCAACGAAGAGATAGGAATGAACTGGGATAGTCCATGGAGGCGAAAGATGATCAGCTTTGTTGGAACAATGGCCACACAGGCTTTCCAGGAGGACTGACTCTGTAAGCAATACTTCTCGCGAATTGCGCATCGCGTTATGACTGAACCGGTTTCTCTCAGGTGAAGCCTGGAACAAATATGTATTATCGCCTTGACCATCTGAGTCAGTACGCGTGCATCGAGAACGGAGATGGGAGTGCACTGGTTCAGTGGCTACTTCCGCCTGGAATATATCCCTACCTCCAGGGCCACGACACACTGTGTACAGATGCGGGGCAAGGCTGGTTTAGAGCTTCTCCAATGACCCAGAGCGGCTGGCATTGCGCGATGCTCCAGCTTATTGGGTGTCCGCATGGTCCCGAAGCATGGCAGGTAATTCTTTGAGGCCTCGATAATGCACGTCAGATTCTTCTTTCGAGCCAAGTAGATGAGAGGGCGTTTGGTCACAATCCATGCTGAGCGTACATAAATCTGGCATGTTCATGCGCGCCGAAGAGCAAAAGCAAGAGCGTTGCATATCATTGACGAGCCTGAGCCCGACGTTGATTCGACGCGTGTTGCCGCAAAAGTACATACATTAAATGAGTACACGAAGAGAGCGACGAAGAATGTGGTACACCGGCAAGTACACTCTAACAAACAGCGGATCACAATGTGATGCACCTGCTAACCACCAGCAGGAACCCGAGTCTGACTACCATGCCGTCTACGACACCACGACGAGGATATACACATACACAACGTCCGATCGAGCAGCGTCACAGGCGCACAAACGAGCAAAACAGGGCCCCAAACAGTGAGCAGAAGCGCGACATGCTGCGAGCCAAAGGGGGTTGGTGTGCTTCTGTGAGTAGCGATGTCGATGATGGCCGATAGTGCTGCGAGGAACTGGGACAATGCGAAAAGACTGTGCGGATAGAAGAGATGTGGATCAGGATCGACGAACAATGGATATGAGCAGAGAGATGTACGCTTGGAATATGATGAGCCGGAGGATGGCTGGCGCGATGTAGGGGTATGTTTTCGGTCTATGCGGTCTGCGAAGTGACCGGACAGGATCTACGTACGCAGTCAACGTCGAGAAAAGAAAGTTCAAGATGAGGTAGAAGGAACTTGCTGCCCATGACATCGAACCGAGTCTTCCGCTGTGGTCTACTATACGCGTCCAAACCCTCTCCGTCCTCTCGATCTTCCCCAACGCATGTACGATCATCTACCGTCGGTGAAGGCCACAGCCGACCGTGGGCGTGAGACGACGGAGCTCGCCTCGGACCCCAGTACTCCTCATTCATTGTTCGACAATACTGAGGACTCTGAATTTCAATATGGTCATGCCCAACGTCCAGAGCGTTAGGCCGGGCCCAGCTTAACGAAGAGGTGGTGACGATGGAGCTCGCGCTCGTGTTCCTGTCTTCTTCGTGGATACTGTTGCTGTGCTGGTGGTAGTCGGAAGAGGGATCCGAGGAATGCCTCGGTGATAGAGTATGCCCGGTGCTCAGAGGCGTCTCGGTTTCCTCTGAGTCAGAAACCTTGCAAGGTGAGGCGACAGACGAGCCGTGATCATCATCTTCCTTTAGGTCGTTACCCCCAAGGATGCGCATTGTCTCCATGGCGTGTGGTTCTGTGAGTGGGGCTGCTGTGGGAAGGAAGGGAAGTCGGGTGAGAGGAGTAGTGGGTCCTCGGCGATCTTCGCTCTTCACCACGGTCATCCGAGCGACTCGCGAGACGGCTGCTGGTGCAGGAGCAGTACCGGAGAGAGAGCGGCCGTCCACTGGTCGGTTATCGTGAAACCCATCTGTCATTGACGTGCGGTAGTTTGTGGGAAAGACAGTAGTAGTTGTCGTCCCGTCGGGCAGGGAGCGGATGATGTGCCTTTTCGTTCGCACGAAGCGGATGATGGAAATGAGAGAGTAGTACAGGCATGGGATTGTCAGTAGATGGGGGACGCCTGCGTAGCCGAGGAATCGGAACCTTCGATATTAGGTTAGCATTAGATATTTGATGTTGAAGAGAGCACATACGAGATTGGCGAAGTTGCGTCGCAGTGAAGGTCGTCACTTGGCTTGATGGCGTCGTACCGGACACTCAGAGTGATCTGCACCGCAGATGCCACACACGGAAAGATGATGAGAGGTAAAAGGTAAATGTGCCTCCAGCGGCAGAATCTGTGAAACGTGACGAGATGACGGTGAGATGACAGTACGTGCAAACGCAAAATGGCGGAACATAACGTACTCGCTAGGCATCTGCGTCCTCCCCTTCGAGTACTCCGTTACGATCCTCGTGGTGACCACGGAGCACACGGCGCAGCAACCCGTCAGAAGGAACGATCCGAGACTGATGATGTATATTTGGGCTGGAGAAGATGATATGATGGGGTTAGCATGCGTTCTCACCACTAACGGTTGCGCAGCGTGCATGACAGGAAGCAGAGTCGACTCACCATGACAGAACGCAGGTGGCATCGCGAATGGATCCATGCGCCAAATCATTCCTTTGCCGAAGTCGTTCAGCTCATGACCACCACCGCCGTTCAACAAGGCATACACTGGATGACGTACCTAGAAGGAACGCGCCGTTGAGAAGCGTAGCCGCCACGCAGTACACCAATGGACCGGTCATCCACTTGACCGCCATGCCAAACCGTACTAAAACCACCCAGCACGTTATCATACCTAGAAATCTAGCATTAGCCACTAGCACCCCTTCCAGGTCCCAGATAGATAGGAAACGCTCACCAGTGATTGAGAGTACGAACCATAACACCTTGATCGCGAAAGGAATCATGGCAGACCCGGTTAGAGGGAAGAAAGGAACACCGCTGCACCTGGTGGTGGGCGTCGCTCTCAAGGTAGAGCGAGTGGTCTGTCAAACAAGATCTGTCGTACCCCCGTGTGTGCCTCGCCCAACAAGACGAACTGTATTCACGCCTGAGCAGCACGCTGATCCGAAATTCAATGCGAGTGGTGGTTTCATAGAGAAGAGTAATTCAGTCGCCTGGCTTTTGGGTCGCTATTTTGGGCGAATATTGGCAGGATGGTGGGAAGAAAGCTTCATCATATGGGGACGACCACGGTTTGTTTGAGTCAGAGATAACAGAAGATGGATAGATTAGCGTCCAGACTGAGCTCGACATTTCTGGCGTTGATGATCGTTGCGGTTGGTGCCTCGGCGTGATGATGGACGAAGTCAAGAGGCGTCCCACAGCCATTTGCACACCTGACTCGCTCTTTCATGACTTTTGGAAGCTTTGGCGCCGACGCCGGGCGCTGTTACTGGAACCAGACAATGCACTGCTATCAGCTGATGCTAGACCGCTTGACTCTGTCGAAGAACCGTCAGAGCCCTCCTTAACGGACAAAAAGGAGCAACAACCGCTTCTCACCCACAAACTGATGGAGGTGGACACTTCCTTTGCTTGACTGGGTGAGCGCCTGATTTTCTAGTGACTTTCCACTGAGCATCTAGACGATGAGCTAATCTCTTTGTGCAAATTATGCAGATTCGGCTGGTGGGCATTTGTTCTCCCACGATATCGGCACCATTGATAACAGCGGAAGCGGAAATACCTTCACGATTAACCACTACCCTCGTTCGTTCACCGTTTTCTCTCGCTGCAGCATCATTCTGACGCGCTACGTGCTTCTTTCTTGTACCCAGAAGTCTCGCCAAACAAACCGCACCTAGTGCCTCGATGTCCCCCAGCTGCATCCAACTTTATGGGCAGAACGCGTGAACTCGAGCGCCTGTCAATGTTCTTCTTCGGCGAGAGCATCCGCGTCGACCAATCGCGAGTTTTTCTGCTCATTGGTATGGGAGGCTGCGGGAAAACGCAATTGGCCCGTAAATTCATGGAAACGGTGTATCTGCGGTACGTAGGTATAACTTTTGATGGATGTGTCTAGACTTAAATATCTTCTAGGTTCAACAGCTCACTCACGCTGGTCTTCTACATCGACGCCACGACTACCGAGACGCTCCAGGCCGGCTTCGCTTCCATCGCCAGAACCAACGGGTTCGACAACAGTCATGACGCCGCTCTTGCGTGGATGTCGACCCTCGATCAGCCCTTTTTCTTGTACATTGACAACGCGGACGATCATACGATGAATCTACGGAACTACTTCCCTAAGTCCAACTATGCCAGGATATTGATCACTACAAGGCTCAGAGACGCGAAGCAGAAGTATGGGACTGGGAGGGACTCGGCGATTCATTTGGATCCGCTTGGTGGGGGCGAAGCGAAGGAGCTGCTCTTGCTCACGGCGGATTTGGAGGTCGCGGTAGGGCAGGAAGAGAGCGTCTGTGAATTACTTCAGGTATGCGTCCATCATTGGAACACGTCAGACCTGCCGCTGAACTCTCCTCTAGGAGCTGCATTACCATCCTCTGGCAGTCGTCCAAGCCGGCGCTGCGATTTTCAAGATCCAGTGGACAGCTCACACTGGAGGGTGGAGTGTTGGTGAAAAAGCGTCAGATATTCCACCAGCATTTGTGAGAAATTTGCATACATAGCTAGAGAATGTCTGCGAAATGTAAGCGAAAGTTGCAATCAAGATTCACATACCAAAAATGCCAATTTCTCGCAACATATTCACATACACGGATGTGCGAAAGGCACATAAGTGCTGGTGAATGAGTGTGTGGATTCACTTGCTCTATATGCAAATAATCATAGCTGGTTGGGACAATTCACACCCAAGGAGAGTGAAAAAAAGATGTATTAATGCTTTCGACTACGCTTCCCTACTTTGGGCTTAGCCTTTGCTTTACCCTTACCCTTACCCTTACGTATTGGCATTTTGAACGCAGTTCTGTAGGTCTTGTGGGCTTGGAAATACTCCTTTGCCAGACGTTTTGGTGCCCCAGTGATTTTCAAATCTGTTGAGCTCGGGATGTGTTTCTGCGGAATAGGAAGAATA
>ML178839.1:198588-253068 GCA_004369125.1 Pterulicium gracile
TGGGACAATTCACACCCAAGGAGAGTGAAAAAAAGATGTATTAATGCTTTCGACTACGCTTCCCTACTTTGGGCTTAGCCTTTGCTTTACCCTTATCCTTACCCTTACCATGGACGTGTTCCTCCTCCTCATCCTCTTCCTCATCCTCCTCCAGGTCTTCCTCATCAAGGACACCGAGGTCCAGCCCGTCATTGTCTCCACCTCCCTCAGAAGACGCTGAGGAAGATGCGCGAAAAGGAGGTGGTCGGCGGACTCAGCTGGGACCAGCGACAGGTTCGCTGGCGAGTGCGTCTTTGGCGGCCTGCATCGCAGCGAGGTAGTCGTTGTTGTTGTTGTGAGAAGAGGGTGAGCCGTGGACTGGGTGGGAGAGGGAGACGAATGGCGGCAAGATGGGCAAGCGCTGCAGTACGTTCTGGCATTTTGAATGCAGTTCTTGTAGGTCTTGTGAGCTCGGAAATACTCCTTTGCCAGACGTTTGGTGCCCCAGTGATTTTCAAATCTGTTGAGCTTGGGATGTGTTTCTGCGGACTAGGAAGAATACGTGTAAGTCTAACCGGCGGAAACATGAGGGGAAAAGCGGCTTACCGTGTTGCAAAGCTTGATGAACTTGTTGCTCCGCTGGTTCCTGAGGTCTTTGTTGTAATCCAGGCGTGCGGCGTGGGCATTATGTCAGATGGTGGTCTACGCGCAGAGCTGGTGAGCGACAAAACCTTGGGAAACAATGTGAGAATACACACCCGGATGTTATTCCACTCCTGCTTGGAGACTCCCAAGTGTTATATGCATGCTGGATGAGTGCAAATAATAACATGTGAATTTGCATATATAGTGCCACCTGCCTATGTCTAATACCAAGACATAGTGGCCTTTTGGCTCAGTGGTATAATTGTCCAGTGGGTAGCACAGTTTATTACACCAAGGCTTTGCGTATCTCTCTCAGAGGCATCCTCAACTTGCATGGAGGGCACGGGATGGAAGGTAGACAGGGATCTGCTTCTGCCTGGGCGGTTGTATGGCGGTCCTCTGCTTCACAAGCGCAACACTCTGCGTTTGCTACGCTATTTTCAGCATGACAGAGGCGCCCTGAAGCAAATAGAATTGTAAGGATCTTTACAAAGAATTGGACAAGAACGGACTAATGTGCTAACTCCTCCCAGTTGAGTCCATTGTATTTGTGCTGGGAACAAGGTAATCCAATGGGCTGGGATGGACGCAAGCAGAGAGGAAGAGAGCGGGATGCAAGCAGAGAGGAAGAGAGCGGGACCAGCGACAAGGGGAAAGAGAGCGAGACCAGCAACAAGGAGAACAAGACCGGCAAGATTGTAGAGGAGAGCAAGAGCGCTGGTCAGCCAAGGAAGTTCTATGCCTGGAGTCTGGGGAGCAAGAGCGTCTGTGCTCTTCACGCCTGCATTGACCAGAGGCGGAGGATTCCTCTTGAGAGCCAGTGGTGAGAGAAGAATCTCTAGAATGGGAAGGCTTTTTGTGTGAGTGCATATTGTGAGGGTGATTGCAAAGTGCCATACAGCGCACCTCTTAATATCCTGCACTCCATGCCATTGTGAATGTACTTGCTGACAGAAAGTTGCTGAAAGATCTAGAAGAGGCAAGCTACTTGAGGGCGGGGGCGGCAGAACCATGGTGAGAGTAGGGGGAAAGCAGGCAATGATGTGATGACTAATCACATTGCCCCTTCTCATCCGCCATCCATACGGCTCTCTCTACCTACCAAAATACAAAAATTTCCTTACGGCAAACAGCCTCTACTCCTGCAATCTTTGCCACCATCATGGCTTCCAGCCCAGCTCAAGATGCATCTACTTGTACAGAGCTAAATCCAGGGACATCTGTGCAAAAAAGGTGCAAATGCTGGTCTGACTCATTGTTGGTTGATACCCAACGACGCGCTCCACCTGCTGTGGAATCCCAAACTTTCTAGTGATCTGCCTCTGAGAAAGTGAAATAAGTACCATGAAATACCCAGCTCTTGTCCCACTTTGCACATACCCTGCTTGTTTGAACCTTTACTGTGACTACTCATCACTCAGAACTCACACATGTCGCAAGCGTAGCAAGAGACAATCTGGTCCCTGGTCCCAATGATAAAGAGGTCAAGATGGGGACTAGGTAACCAATAGGCAATACTTATATACTAGAAGAGCGAGGCAGTGCGCCAAGCAATGATGAACAAGCAAGCGCAGCCCAAGACATAGCTGGAAGGTTCTGGAACCTTGTACATGATGAACAATCACATGAGCAGAAACCGGATCAAGAACATGATAGAAAGATAAAGAGTCCGTGATGCAATCAAAGATAACCAGAGAGATAAACAGACAAAAGGAAAAGAGACTGGGTCCTTGTGCCACTTCACGACAGCTGGAGGCTTATCTGTGTATGTTTGTGGACTTTTACCAGGACAACTGGGCACGGACTTCTGTTTGCTGAGTTTGCCTATGACAACCGGACTCACTCCACGATTGGGATGTCACCCTTCTACGCCAAGTACAGCTACCACCCCTCCTTCACCATTGACCCGGTTAATTCACAATCAGTGCCAAAGGGGGATGAGCAGTTGGACCGGCTTCACAAAGTACAGGGGGAGCTCCAAGGGATGTTGGAGATTGCGGCACAGCAGATGAAGCAGTACCACAATGAGTGGGTCAACAAGGTATTGAGGTACAAGTGTGTGTGCAGCGCAGAGTACAATAGTACCAGTAGCGTACAGGTAGATAGCCCGTCAGACTCACACCAATAATAACCTTGAGAAACAGAACTTAGGAGCGATACTAAGTAATGGAGGGCAAGATGGAGCAATGGAGGGCAAGATGAAGCAAAAGGAATTATCAGAAGAGCAAGCAAAACGACTCTTATATACTAGATACATGAGGGAGTCATATAACTGTGTCTAGGAGGTGCTAAGTCCGCATCTGGGAGTCATGAGACACTGGTATGCTAAGATACAGCAATGGTATAATGAGAGCAATGAGAATCACCTGTAAAGTACCTGTGATGGAGGAGATCTAATCCACTACTCTACAAGCAGGTAGGTATGCTTTCAACACAAGGCGCCAGATTGGGCCCAGGAGATGCGGTGTTTGTGGAGCGGGCAGATTTGACATTGGTATGGCCCAACAGAAAGCTGGACTTCAAGAGACATGGCCCTTCAATATTGCACAGAAGACGTCGGACACTGCCCACTGTGTGACACTCCCGTCTACATGGAAGATCCATAATGTTTTCTACATGTCATGTCTGATTCCTGCGTTGCAGGACACCATCCTTGGTTGCCAACAGGAGCCGGGCTGCCGGTAGAGTTGGAGGGAGGAGTGGGGTATGAGGTAGAGAGGGTACTGAAGTTGTGCAAAAAGGTGGGTGTGTGGCAGTACCTAGTGCAATGGGCTGGGTATGGGGAGGAGAAGGAGGATTGTTGGGTGCCAGGCTATGATTTGGAGAATGTGCAGGAGGCACTGTAGGAGTTCTTGGAGGCAGAGACGGCAGGAAGGACCAAGAGGAAGGGTTGGGGGAGGAAGGTGAAGTGATAGAGGGCACTGTTCTTTGTTGCAGGAGGCAGTCTTCTTTGGCAGGGACCGGGTGTTACAATATGTCTAGCGCACTTGCACGCGCTGGACACGTGATGTTCAGTAGTGTTCGCAATGGTGATGACGTGGCATTCTTTAGTTTTGTCCACTTCGCTCATCATTGCGAATAGGTACACATTGGGTTCTCATTATAGTCTAGTTTACATCTATTAATACAGCTTTGTTCATCATTGTGAATAGTGCTGCATTGCAGGTCCCTACCGTGGTCTTACAAATACACTTGACTGCCAAAAGCGGGACAGGCCAGCGCCAGCCACCCTTCTTAACATCCTCAGGCACGCACCATGTCTTCCCAAAGCTCCGGGGGCTCACTCTCCGTGGCATTCCAGAGGACCAGTTTCTGTCTCGCATGACCACGCCCCAACTTCGCGCATTGGAACTGCACGGTGCAAAGCCCAATATTTTCAGCTCCTTCATTGCACAATCGTCCGCGCCCGATGGTGCATGCCGCATTGAGCATCTCACCGCCCATGCTTTGCATATCTACACCCTCCCAGCAGTCATTCTCTCCATGACGTCCCTACGAGTCCTCAATATCTGATCAACCCTCTTGTCCATTGGCTCAACCGCTCTTCAGGGATTGGCCAGCCCTAACAATCTTCCATCGCTGCACGCGATCCAGATCACAACTGTCGGGTTCGGATCTTTGATTGTCGTCGACACGAGCTCGAGCGGGTCCAGCGAGATAGAACTAGCGTAAGTTAGAATAGATTGCAAGGGGGTCACCGTCTACTCGATGTAGAGCAGTGGCTGGGTGCTGTATTGCACGTATGTAAGCGGCCATCAGGGCCTTGGCTAACTACTCGGCCGAGGCCCGGAGGGCCAACCGTTACAACAACGGGGATGTGGCTCGACGATGAGGATTTCTACGGTGGCATTAAGAAGATCACCGAGTTCGTCAGTTGCAGGTACCTTACGCCTTGCGTCGACACTGAGATTGGTAGTACTCCGCGGGTCCACCATCCTGCAGTCCCGCGCGCGAACCGCCCCCATCTCCGATTCATATTCAGGGACGTGGACGACGACGACGACGTCTTAAGGGAGTGGACCAAACACGCTCTCAAAGAGCTTAAACAGGCGGTGGTGAAGGCACGAGTAACGAATGGCGGGAAATTCGACCCTGCTGTGGGAGAGGTGATTCCTGGGCACCTGATCAAGTCGCGCTTGCGTACGGCGTGGACTGGATTTTCACCGGTGCTTTGTAATGAAAGAAGAGCGTTGGTGACTCTGGATAGGGAGCTCAAGAAAGAGAGCTCTCGTTAGTTTTCGACGCAGACTGACGTGTGCCAGTATCCGTATGCACGTTTCGCTATTTATCTTCCGATACATCTTCATCACAGTCTACTGAGACGTCTCCGAGAGATGTATGTATAGCTCGGACACACATGTAGACAGTTTCGAATACACATACATTCAATGGTACAGAGCCTCGAACACCCTAACCAAACCTCCCAACCAACCCATCATAAATCAGGAATATAATCGCACTACTCGGGATCGACCTCGCGACTGTGATACCGCAGCCGGCATAGAGACCGCGAATACCTTGGGCGGCGTACATGGCGCGGGCGGTAGAGAGGAATGTCGACTTGGGCAGGGCGTTAATGGTGGCAGAGGATGGGGCGGGGGACGAGGAGTATGGTTTGGAGAGTGGTGAGACGTTGGAGTGGTTCGGTGAAGATGAGGACGGAAAAGAAGAAGGAGGAGATGATCGAGCCCCACGCAGCTCGTCCTCAGTCTGCATCATCGACTTTACAGAGTCAGCGGGGAAGAACGCAAGATTGAACGCTGCGCCTGCGCATGCACCCGACAGGCCGGATTCCCAGAGTTCGAGTTTATGGCTGCTCCCACCATGTCCACCTCCACCACCATTCCCGTTGTCACTCACAGCACCACCCTCGCCCGCCTGTCCCCCATGCACTGTACCGTAATCCTCTCCAAGCCTCCGGCGGACTAAAACACCAGCAACGAACTCCTTGGTACTAAACCACGCTGCCGTCCCTCCCGTTTCTCGAATGAATGTCCCTGTGTGGCCGCGCCATAGGCCGGTAAGACCGGTGGTGCGGACGGCGGTCATTAGGACGGAGATGGGTCCTGGTGGTTTGGTTGGTGTTACTGAGGGGGGGAGGAGCATCTGGACTTGCATCTTGCATTTGACTAGTTCGATTGGAGTCCTATGAGCGTTGTGTTGTCAATACTCAGATAACTTGGTCATGGAAAATAGAAAGAAATACTGACAGAAGAAAGGAAGTCATGCCGCCTGCACCGGCGGCAGCGAGCGCGATGAGGTGGAGAGGCAGTGGTTCGTCGATCGGACGAGCGGTTGTGCGTCGAATGAGGTTCTGCAGCTCGCTGTATCCTAGGAAGAGAGATGCGTTCTCGACCATTGCACCGACTATTGGAGCTGGTAGACCCTGTGCTCGATAACACGCCCATAAGCATCCGAGGTGAGCTAGCCCGAGTGAAGCGCACGTACCCGGTATAAGCCCGTGAACCCCTCGTTCGCCCACGTCTTTCGCAGACAGTCGATAGGGCCAGAGAACCGCGCAGTAGCGTCAAGAACTTGGGCTTGGAGGCGGACTTTGGTGAGGTCGAAGGGGTGCTCGAACACTTTGGAGACCATCCCGGCTATCTGCAATCAAGTGCGATTCAGCGAGGTCGATTCGAGGTGGAATTAGTAGACGGGTTCGTTACACTCCCGAATCCGATGTCCTTCGCTGCTCGTAGGAAAGGGTGCGGTTCTATACTTGATAAAGCATCTGGTGAGGCCTCCATGTCGATGCTACACGGGTATCGCCTCTAGGGAGGTATCGGGAGGTGGTGGTGTGGTGGATGGTGCTTAAGCGATGTCCGAGGCCGGAGCTACAGTAGAGCTACATTTATTGATGCCATCAGTAGACTAGCGCTTGATGCCATCAGGAGGTAAGCGCTCGTTGGTGCTGCTCTTCCCACTGTACGTCATGGCTTGCTTTCTCCACAACCTCCACGACCGACGCACGATCTCTAGGCATCGGCATAGACGACGACCAGACACGCATTCACGACGCTTATATTGGTGTGAAAACGACTCTGAGATCAGAAATAGCGACATTCACGACACTGACCTCCACATCATCACCGGTGAACTCTATCTACACTCGATTTAACCGTCGTTGACCTCTACTTGCCGACGCTGAGCTCATTATACACAACGACGAGCACACCATCTATCACAACCTTCTCTCAAATCCTCACACATCACCCATCATGACATCCTACATCCGCGAAATTGTCTCCGGGCACAAATCCCGCTTCGTAGACCCCTCCTCTTCCACCAACCTCGACCTCTCCTACATCACCGACCAACTCATCATCATGGGCTACCCCGCCTCCGGTATGGAAGGGCTCTACCGCAACAAACGCTCTGATGCCAAGAAGTTCTTGGACGAGCGGCACGGGAAGAATTATTGGGTGTTTAACTTTTGTCCGGTGAGGGAGAATGGGTATGGGAAGGAGGTGTTCGAGGGGAGGGTTAGTAGGTGGCCGTTTCCGGATCATCAGTGCGTCCTTCCTTATAGTTTCTGCTGCTGACGTTGAAATTAATGTCATCGATACTGCGCAGTGCACCACCGTTAGCCGTCCTCCCCCTCGCGGCGCGAGAAATCAGCAACTGGCTGAGAGGATCGCCTGATAGAGTCGCAGTTCTGCATTGCAAAGGTACGTTTCTCATCCTACCACAAGTGTCTATACGCATTCATCGTATCGCATCATAGCCGGGAAAGGCCGCTCCGGAACCCTCGCATGCGCATACCTCCTCACCCACCCATCCCCCACCTCTCCCCAGCTTGCCAAATCACACACGTCCGCCGCATGGGCAGCTCTGCAGCAGGTCTCTGACTCCAAAGTACCCGATGCACACGACAGCCGACCCAAATCGCCCCTTGCTCGCGCAGAAGAAGACGACCAACACCATCACCACCATCCTAAACCGACAACCACCCTAGAATCCATTCTTGACCTGCACACTGCGCAACGCATGAAACAGCCCAAACCATCCTCTTCCTCCGAGTCAGCAGCCGGAGTTATCGCGAACTCGGCGAAGGGGAGGAGGGGGGTGAGCATACCGAGTCAGAGGAGGTGGTTGTGGTATTGGTCGTTGATCCTGGGTGGGGAGGCGCCGGAGGGGTATGGGGGGTTTTGGGATATGACAGGTCTAGATTCGGGGGTGGATGGTGCTCCTTCGAGGTCGTTGGCGGATCCGATGTCGTTGGCGGATCCCTCCCAGACTTCCGCGAGACTAGATTCGACGACGAGACCGACGCAGGTGAGGATAACGCAGCTGACGATGCGGATCAAGAAGCCGTCGGGGTTGAAGACGGGGTTGGTGCAGGCTGCGAATACGATTATAGAGAAGACGACTTCGTAAGTCCGTTCTTATTTTTGACCTCTCTTGTCTGTATCGTTCTCGTTGCTTCGTCCTGTTTCGCGTTTCTGCTTGTCCAGCCGTTTTCGTTTGGTTTTCGTCGTTCCTCTTCAGTTCGTTCTTCATTCAGTTTGGGTTTCCGCTCGTGCCCTGTTTACTTTATCTCCGTTCTTCATCCAGTTTCTGCTTGCTCGCACATGGCTAGCATGTCCTGACCTCATTTTCTTGCAGGTCGTCGGGCTCGGTAGATGGGAAGACGAAGGCGACTCCTAGGGTACGTATCTATCTTCTCTGTGACTAGGCGTACTAGGGACTGACGCACGTACAGGCATCGTGGGGAAGCGAGAACCTCTGGGCTTCGTTCGCTCGATACGACGAGGAGCTAGTGGATCTGCTTGCGAAGGAGTACAAAGCGCACCGCGAGGTCGATTTTCAGCACGGACTAGATGCTACTCAACCGGAGGCCACTCACCTCACACAACATGGCCACGGCGGACTGTTCGACACGGAGCGATGGGACGAGGGGAAGATGGTTAGGAGCTTTGCGAGGTTCAAGGCCGAGGAACTACCCACCACCACCGAGGAGAAGGAGAAGAGGAAGATATCGACGTATGCGTTTGCGCCGATTTCGGACAAGGTGTTCAGAGATACGATCGCGAGCGATATCACCACGAGCGAGCCGGTGTCGGGGGTGCAGACTCCACTTCAGCAAGAGCCAACGGAGGAGGAAGAGATCGATGCGCTGAATGTGGCGTCGACGCCTACGCTTGGCGAGCTGGGGAGGAGTCGTGAACCAGCCGCGCCGACCAACGCTCCGGTTGACGGACTGGTCGTCGACGCGCATCGGGAGATGCGGATCAAGATATACATGGGGCAATTATTCCTGTGTTGGGCGTGGATCGTGCCTTTGTTCCATATGAAGCCTCCTTCCTCCCCTTCCACTTCCTCATCCACCACCTCCAATTCCGATACCACCTCCTCCAACATCACGAACATCAACGGCGGTCTCCCCCTCGCCTACCACCCCTCTACCGCCCAAACCGGAAAAGCCAAACTCGTCCTCTCCATGGAAGGCGGGGCGAAAGAGCTCGATTTTGCGCTGGGAATCGGAGCGGATATCTTGGATTTGGAGATAGATATGGAGTGGGTTGTTCCAACGGGTGGAGGGCTAGGCGGTGTGGGGAATGTTGATGGAGACGCTGGGAATGCGCCAGGTGCGGTGAGTGGAGAAGTGCAGGGCAGGACGGGGTCAGCGGATACGGAAGCGGGGCAAGGCGGGGTGGCGAAGACGATTCAGGCGATTGCGCAGGGTGGGGTGACGGATCCGAGGGCGGTGGTTAATGCAAAGCAGGCGGTGGAGGGTGTGTAGTATTGATGCGTCGGTGTCTAGAGTAGTAGAGCGAGGTGCGATGTTGTGTATTATACTGAACGATAACGCTACTGATTTGGAAACACGGTATAGAAGTAAAAAACGTGAAAAGCCTCGTCAGTATTGATGTGGACGCTCATCCAGCCACCCGGAAGTGCACGAAGTTGCTTCAACGTTGCTTTCGCCCACCACTAGCACTAGCATTACATGCACCTGACACCTTCAGCAATCACGGCGTCCATTCTTACGGCTGCTCTACTTCGCCGCTCACTGTGACTGAACCAATGGCCTTTGTAGTCCGGATGAGTGGCACTGGCATCGTCTTTAGAGCTCCTCAAGCCGACCGATTTGTGCCTTGCTTCCGCCCTTCATGACAGTGCAACGCGTACCTCCAGCAGCCTTAGCTTCCATCTTCACGGCTTCTCTCGAGGACAGCTCAGAGTTCTACGACACTCGAAACGCGCCCTGGCTCCCTGCCCAAGTTTGTCGCAAGCGGAGAGCTCAACAGACGCCTGAGCTGTGGACGAATGTGGTGCTCTACGATATCGCGTGGGATACGATAATCACAGATGGTATCGCGAGGACCCAACGTGTCTTTCATACGCTTTGGAGATGTTATTGAAGTACTCCCGATCTCGTCCCCTCCGAATCAAATCCATCAAGATGATGGGATGGGTCACCTCCCCGCAGGCACTCCTCTGCAGTTGCCATGGACCCACTGCGCCCGCTGGGAAGATTGACAATCCACAGATGCGAATTCGACGAGTGGATGGGACGGGCAGAGAAGGAACCATCTCGTACCTTTCCGATCTTACGCAGTCTATCACTTGCGAGGACCAGCTGAGTGGCGCGGATGCTGCAACGCTGTCCTCACTTTTTCACGACACTCCAGCTCTGAAGAAGCTGTCATTCCGATCCTTCCTTCGCCACTCCACCGCCGTCACATCCACGCAAAATTTTCGCTGGGGAAATCTGCGCACCGTGTCTCTTCGTGGTTTTCTATCGGACGTTGATGCCGCTCGAAGCGTAGTCACCGCTCTCACACACATAACGACGCTCCGTTTGGAAGAACCCAGTTCGAGATCCTGGAGTCTTCCCCCACCGGAACACGGCAACCACTACATATTTCCTCATCTGTGGGGTCTCTGTGTTGATCAGTTTCTGGAAGAAACCACCGTTTTGTCTCACATCATCGCCCCATGCCTCAGTGTCCTGAAATTGCACGGTGTAGATCTAAGAAGCCTCTCCGCTTTCATCACACGCTCGTATTGCCTCGATGACGGCGGCGCATGTCGCATTCAGCATCTTTGCCTTGATGTGCATCGCGGTCAGGTATCTCAATTTGCAGAGATCCTACACTCCGTGACTGCCCTGCGAATCCTGAAAATTTGGTTCTATGGGTGCACCGCATCGCATGCCTCGCAGATTCTCCAGAAGATAACACACTCTAATTTTCCCTCGCTTCGTGCAATCCAGATCACGGCGGGCAACTTCGACGATGAAGAAATTACCTCTGTTGTTGATTCCATCGCCGATTTCCTCACTCGGACTTTTCTCGCAACTTACGGACTCCACGACGTTGCACCGCTCGACGACCCACATGAGGGCAATCGGCGTTTCCTGTGGATCTTCCCTACGTCGTTTGACATTACGGAGAAAATCGAAGATGTACTACAGCTGCTGCGCGAGGTTATCTTGCAAACACATTTGGCTGATGGTAGCTTCTGGGATGTTGACGTGGGGACTCGGTCTGAATTTTACCTCCCTGTAGAGTCGCTGCTGGGCGGGCAGTGGACGAATTTCTTGCCGAATTCGATTCTTTGCAGGACAGAGAGAGCGTTGGCGGTTCTGGAAAGAGAAGTGGATGAAGAGAGGTGAACAGGCTGGCCGTTGACGGAGAAAGAGGTAGCATGAAGTGGGTGCCACCACGCAACTTGTGGGTAGATGTGGCACTGGTATCTCCAAGTCTTCTGGAATGACGATGAGTACTTATAAGATGTCAGAGTTCTGAGAATCGCCGTCCACTGGGACTTTTCAAGAAGACTTCTGCGTCCAAGGACGGTACTGTGTGGGCCGGCGTGCGTAGGGCTGATCAGGTCGAGGCCCAGAGGTGAATGGAGCGGAAATGCTGATTCTATTCAGAGCTGGAGTGTCGTGGAACAGCGAGCAGATCACGACGCACATGAAAGACCAGATGTTGTCATGCTTCAGCGCGTATGTACTGATACTGGTTTATGGGCTCGTCACAGAGAGGTCGTCGACTTGGCGCTCACTCCGCCTTCTCGCCATCTCTGCAAACCCAATGCAAACCAAGTTGCAAGTGACAGTAAGACGAGCATGCTGACACATCTCCCCATCACCCGCTAATCAATGTCTTTTTCTCATGAATTCAACTGCTTGACCGCATGCGTCCTCGCTTCCCTCTGCTTCTCCTGCTCTCATTGCGCGTCTCGCAGCTCAAAATCTTAGAGCTTGCATTCATTAGCGTTTTCCCAAGGTTGGCATAGCGAGGGATATGTCATGGAGACTTGATACGGTGACAAGATGGGCCTGCGCAGTCGTTTTATGCATAACCTTGATAGGCTCTGTGCAAGCAGCCCTTCAAACGGTGGTCATCGACGATCTAGAGGGCGACCCGGTCACTGGCAACCAGTTCACCTATGTTCCGCTCCGAGGCTGGACCGTGAATTGCGAAAGTTGTGCGCAGGACCCGGATCTGGAGCAGCTGCATATGGTGCGTCGTGTCTTGTTCTTATCTGTGTACACTATGGCCTAATACCGAGAATGGTTTGCAGAACACTTGGCATGACATGAGTTCGCGAGCAGACGCGTGGGAGGAGAGAAGGGCGACTATAGAGTTCAAAGGTCTGTCCACTGCCGCTCGGCGTCACACGGCGTGGCGATACCGCCTTACACAGTCTGCTGACAGTAATCATTCCCACCTTAGGCACTGCAGTCTACGTGCAATGCGCGCTTTTCAACGGCGGGAGTGAAAACTTTGACTACATCTTCTACCTCGACGGCGAGCAGGTGGACCGGTTCCAGAGGCAGCGAACGGGAAGGGGATACCAGTATAATCAGACAGTGTTCTCCAAGACGGATCTGTCGTTCGAGAATCACAATCTGACTATACATGTCGGCGAGTTTGGGGCAGAGAACACGGCGATGATATTGGATTCTGTCATCTACACGTACGTTCCCGGGCACTCCGACCTGGAACCGCGCTTACTGACCGATGTATCTGCATTAGGTACGACGACGGCGAAGCATCCTCTGGTGATGACGACGACGATTCCCAAAGCTCCTCTGGTGGATTCAGTAACAGCGGTGGTGGGGGTATGTCTCCAGGCGCTATTGCAGGCATCGCCATCGGAGCTGTCGCAGGAGTCGCCTTCATCGCTTTCCTCCTCTTCTGCTTCATTCGCCGACGCCGGCGCCAACGAGCCGCATTCGCGTCCGACACCCAAGCCAACCCGTTCTCGCCCACTACTGTCAGCTCTGCACCCACGCCTACAACAAAACAAACGTTTTCGGACAGCCAGGGAGGACACATTCCTGCATCGACGCCTACGCAGACACATCCCACGTCGCCGTCGACGGAATCCGCGTCGGGAACAGGGAGGGGACCAACAACGGATGAGAGCTCGAGCGCACTGGGGTTGTCGCTGCATCCGCAGAGTCCACCGACAACGCAGACGCAAGCGACGAGCTCGGGGAGCCCGACAACGTCGTCGTGGAACAACTCGGACATTCCACCGGAGTATAGGCGGACGCCGTTGCCTGGGACTTTGTTGCTGAGTGATTCGGACAGGGATGTATCGGTACGTCTTCCTAACGCGTTACGTTCATGCGCAATCTTTGCTGACATACCTTACTGGTCTCTAGAGCGATCCGTCTAGAGTGATGCATTAATACGGACTCCGGAGACTACCTAGTTGTAGTAGCATTATGCGGGATCTCTGTATTTATATTCGGACTGTCCAGTATTATACCAGCTGCCACTGTGCCTTTCATACCATCGAGCTATACGGCGTTACCTCATTAGATGTTGAAGCAGTTGTTGAAGCTGGTGAATTCGACCTGGTCGTCAGGTTGCTGGTTCTAAATTTGACGCCCAGCCACTTGACACGTTACTTCTTCCCACCATGATCGTCGTACCTCCAGTAAATTTCATTCGCATCTTCATAGCCTCTCTTGATAACAACTCCGAGTACTACGACACTCGAACCACCCCATGGTTACCTGCCCAAGTCTGTCACACCTGGCGATCCGTCGCTTAAGACGAACGTGCTGCTGCGCAGAAACGTATTCAGCGTGGATGCCGGCGTCTACAGAGGAAATCGAAACTTCAAATTCCTCGTTTCGTGCTTGAATAGCTTTCACGAATCTCCGGAGATCATTGCCTCGACATCCGACTCCTCGCTGACATGGAACGGAGCCCATCAACTCTTGAACACCTTTTGGGAATATTGTGGCCTCATCGCGCACGTTGGGGATCGTTCAGTCTGGGATCGCTGCACAGCAGGTTCGGTCAATGGTTGGGAAAAGCTCAGCAGACGCCATGCAAACCCATGCCATTATTACACAGTTTATCGCTCCCCATGGCTCCGCTGAATGCCCCAGACGCTACACGCATGTTTTCGTTGTTTCGCGACACCCCATCGCTTACGAACCTACTCCTCGAAGGGTTTCCTACCATAGGCACACCCATTTTTGCCACGCAGAACCTTGATTGGAGCAACCTCCACACAGTGACGTTAACGGAACGCTGCTTCCACGTCCACCACGCCCTACGATCCCTGCTCACCGTCTTCACACACACCACGCTGCTCCGCAGTGACCTGAACTTCAAGCTGAGCCCGGTTGAGCCACCATCTCCAGGATCCACCGACTTCTGTTTCTTTCCAAACCTACAAGGCCTCGTGCTCGGCGGCGAATGGGCGAAGGAGACTTGGTCTCGAATCACAGCGCCGAAACTTCGTGCACTCGACCTTAAGAAAGGTCCTGGTGGTGTGGATGCACTCCAGGCCTTTGTCGCACGGTCAACCGCTTCTACTAGCGGCTCATGCATCGAGCATCTGGTTCTGCGCGACTACTCGACTACTCTAACGGGAGCCAGCCATCACTCCTTCAATGTCCGTAGTTGCATCAAGAGGAACTGAGGGCTTAATCGCTGCAGTTCTGTAAGTACACTGCAGAATGAATGAAAACGATTGTATACTCCCTTCGAGTCTTGGACATGAAAATAGTGCACGAAACCAACCTCCACGTTGCCTCGCAGACTTTTCAGCATATGATGTACGCTGACGTCTGTCCATTTCTGGAGGCATTACAAATGCGCATTCCCGGGTGTACAACTGGGCGTACAAGGGCCAAAGTCTATTCCGCCTTGTCTCGAGCGCCATCACCGAGTTTTTGAGGCACAGATATTTAAGCCTCGCACCTCAGACTTCCGGCTTCACTGGCCCTCTTGAGGGACCGGGACCC
The DNA here is from genome assembly GCA_004369125.1 of Pterulicium gracile. Lineage (NCBI taxonomy): Eukaryota > Fungi > Basidiomycota > Agaricomycetes > Agaricales > Pterulaceae > Pterulicium > Pterulicium gracile. The sequence continues at coordinate 213,443 of ML178839.1, forward strand.
CTCGTCACGCATGGAGCACTTCCCATGACCCCCATATCCGATTCATTTTTCCCGACATGGATTTTGTCAATGCCGAAGGGTCCCTAGACCGGTTACGCGAAGTTGTGTTGCAGCTGTAAGCAGCCTATGGGGGTGAGTTCGATGTCGATGTAGGGATCGAAACCTCCCAGTCGATAGTTCACACAAAGTCGTGCCTACATCAGGGGTGGACGAGCTTCTCGCTATTTCTCTGCAAGCAAATGAGGATCTTAGAGGGCATATCAGCAAAGGAGCTTGAGGAAAAGACAGCGGCAAGAGTGAAAGCAAGCCACCGTCGCGTGTCCGAGGCACCAATTCCGTCTTGGATATCGGGGCTGCCGAATTCTAGATCCAGATAGTTCCTGAATCCACTCCTATTCGCCTGCCCTTGGATCTATCATGAGCACCGTCGATGCATTGAGCTTGTCTTTTTCATCACAACGCCTTCTCGCCACTTGACTCCCCTCCATCTTGAAATTGCATGTATTCGAATGGCGCGTTCGTTGCGACTAACACTGCGTATGTAGGATGTAATTGGCTGCAGATGGTAATTAAATACCTTCCAGCTCCTATACCTTCCAACGACTCTGGCCCGACATAGAACGCTTAACAGAGTCTGTCTGATCTCTGGATCTCAAGCTTCAAGTCGCGCCGGTGGTTCCCTCTGCACCCGTCCGCAGTTCGGTCAGTAAGTCTCTCAGCCGCTGGCGCAGCTTGACTACCAGGGCATCGTCATCGCTCGTTGGAGGTGGCTAGATGAAAAATGAAGGAAATGACGTTAACCTTAGCACGGCAAGACTTGGCACGGCAAGAATGTCAGGGCGCACCAGCTGGTCTAGAAGGTACTGCGTGCGATAAGATATATTCACGATTAGTCAAGAGGGTCGAATTTACGCGTGCTAGGTGGCAGTCGTGAGAACGTAAACGTACTTCAGCTTCGTCTATAGTCTGTATAGGTGGTCATGGTGAATGATATTCACGTCAGCATCGAATCGAGCGCTGCAGGATTGGCGAGTGCAACAAACAAGTATGATGGGTCCTCTGTCATCGGGTTCAGTAAGATAGCAGGAAACACACGATCCCGCGTATTAGAGCATATACAGACCTGTTCATTTCTGATACTGGTGTTCAGCGCTTTCGTATGGGGTTGTTATGAGGGAAAGACGGACGAAGTGAGTCGAGTTGTCCGAGTCTGGTCCAAGTTGAGATTTCGAAATAGTGATCACTGATCACGCTCCTAGCCACGGTGAGTGCTCTTATTACGTAACCCTTTCCTCCTCTCCTGAATCCATCATGTTTGTATTCGCCAGCTCAACTTGAATAGTTCTCTGACGCTCAAGTATCCCCACTGAAATTTCGACACCCACATCAAGTGTGCACTTCTCGATATGTATAACGCTACTCTTTGTGCTGGTGCCCCGGTCCGGTCATTACCCCTGGCGTTATGTACTCCTCGGATAACCGGTTACCTCTTTCCCCGCGTGTCGGCGACATCATCCATATCACCAAAAGCAGACCTTCTCTGTTCCTACCTGGGTTAGGACGGTGTTGGCGGTGGGTATAACCTTGTTTGGACCTGTTGTGCGCGTCTCGTGGCGCCATGGTGGTGCGTTCTTTGAGGAACCATACCTCTTAAAGCAAATTTCGGGCGCGGAGTTGCTCAGATGGTTCGGAGGTAAGGCCTTGAGCCGACGGTATCAGTTGTTTCTCCCGGTTTCCCACCATCATTGGTTCTCAGATCTGACGATCCTGCCGCCCACGCCCAGCAAGCTCAAGCTCAAGCTTGCTCCAAGTCATGTATCCTTATGTGCGGCTGCTGTTCGTCGCTTATCGTTGGAGCAGAAAACAATGGTGAGATGCGGCGAACTTCACTGCACCTGAATATTCGCCTTAGCAATCCTCCATTACTTTAGACCAAGAGACGCTAAAACTGTCAGGCAAACTCGAGCCGCTATCCGAGCCCAGACACTTATATATAAACCGCGGGTGGTCGGTCTCGCATTGATTATACTCCCTTCTTGTCTCTCACCACTGCAGTTCCAGAAATGAGGTCCAGAATCCCACCAGGAATCGCATTCCTCATCCAGCGCATCCCACAAATGTTCGGACCTGTGATCGCCGTCTACTTCGTCTACTCTGCTCTGATCGCCTGGGACGTCCTACCATTCCGCTCCGTGCCTCTGCTCTCTTCGACTGCATCTAAGCTGCTCATATCGCTAGCGTTCACCCCAGTCGTTACTCTGGCTCGAATCGGGCTGAAGGACTACTCGAATCAGCGACGTGCAAACGCATTGGGGGCAAAGTTGCCCGTCCGCTACGAGTCGAAGAAATGGGGTGGACTCGACATCATCGGCCGTTTCAAGCAACAGTTCTTGTATGGGTACATCGGTGAGTAGAGTTTATGTACTGCTGCGTGTCGACTACGGATACTTTCTTTGGGGTTTTGGGGGGGGGGGGTCTTGTCTGCCGTACTTCGGTGATTGCTCTCTGCTCAGATTGAGCATACTCAGTGCTGCGCTTGAGAGCGAAGGCCGCAAATACCGCACGTTAACGTTGAACTTCATGCTAATTCTTTCACCTTTAGGCGACGTTGCGTCATTCTTGATGGAAGAGACTGGTACCAACACGGTGATGTTTCGCACATTGCTAGAGGACAGAATCGCCACCACGGAGCCTGATCATATCAAGGTAGTACCACTCGTTTTCCACTCGTTTCTTCCCCTCCTCATAAAATTTTGCTTTACAGATGATGCTCGCGACACAGTTCGAAAACTTCATCAAGAACGCTCAAGGCAACGGAATGCTAGAGCGGCTTCTTGGAAGCGGCATCTTCTCCGTCGACGGTGAGTTCAGGCATCATGCATTAGCTTCTGAGCTTCTCACCGACATGTGGCCGGTCGTGCCAGGTGACATGTGGAAGTTTCACCGGAACACTGCGAGGCCGTTCTTTAGCAAGGACCGGATATCCGATTTTGATAACTTTGAAAAGCACGTCCAGATAGCCCTGGATGCTGCGCAGGCGAGGACGAGTGAGGGGTATGCGGTTGACTTGCAGGTGCGTTGATTTGACTTCGATATCTTCTTGAGCTCATCTTGCATAATATACTACAGGACTTGACGAGTCGATTTACCATGGACAGCGCAACGACGTATCTCTTCAACCACGACGTTCAGTCTCTCGCCGCCGTCCTTCCCTACCCACCCACCCTCAAGGGGTTGACTCCGGACCACGGAACGCACGCTTCCGACGCATTCTGCCACGCATTTGCCCACGGTCAGCAGCTAGTCGTGGACAGGACGATGAAAGGTACCAACTGGCCGTTATTCGAGTTCTGGACGGATTCGGTGCAAACCCAGAGAGATAACCTCGGGTCGTATATCGACCCCATTCTGAGCAGGGCGCTGGAGAGGAAGAAGGCGAAGAAGGCTGGGAAGAATGATGAGGAGGTGGCGCTTGAGAAGGATAAGGATGGGAAGCAGTGGGCGTCGATGTTGGAGTATCTGGTGGATATGACCGACGGTGATTTTGATTGGGTCTCTCGGGTAATTTCTTGCCTGACATTGCGCTTGTAGATGAGACGCTCATCATGGACACGATTCTGAGTATGCTTATCGCGGTGAGAATAGCCCTCTCTTTAGCCAATATCACTCAACTGACGTGTGTATTAGGGTCGAGATACGGTGAGCTGCGCGGTGAAGCTCGGCTTTCGACTTTCCTAACACAGCGACAGACCTCCTGCTGCCTCACATTCTCGCTCTACATGCTCTCGGAGCACCCCGTCATTCTAGCCCGCCTCAGAGAGGAGATCTTGGAAGCTGTCGGACCTGACCGCCAGCCCACACTAGAAGACATCCGCGAACTGAAACTCCTTCGAGCTGTCATTAACGGTGAGCATCTTTCTCTGACCCGCACTCCAATCCTTCCCGTCCTGAAACGCATGTAGAAACACTCCGGCTGTATCCACCTGTGTCCTCGAACGGCAAGAAGGCGATCAACGCTACGGTCTTCCCTAGTAAGAATCCTGAGCTGCCGGATCTCTTCATCCCTGCTGGCGTTCGGTCCGTTGATCAGATTGGAATGGTGCTAGACGTCGATACTGACTGTTTTGGGCTACAGTATGTCGTATAGCGTGATGCTTATGCACAGAAGGAAGGATCTCTGGGGACCCGATGGTGTGTTGCTCTTCGTCGAGTTTGCGTGGAATCTTGACTGAAGGTTTTTACAGCCCTCCAATTCGACCCAGATCGATGGCTCGACGATCGCACGAAGAAGTATTTCACTCCGAACCCCTTCATTTTCGTGAGTCCACTTCCACCCCGACTTCCTGTTCGCTCGACCAATTTCCCTTCTCCCTTCCAGACGCCATTCCACGCCGGTCCCCGCATCTGCCTCGGCCAACAGTTCGCCTACCACGAAGCCTCGTACTTCCTCATCCGATTCCTCCAGCGATTTGACCAATTGAGCCACCGACCGGAGTTGCAAAGGCCTGAAGATAGGCCGCCGAAGGAGTGGATGGGGAAGTTCGAGGGACCCAAGGGGAGGGATACGGTTTGGGTTAAGGAGCATTTGACGGTGTATTCGAAGGTCAGTGCACTATTATTTCCTCGAGGATGATTGTTGACGTTTGTGTGCTTGGATAGGGTGGGCTGTGGATGGATGTGGGGATGGCTTAGGGGTCGAAGGCGCAGTGACGATGTGTTTTATGGGGTATCTTGTATCACTACTGTAGCTCTATCCAGGCTCATGCTTATCCCGTGGGTTTGTACGCGTATAATTCAAGGGTTCTTCTGCTGTATACTCTGCAAGTCTTTCGCCGTTACAGAATGCCTTCACGCTCCCTATGTGTAAGGTGTTAGGATCGCTCGCAAACACATGTCAAACACCTTGCTCCTTCTCTTCACCCTCGACGGCTCTTTCTTCTACACTCTATCCTATCACATCCTAATTCCAGTACACATTTCCATCCTTCTCGTTCCTTTACGCATGGTCTCGACTGCAGCTGGCTCGCTCTCCCCCCATCCTACCCAAAAAGCCGACACCGCCCCACCTCAAGCACCCGCAGACTTATCCCCATTCACGCAAGCTTGCCAGCCCATCTCTGCCTTTGGATATCTTCCGCCCGATCTTCAGCTCGTGGAGAACGCGCATACGGTGTTAGCTGGTCACGATTGGACGAAGGGCAGGAGAAACGGTCTCCACTTGATCTCTAAGGGGTCGGCGAGTTCGCCTACTGGGTTCTTTGGTATAGACGATGAGGACGACGACGACTTGGGAGTTGGGCTTTGTGGATTCAGAGGCGGGGATGATGACTCGACGACTGGATTAGTTCTTTCGCCTCTCGTTCGATCGCCTTCGATGCCTGCGTTCACTGGCACGACCAATCACCATGATTACTACGCATACAACCACGCATGGCAGTTTGCAGCTCCGATTCGTTCTCATTCGCACCGCGCCAGTCCGCAGCAGAGGAAGACACCGCCGACGATCTACTTTACGTCGTGCCCATTTGGCCTCAGCCCCGATCCGTTTAGATACAGCCCCAACCTTGGTGATTCACGAGCTGCGACTCTTAGTTCCTCTCAACCCGCCCTCTATAGCTCCTCTCAAGCGGCGATACCTCGCTCTTCACACAGACTAGCAGGCCTAGAACTAGACCACACACCCGGATCAGAACCCCACCAAGGACCATTCGAACCTCCGTTACAGTGGCCCGTCCCGCCGACTCAATGGTTCCCACCTATGCAACCTCCGTCCGGCTCGTTCGCGGAATATCCGGCAAGTTATAGGCTTGTCGATCTTCCCGGTGCCGGTGCAAGTGCGACCGCGGTTCCCAGCCCTCAGGAAAGTACAGCATCGACGCAAAAGGAGAATCAGAACAGGGACGGAGAAGGCATCAAGAGAAGCAAGTTTGCGCTCAAGGGGAGGATCTTGAGGAGCGTTACAAATTTGAGGAAGATGTTCGGCGGGGAGGGCCCGGGCGGGGAGGAGAAGGGGATGGGGATGGGGACGGGGGTGCAGACGAAGACGGGGGGTATGAAGGAGAATGAGCAGGAGGGTGGGGATAGGTTCTGTAGGAGGAAGGGCACGGCCGTAGATTAGGCTCGGAGCTTGATTGCTATGTAAATACTTGTAGCGTCCCGGATACACGAAACGGGCGTGCAGAGTCTCAGCTACTAGGAAAGATCGAGTTCGCACCGCGTAACGGAGTCGAAAGAGGACGGGTTGTGTCATTTTTATATCGGGCGAGATGAGTTGTACGCCAGTATGTACCTACGTATCTCGACTAGGTTATCTGCAACAGACAGCGCGTCGAATCGGGTCCCGGCACACAGCACACTCACAACCTCTCCGCTGCGTACATCTCCTCTCCCTCTAGCACCCAATCTAAGCACCCGTCGGCGGCGCGTATACCTCCCCCATCCTCCCCACCAAACCCTCCACCCTCCCCCTCTCAAGCACCATCACCCGCCCCCTCGTATCAAGCCCAAAACTCTCCTCGTTCCTCTCTCCTTCCCTATCGAAGGTATAGTCTACGTACCCCACTGCATACTCTTTTAATAGCGTGTCTTCGGGGTGGAAGTCGTATAGCCCGTCTGCTGGTTCGGATTGTGTGGAGGGTGTGTGGGAAGAGGTAGGTTTTTGGCGCTTGGAGAAAGGAGGGAGGGCGGTGGAGGGTTGGATGTGGAATGAGGCTTCTTGGGCGGTTAGGTGGAATGTGCGGGAGGGGATGAGGAGGTGTGTTATGTGCTGGTTACCACCAATCATCATCATCAGCATCGTCGTTACTCTTCAAAAGGGGAAAGAAAAGAGGACGTACGGCATAAGCGGGTTTTCCATCGATTTCGTCGAGGAGAAGTCGGTATAAAGGCGGGATCGTCTCGACTGGCATATTGCGGAATCGTTCGCTTAAGACCAAGCCTACGTGCATGTCGGGGTTTTGGAGGAGCGCGGTGAGCGCGGTGTTCGGGGTGGATTTTTGCGCGATGTAGGTGAGGAGCGAGGCGAGCGCGGGGTTCGTCTGCCCATCGTCGTCGTCGTTAGCATTCATCTTCATCCTTAACTTGCGAGAGAAGAACGTTACGGACCTTATGCCTATCCACATCCACAAACGACAAGAACGCATACGGATCGCTCTCCTCCCCGTCCGTCTTAATCGTCGTCCCCCCCTCCCTATTCCCATCCCCCAAGATCAAGTCTGTTAAGGCGGAAAGATCGAAGTGGAGGTTATCGATGTCGAAGAGTTGTTTGAGGAGGGTTTTGATGCCGAGGTAGTCTGTGCTTGGGTGGAGGTCGTGGTAGGTGAAGTCGAAGGAGAGGATTTTGGGCGACTGAGATGGGTGGGGTTAGGGAACTGGTATGAAGGGGGAGACGGGGGAGAGAATAAGTACAGAGGAGGACATTGAGTCGTCGGAGTCGCTGTCCATGGCGGCGGAGGTGGATTTTCGTTTGCCCATGGTGATGGTGGCGGGATATAAGAAGGAGGAGTTGCGGGATCGGGATCAGCCAAGCTCGCGCGTCTAAACGTTTCCTCCTCCCCTTCCCCCGCTCGAGTCATGTTCTGAGCGATCTCCGCAACCAACATCCCGCAATCTGGATAATCCCAACGGCGATAAGATAGGCAGTCCCGCACGTTCCATCCCCCACTCCCCAGAATGAAACGGCCGAAAGAGTGCAATGCATGTTCTACATGATCCGGGCCTGGATCCGCCCCTCATAAGACCCCGCACTAATATTCACCCTCCTCCTCCTTCCCCCCATCCCGAGTTATCATGCTCCGCCGCGCCCTAACCCGCAAACACCTCCTCCTTACCTCCGCCGGTACCCTCTCGGCGGGTACAGGCTTATACCTCTACACAGCGCGTAACGACCGCCTCCTCCGCCCCGGTGAACCCACCACCGCCACTTTGTTGAGAACATGGGTGGTATTCTCCATGTGCTCGATCCCTGCGCTGGTGGATCATTCGCCGAGGATATTAGAAGTGTTGGGGAAGGTACCGGTTGTTAGTAAAGTGGCGGAGATGGTCGTGAGGAGGACGTTTTTTGATCAGGTGCATTTCTACCCTCTGCCTCGTGGTTTCGAGTGAGTCTGACTTGGGGTAGTTTGTGGGAGGAGACACAGCACACGAAACACTCCCCGTCCTCCGCGCCCTCCGCTCAGCCAATACCGGTGCCCTCTTCGCCTACTCCGTCGAAGTAGACGAACACGAGGCGCACGGCGATCTCGCGGACGGAGTGAGCAAGACGGACGTATCTCAGAGGATCGTGAATGAGATGATTAGGTGTATTGACGTTGCCGACGAATTCGAAACTGGAGAAGTGGAGGGAGGAGGACAGAAGAAGACTTGGGTGGCTGTTAAGATCGTTTGTTCTCCTCCCCCTCCTCCTCCTCCTCATTCCAGGTTACTAACAGAGGAACGGTGTAGACGGCGTTATTACCCAACGCAGCCTCATTAATAAACCTCTCCAAACACCTCCTCGCCACGCGCCCAACCCCCTCACCCCCCGTCCCATTCCCCGGCCTCCCAGACCCAAGCGACTTGGACGTACTCACCACCTCCCCCTACGGAAACACGTTTTTGACCTCGGACGATATCACTGCGCTGAAGAGGTTGTATGGGGACTTGGATAGGATATGTGAGCATGCGGAGAGGAAGGGTGTAAAGGTGATTATCGATGCGGAGTATAGCTGGTATCAGGTGCGTTTTCTTCCTTTGCTTGGTTAAGGGAGGATGTTGATGGGTTTGGGTGGGTGGTAGCCTGCGCTCGATGCGTTAACGTTTGCGCTTATGAGGAAATACAACGCTATCAAGGAGGACGAGGCGAAACCAGGCGTAACGCAGCCGTTGATCTACGCAACATACCAAGCTTACCTCCGTCGGTACGTCCTTCTCCTCCTCCCTCCTCCCTCCCCCCTCCTGATCTTTCCCCTTTCTCACGAACGCCCACAGTACCCTCCCCCTCCTCCACCACACCCTCCTCCACTCTCAAACCCATCACTACTCCCTCGGCATCAAACTCGTCCGAGGCGCATACCACCCCACGGAGCTCTCATCCCACCACCGCCCCCTCCCTCCTTCTCCCCTCATCGCCAACCCCAAGTCCATCACAATCGAGGTGCCGCCTACGGAAGACATCCCGGATGTTCATGAGGAAGGACCGAGTATCTCTCCCGACCCGGAACCGCCGGTTTGGGGGGAGAAAGGGGAGACGGATGCGTGTTATGATGCGTGTGCGAGGGTGCTTGTCGAAGCCGTAGCCCGGGATTCTGCGAGAGTTGGGGGCGTGGATAAGCATCCGGCCGAGGGCGCGGATAGGGATGGTGTTGGTGTTGGCGCGATGGTTGGTGGAGAGGGAGAGGGGAAGGGAGGGAGGAAAGGCCAGCCGGGCGTGGGCGTGTTGTTCGGGACACATAATTGGAACTCGTCGAACCTGATTTTGGAGGAGGCGGTTAAGCACGGGATGGCGCATTATGTTCGGGAAGAGCCAGGCACTGGGACTGGGCAAGGAGAATTGGCGACTAAGGCCGGGGAGGAGGTGGTGCAGCTGAGCGAAGCGCTCACCGAACGAGTGACGGTCGCGCAGTTGTACGGGATGGGAGACGCGTTGTCGGAGTATATGACGAGGAGGACGAGGAGTGGGGCGCCGTTTGTTATTAGGTGGGTTTCTTTTCCTTACCCCTTCTCTCTCGCTTTCTTTCGTCCGTCCTTGCCTCTCCTCCTCACCTTTTTCTCCTTCTCCAACGTTCCACATTGCCTACCCCTGTTTTCCACATTGCCTACCTCTGTTTCTCTCAAACCCCCGCTAACCCAACCCCCAGGTACGTCCCCTACGGCGCCCTCTCCGAAGTAATGCCCTACCTCGGGCGACGCGCTATTGAGAATAAAGGGATGTTGGGCGATGGAGGGGCGAGTGAGGAGAGGAGGAGGGCGGGGAGGGAGGTTAGGAGGAGGATGAGGATGTGGGGTGGGGAGCCGTAAGCGAGGCGGAGGAGAGCGTGCTTGAGGCGTGGGCGAGCTTGAGGCGTGAGCGAGCTTGAGGCGTGAGCGAGGCGGAGACGAGGGAGCCGTGAGCGAGGCGGAGGAGAGGGGAGAGGCTGGAGGGGCTGGGAAGGGAGGAGGTCATGAAGGAAGGCGTCGGGCGGACGAAGGCGAAGTCGATTGTATTATTTACATTCTCTCAGGTTGTGCTTTACTTACTTTATTAGTCAAGGGGGCACTGGGCTCTGCTTGTTTTTCGATGTCGTGCAATGTATTTGCTTCAACTAACTTCACGAGCGCGAGGTGATTTGCCCAGGAGTGCGTCGCAGCAACGATTTTGGTGAACAGGTGCGTTTCAGACCTTGCCTATGTAGCGAGCTCTAGCTTACGGCTTTATTAGTGCGCACGACGATTTTTTTCCAATTTTGCATGGGAGGAGCTCAGGAGTCGGAGCTACGCCCCTGTTCGAGTACCTGGAACGAGCAGTGCATAGCCATGCTCTGAGAAGACTCCACTCGAATTCTCCTGGCTCAGGACCCTCTGCGACGACGTGAGTCTTAGACTGCCCTGGTGCGTCGAACGACTGCTACGAGACTTTCACCTCTCCTCGATGCTATGCTACGCTCAGTTCGAAGACGTCATATCTTTAAAAGCCTGGCGTTGTTGCTTCCATTTTGAGCATCCCACCTTCACCTCCTCACCTCTCTTTCGACTTCTCCACCTCCACTACTCCTGCCGTCGCCCTCCTCGCCACTCTCTCACATTCTCTCCACCTCACTATTCATCCTTACAGTCGACATGGGCGCACTCCGATCCTTCTTCTCTGGGCGACTGCTCATGACGGCGATCTTAACCACTCTCATCATCCTCATCATCCGCTCCCGCCCCCTCCCCGATCTCTCCCCCATACGCTCCTTGGCCGACCCTGCTCTCCGGAAATTCAACGTCGCCCTCCTCGCCAGACCATACACCACCCCCACCCAAACCACCCTCAGCGATCCCAACCTCGGCCAGAACCAAGAACGCCTCATCACCCTCATGCAAGACATGGTCACGAAAATGCCCAACGCCCACGAGCCCAAGGAGAAAGACCTCGTCTACATGGCCAACCTCCTTCGACAAATCAACGCGATCAACGATACCCACCCCGAGGAATTGATGCTTAGTAAGACGTTATTCCCGTTTTTGAAGAAGCAGAAGTACCTTTCTGGAGAGGAGAAGGATCTTCCGAGCTTGCCGGTTGTGAAGCCGGGGAGTAAGGGGATCGTGTTGGCGATTGGAAGGTGGCAGGCTCGCTTTGCAGCGCATCTAATCACTAGCATTCGCAAAGAGTTTAACCTCACCGACGTGCCTATCCAGATCATGCACGCCGGTACCGACGACCTTCCCGAGGAACACAAGGCCTACCTCATCAAACTCGGTGGCGGCGATACGCCTGAGACGGCGCATCTGTGTTTCGCTACGGATATGACGACGATTTTCGACGACTCGACGATCGATATGAGGCATGCGGGGTTCGGAGTGAAGCCGTTTGCTATGCTGGCGTCTTCGTTCGAGCATACGCTGTTCTTGGATGCGGATGCCGTGTTTCTCCAGGACCCGACGTTGGGGTTCGAGTTCGACGATTATAAGGCGACGGGGGCGTATTTTTTCCATGATCGGTTGATGTACAAGGGCGCCTTTAAGGATCGGCTCAAGTTCTACCATGATTTGTTGGATGGGGAGGAGAATCCGAATAGTCAGGTGAACAAGTCGAGGGTGTTCATGGAGGGGTATGCGGAGGAGATGGACTCCGGGGCGTTGTATTTGAATAAGGCGGCGCCGGGGTTGAAGTTGGCGATAATGTTTACGTGCTGGATGGCGAGCAAGCAGCAGAAGAAGTTTGTGTATAGCAAGTTCCACGGTACGTTTCTTTCCTCTCTCTATTTACGATCTTGAAGCTGACTACGACTCACAGGCGATAAAGAATCGTACTGGATTGCCTTCGAGCTGCTCCGCGTAGCCTACCGCTTCGAAGAGCGCTACGCCTCCGTCATAGGTTGGGACTGCACCCCTTCCGACAAGAAAGACGCCGACCCAATGCACTTCGTCAACAACCGCGTCTGCGGGAACAATATCATGCACATGGCTGCCGCCCCTTACTCCCCCAAAAAACTCTTCTGGTTCAACGGCTCCATCCTCCCCAACTACTTCGTCCACAACCGCCTCTACTTCGTCCCTACGCATTTCATGCTTCCCGACCAGCATATACCCGTTACGTGGCCAGAGGGTGAGTCGCCGAGTACGATGGCGGATCCAGGGGGGAGGTGGGAGAGGCAGGGGGATTATACGAAGGAGATGGGGGCGATGTGGATGCAGGGGGGTAAGATTTGGGATTTGGTGAAGGATCAGGAGGATGGGTTGGAGGTGTCGAATAGGCTGTTGATGATGCAGCAGTTGGCGCAGAGGATTGATCAGGAGATGATTGATAAGAAGTTGATTACTCTGCGTAGCGATTAGGAATTGAGATGTACACAATGCTGTAGAACGTTTCTCTATTGGATTATTGGCTTTGCGAACTCTTTCTGTGCTGTGAACTTGCGCCACTGACTTCGGGATGCTTTGAGTTCGTGCTTTGATTACTGAGCATTTTTTTGTCTCGCACTCACATGTCACGACGCTGAGTCGAGAACTGTCTACACTCGATAGCCGACATCCAGTCAGTCAGCCACTACATCTGCTCATCTTCCTAAGCCCCTTGGGCACACCCGCCAGCAATAATTCGGCAGCAGAGCGTTTGTGACGCTGATGATCGACTTGTGAAGCTATTGTCGAATATACAGCCTCAATTGGCACTCGACGCACGTCAGCGACAGGGCACTTAGAAATATCCAGTAGCCTCTCATAGAGATCGAGCAGAGGTAAAGATGTGCGTTGAACTTCGTGCTTAGCGCCAGATTAGAATCTGTGCCTTGCCTGGGAACGCAAAACCAGCTGCTTCTGCCGACGACCTCGCACCGAAGATAAAATGTCGATCTCGTGAAGCAAGCTGCAGAACACTCGTTACCGATACGCAGGCGTTCATCTGGTACATCTGATATGCAGTCAGGCTACGTGCTGCGTGTTCGTTTCCCCTGATCGGGAATCTCCGCCTGCTGGAATCTAATTGTTACTTGCCTTCAGATTTAAATCGTTCGTTGCTACTTCCCCACCCTCAGCGTTCGAAGTAAATCGCCATGAAGCTCCTGCTGCTCACTCTCACATACGTGTACATTGTTGTGCAAGCTTACTGTGTCGCCAATTCAGTAGAGGGTCTAACGGCTGAAGTTCTGGTACGGTGTTCTCAACAGGAATATTCTCCTTCCCCCTCGCGAGTTTCCATGCTCACATCCCTCTCGCAGGCTCCGTCGTATAATTGCTCCTCCTTCGAGCCCCCCAACTTTCACGCTCTCGTGGGCAAAGGGGCTAATGGTCTGACGGCCGCAGAAGTTTCAACCAACTCAGAACTCGCCGCCTCCAACATCGTCCATGCATGCGCCGATGCCAAGTTCGATGGAATCTGCCGCAACTTCGAAGCTGCAGTTGTTCAGGCGTGTTACAACGTCCCGACATACTTTCAAAATGTGACCAGCTCGATCGAACTTCAGGCGAGTGGGACTGGGATGTTGTGTTACCTCTATACGTGCGTTCTTGATTTACTCGATGAGCGAAAGCGATGGGGCTGATCTGGACTGGGTTTTGTAGGGCTCGTGACTGCGGCGTGGACATTATGTGTTTGGATAGCACTATGCGGATTGACCAGCTGGCATACCCGTTCGAGAATCGGGTTCGGTCGTTCATGTGTTATTTCTAGGTGATACTATGGGACGAACTTAGGCCTGAAATCGGTTCATGTATCGCTACATCAGCAGGCTTGTCGTTCCGTTCGCGTTGTCTTGTATGTCGATTGTACTTCTTATTGTGCTATTCATGGTTACTACACGGTCACGTACCAACATCTTACTTTCATTTCAACTCGTAGTAGTATGTAAGGCTCGCGCCACTCCTCGCCTCGCGCTCCGACTGCCTACTCTACACCGGAGGAAAGTGAACCTGAACGAGGGTTACTCAAGCGAGTTGTCAGAAACAAAGAAGAATCAATCTCCCCACCGAATCATCACAACTGGTGCCTCATGCTAACCACACGAGTTGATCTTTGTTCTGGCCCTTGATCGCAGAATGACTCGAGAATGCCGCTGGAATGAGCCTAAGCCATTTCGGCTGGCATGAGTTGGCCCTTACCTCCGGTGTTACTCCCAAGGAAAGATCCGCGCCACCGGTCACCTAAACCTCCTACGTACATGATGATGATGATGATGACTCTAGATCTATCTTGAACACTGCAGATTATTTCAGGCACAATTAAAGAGCGAGCTAAACTGCTGCATAGCTGACAATTACCTGGCACGAAGATTAACCTTGGTAAAAGCTTTTGATTAAGTACCTGCGGCCAGTGCGGATCGTGACTACCTGATCTTCATGCTCTTTCAGTCCAACTGATGCCACTCATCGTGAGCTAAGGTGGCATCGTGCGAGGTTGACGATCCGTGCTCGTCTCGCTCCATGGTCGGCGGAGCCGCCCCTCGGGCCACAACTACTTCGAAGTTGCAGGTACTGTGCCACACAAGACATCCATTGCTCCACCAGCTGCTGCTGTAAAATCAGCTCGTGGTCCTGGAATTGGCTTGGCCATTCAGTCAGACGACGAGGACCAAGACGAGGACGAGGACTAAGGTTCCAAAGATTCATCGGATGACCTCGAAGACGACGATGAATCCATGCACGATATCTCTGCGTCAGAAGACGAGAGCGAGGACGGTTTTGCGACTCTCGCAGACTTCGTGTCCGGTCTTCCCGTTTCTTCGAAGCGCAAGGCCTCCGACGAGCAGCAAGGAGGAGACGGGGACTCTACTGCCCCAAATAAAAAGCGTGTTCGTATGCTAAAGGACCGCACAGAGGCGGGTGTGTGGAAGGGGAGTTTAGAGCCGTCGGCGCAGCTGGTGCGTTGCGTTTCCTGTTCTCTGGTCCAATCTCGAACGCGCCTGTACCTTTATCTGTACCTTTAGGGTAGCATCGCGACATGATCTATTCAATCGCGAGCCCAGCATGTTTGCTCAGTGTTTGCTTCAGATACAACGGACGAAAGCCCAGCGCTACGGCGCCTACCCTGTCAGATTGAAGTTCAAATAAGGTTTTTCATGCACAAATCCGTAGCGCAAATCATCAGCTGACACAGAACCTCCTCGTTCCTGACCTTCACCTTCTGTGTCCTTCGCGTTAGCTCGCCGTGTTCTCACATCTCAAGAGCGCTGTGCCAGTCTTTCAAGGAAGGATTAGTATGGCAGCATGAGAAAAGTACTTGATGCATTCCATGCACGACGGAATCGCGTCTATGATACCTCCAAGGGGGTATCGAGATTCAAGTTTCCCCAGAACCGCCCGTCTCTCGCGAATGAAGATGCTTCCTGGGTCTGTAGCGCTGCGCATGCGTATGCGTATGCGCTTTTATCCGCTACTTGCACTACTACCGTGGCTACTTGAGCGATACCTGCGTCAGCGATGCGCATTCGATGACTGCTACCTGTTAAAAGCCTGCGCGTCAGCAAGTTGACGACAAAGCAGGTACACTTTTCAGCCAGCACTTGGAGCCGCCTCAGAAATGCACAAATGCGCTTCTTCGCACCAGTTCTCCCGAGAAAGAGGCTTGATTCAGCGCTCCTCTCTTGTATGGATCTGATACGAACCAGTCTGTCTCTTGGTCCCGACTGAAGCAGAATCGTACGTCCAGGCTCTTCACCGAACCAATGCTGCTGGCAGATCATCAGCTAAGCTTTCAGCCACTCATGGTCTCAAGACCGCTCGCGGTACTCTGGCTGCTGATATCAACGCCGTCTTTTTAGGAACGTTCTATCCAGTATGGCACCAGCGTATCTGAGCAGAGGGGGAATCGAGCAGTATAAAAGGTACGCCGTCTCGAGTGGATTCTGCAGTCATCGACTCTAAGAAGTTTCTCTCCAAAGCCCACTTCAGAACCAACAACACCAACATGCAGTTCTCTCTCCTCACCACTGTTCTCACCGCTGTCACCGCTGCCAGCGCCGCCGCCACTGCCAAGGTACGTGTAACCTGCATTCTCTCTTTCGTCAGCGTCAGAAAAGTACTCATGATCATCATACAGGGTGTACCCACCGCTGCGCCATTCGTAAGTCCTGCCCATCTCGGTGAAATAATCCAGTAATAAATCCACCGCACTAGGGTCACCTCCACGATGCCCCCACCGGGGCCCTCGCCAAAACCGAATCTGAGAACGGCTTTGCCGCCCTCGGTGCCAACGCCATCCGCGCCTGTTCCAACCCCGGCTTCACTGGCCTTTGTCAGTACCTAGGATACACCGCTGTCGGGACGTGCTACAACGTGCCCTCGTTCTTCCAGAACGTCATTAGCTCCGTTGATGTGACTGGGACTGGATATCAGTGCTATCTTTACACGTACGATCGTCTTCTCCTAGTTGCTCATTTTCCGACCATTTCCTGACTCACGTCAACGACAGTGGATACTCCTGCAGTAACGACATCTTTGGGCCCGTCACGTACTACAACACCCCTATCTCTCAGCTCGCCGCTCCGTTCGATAACGGTGTCAACTCTTACCTCTGTTTCTAATCGAGAGGTTTTATGAACGACGTGGTCAACATGGGTCGCGAGCAGACTATAATGCTTCATATGATACATGGATTGCTTTCACTCAAGGGTTTTAAGTTGCTCGTATTGGTGGGGTTCCTGGAGGGACTATTGTCGTAAATAATGGGTGTATGCTGTAAAGGGGGGTGAATGGATAAACTTGACGATGGAAAATGTTTGCCCGATGCCTGCCAGTGTGCTTGCTGCCTGTCGAGCTCATGTCCACGAAATTATGTGGATGAAAGTAAACGCGGCGGATGCGAAACGTAAGCCGCACTCCGGCGAAGCCATCAAAATCACTTACTCCCCATCTCCAACGGACTCGCTCCCTCGCTCCCTCGCTCCCCCCCCCCCCCCCCCCCCCCCCCCCCCCCCCCCCCCCCCGCTCCCCTTTCTTCCCTCTCCTAACGTTCTCATTGCATAGTTTGCAGGCTCTCCTAACGTTCTCATTGCATAGTTTGCAGGCACACGTAGCAGTGAAAACGTTGGAATAGTGGATCTATTTCAAGAATCAGACGACTCGGAGAAGTACTGGTCGAGAGAAGCATCGAGTCGATTTCCGCACTTGACTGGAGCTCGTGTCACTGCGATATCGTCCATGATGTCTGGTATGTGGGCTGCAGTCGTTTCTCGGATGGACTATCAGGAGCTGAATGCAGTTGAAGCAGATGTTAGCGTTGGCCGTCGTCGAGGACTTTCCCTGCTGCAAGTAGCCCGCGCCGAAGACTCCACCGTCCCATTCCGCCAGCTCACCCCAATCTGCCTCCTTCCACCCGAACTCCTCTGCTCCGTGTTCGAGCTCGTATGTTGCATCACCTCCAAGGACACGTTCACCAGTGGTGACATGTACCGCCTCACGACCCTCAGCCTCGTGTGCCGCCAATGGCACGAGCTCATCGTCAACACGCCCATGCTCTGGCGATGCATCGATTTTTCGCTGAAGGAGCGCGCGGAGTGTATGCTTAGGCGAGCGAAGAGCGCACCGATCACTGTCAAGCTGACGTCGAACAAACGGCCCCCAGTTCCTCGAGACGAGCTGGATAGTGCACTTAGCGTGCTGAAGGAGGTGGACATTGGGATGGTACAGGCGATGCACCTGCAGGGAGACGGGAAGACGCTGGATCAGGCGAGCAGGTTGTTCAAGCAGGGCTCTGCCCCTCTCCTCGAGTCCCTCCGGATATCCAGGTCGCGTTCGGACATTTACCCATACCCCTTCATCCTCGGCCGCGACACCTTTTCATCGCCCATGCCAAGTCTACGCGAGCTGTCGATCTACCGCTGCGGTGTCGTTTGGTCAAATTTGCATCCGACGGCGTTTTCCCAGTTGGAGGAGCTGAACCTTGAAAAGCTCAGCATCACGGCGAAGACCTTTCAGAACCTCAATAACCTGCGCACGCTCAACATCACCAACGTCTTCCTCCGCGATAGCCTCGATTCTGCTTCCCCTCCCACTGCCGGCGTCTTCCTTCCTCGACTGGAGAAATTCAAGCTGGTCTCCCCGTTCTCACAGTCGGTGTCGATATTCGACTTCGTCACGTTTCCCTGCGCCACGCAGATCACGGTGGAGAGCGAGTACAAGTTGGAGCACAGGGATTTGATGATGACTTTCCTTCGCCGATGTGGACTACGTCTGGACACCAAAGACACGCACCGTCCGTCGATCAGCACGCTGGCTATCGAAGCTTGGCCTCGAACCTCGTACGAGTACACGGTCGTGCTCACCGGATGGGCTCACGCTGGAATCGACTTCACATCCACATTCCAGGAGTCCAGCATATCCAGCAAATTCACGGTCTCGCTCACCTCAGCGACGGACGACCTTCCCGTCTTGCTCGACGAGCTGGCGGACAAAATTCGTCTCCCTGATCTGCGCCACCTTCGTGTTAACGACCGCGGGCTGCTCTCGCGAGCTCATTGGACGACTATGCTTGCGGGTCTGTCAAGCGTAGATACCCTTTCCGTCCAGGCCGAAGATCCACTTTCTTTCCTCTCCGCTCTTTCGCCCAATGCTGGAGAGACTACTTCCCCTTCCAGCTCGTCTGAGTCACTGCCAGAGGGGGGTGGACTTGGGGATGTGCTCCTGCCTCGGTTGCGCACTGTTGCTTTGTCGCCTTTGGAAGATGGGGCTCAGAGTGCAACAGAGGCATTGCTGGCTCTGCATGGTCGGATTCTTTGTAACCCGTTCGATGTCCTGAAGTTACAAGGACACAGTGCCTGCGCAGAGATTGCACGGCAGATGTTTGGCGACCTCGTTCGTGTTGAATCGTAGGGCGTTGCCGCCTTTTCTTTCTTTCTTCCGATCTGTGTTGAACCCCCTTCTTTCGTCCCAGGCGGACTAATATATCCCTAAACGGATAGTCGACAACGTTACCCTCTAGCTTCTCCACATACCATTCTCGGTTAGAGTACTCACTAATATTCGCCTCGGGTATACCATTTACATATATTGTGTACGTAGTAATGCTAATCACAATCTTGCCATGCTCCTCTTTCGACTAAGGGTTCTGTCGATGTTGTTTCTGATATTGTACTGGTTGTTGGAACATGCGCCATGAGCTTCATTTGAGTCGACGTCGCAACGATGGCGACTATTTGCTTGCATTAGATTCAAATAACTACTGGGAAGTTCACATGTCGTGTCAACTAGCTGGTACAGGCAGCCGCATAGCGCACCCTTTCTTTAGCTGGCATGAGCTACACGTACTGTTCCTCCTCTCCAAGCTTCTTCGCTAGATCCTCCAGCTCTCTTCTTGCCTCCCAGAGTTCCGGGGAAAACTTTCTCCATTTTTGTCCCAGGCACGACGTAAAGTGGCCAGTCCAATTGGAGCGGTTCTCTGGAGAATACTTCCTGATCCCAACATCGATGTCCCATATACCACTGGCATCGGTAGCGAGTCGTCGGCTGCGGATTTGCGACACAACCTCACTTGGTCGCTGGAAGGCGAGCTTGGTCTCCGTCATCATGTTCAGATAGCAAAAGCAAAAGCGGAAATAGAAACCGATCTCGGGTGACCAAGGGTTGGAAGCGGCGTCAACTTGGTCTGTGAGGAACCTGCGGCGGAGAAATTCGATGATGGAGGTGATGCCTGTGTGGAAAGGGTCGTGGCGGCGACAGCTGAAAGTGTTGATTCGTATCGCATTAAGGACGGAAAAGCACTAGAGAGGAGTGCATCCAGAAAGGCAGAAGCGATCAGAACGCTTGTGAACCGGATGTCGAGGACTCTTAGGTAGTGCTCAGCCATATTCAACCAACGCTGTGGCGCGGTATGTAGAGATCTGTTGCGCCATTGGGGAGAGCCTGGAATGATAGCTTTCTCAGAGCTGGTGAGTGGCGGAAAAGCGAGAAGAGCTCGACAGCATCCTCGCTGCTGAGCTGATCCATCTGGAGTGACAGAACGCGCAAAATTGGCATCCCTTCAGCTGGTTCCCGTTGGGAATCCGTGAAGCAGCACATTCGACCAAAGCTTGGGGGCTCCTTGGGCAACAAATCGCTAGTAGCGAGATACTTGTGCATGTAGCCATGGCGAGTGTCTGGTATCGTGGAATTCCTTGCTCGCGTCGTGAAATGTCATCAAGATGGAGGACAATATCTCTGGGGGTATGCGTGCCATGAGGGTGGTCGAGGTGTAAGAGTGTTTGATCCGCCATCAGCATGACTTGGCATTACTGTAACATTGTCCATGGCCTCGACCTCGAAGTTGACGAGAGCAATCTAAGTAACTTGACACACGCAATACACATCGCATTCTCTAATCTTGACGAATATATAGAGAGGTGGACTGATCATCGCTTTTACCGCCACTAGTCCAGCACCAACACCAGGCTGAGGTGTAAAAAATTGCAAAATATTCATAACCGAACGATGGAATCCACTGCGTCTTAGTAGAGTCTACGCCAAATCCATCCACAGCCCACCCTACCAGATCACCACACATAAGTCAACCTTCACCAAGACAAATGCCCAAACTTACCTTCGAATACACCGTCAAATGCTGCTTCGGCCAAATCGTATCCCGCCCCTTCGGTCCTTCGAACTTCCCCATCCACTCCGCAGGCGGCTTATCCTCAGGTCTTTGCAGCTCGGGATGGTGCTGAAGCCTCTCGAATCGCTGGAGGAAGCGGATGATGAAGTACGATGCTTCGTGATAGGCGAATTGTTGTCCGAGGCAGATGCGGGGGCCGGCATGGAAAGGCATCTGAGAAGAGCGCAGTTAGTAACATGATGAAGGAGGAGGCAAGGAGAAGGTGATAGCGAGAGGTTGTGACTCACGAAGATGAACGGGTTAGAGACGTAGTATTTCCTCAGTCGGTCGTCAAGCCATCGATCTGGGTCGAACTCCAGAGCTGTAATTGAATAGAATGAGTTGATCCAGAGCCTGCGTTTGCGTCCTGGCGAGAACACGCACCATCCGGACCCCAGAGATCTTTCCTTCTATGCATGAGAGAAACGCTGTAGCTGATACTAGCAACATAATCAGTGCTACCGTCTAGAGCCAGAGATCGAACTTGAACCGACTCGATACCAGCAGGGACGAAAATGTCCGGCTGCTCAGTGTTTTTGCTCGGGAATACAGTGGCGTTGACAGGCTTCTTCATGTTAGCGGCGACAGGTGGGTACAGACGCAGTGTCTCTGTTGAACATGAGTCAGTACAGGGAGGTACAGGCCTAGGATCGCGCGCACCGTTGATGACCGCCCGAAGGAACTTGAGCTCGGGAATCTGTTCGAGAGTAGGAGGTTGATCAGGCCCGACTATTCGGAGTACCTCCTCTCTGAGGCGCGACAAGACGGTCGGATGCTCTGACAGCATGTACATGGAGAACGTGAGGCAGCACGCAGTCTATCAGATGGTCAAGCGTCAGACTCCATGAGCTCGTCGGGGATGCTCACTGTGTCTCGACCCTAAGGTACCACAGCAACGGTCAGACGCAAAGAAAACGAAGACTTCAGGCTCACTTACAGCAACGAGCATGCTCAGAATCGTGTCCATGATCAGCGTTTCATCTAACAAAGTAGTATGAGAACATGAACCTCTCGCAGCGCCGCCCACTCACCATCCGTCTGATTCGCCAGATACTCCAGCATCGATGACCATCTCACATCCTTCTTCTCCTCCCCATTCTTCCCAGCTCGCTCATCCTTCTTCCTCTCCAAAGCCCTCCGCAAAATCGGCTCAATACACAACCCCAGCGGATCCCTCTGCTTCTTCACAGAGTCCGACCAAAACTCGAATAACGGCCAGGCGCTACCCTTGTTTATCCTGTCCACTACCAGCCTCTGTCCCTGAGCGAACGCATCGCAGAAGGCGTCGGAGGGATGGCCTGCTCCTGGGATTGGAGCGTGCGCAAGCGTGGGTGGGTATGGTAGAACAGCAGAAAGGGATTGGACGTCGTGGTCGAATAGATAGGTGGTTGCGCTGTCCATGGTGAAGCGGCTTGCCAGATCCTACTCAGATAGTATCAGAAACACTCACGAAATCGCGGAAACAGACCAAGGCACCTGCAGATCAACTGCGTACCCCTCGTCCAACCTCGCCTGCGCCGCATCCAAGGCTATCTGAGCGTGCTTCTCAAAGTTGTCAAAGTCAGATATCCGGTCTTTGCTGAAGAACGGTCTCGCTGTGTTTCGGTGGAACTTCCACATATCTCCTAGTTACACAGGAAAGAAGGAGATGTATGTCAATGAGAGTGTACGCTCTCGGAGCAAGGAGAAGCTTGCCGTCGACAGAGAAGATGCCATTCCCTAGGAGCCGTCCTACAGTGCCGTTCCCTTGCACATCCTTGATGAAGTTCTCGAACTGCGTTGCGAGCATGATCTACCCAACAGTGCAATTCCAGTAAGTAAAGGCAAAGAAAGACACCAGTCAGAATGGGACATAAAACGCACCTTGATGTGCTCAGGCTCAGCTGTGACGATTCTGTCCTCCATGAGTGTACGAAAGATCACAGTGTTGGACCCCGTCGCTTCTATCGCAGACGACGTGAAGTCACCTATAGACCGTGTTTGTCAGCATGCTTAACTTGGTGTTTCCAGCAGAAGAGAATTGGACCAACCAATGTACGTATTATGCGCCGTGAGACGCACAATGAGGTCCAGCCCTCCCCATCTCTTCGCCTCATACCTGACAGGCAACCTCGCGCCCAGCGCATGCGCACGCCGTTGATTCAAAATATCCGTAACCCAGACTCGAGCCACCATAAACACAGGCATAACAGCGACCGAGAAGAATAGCTTTGAACC
This sequence comes from Pterulicium gracile, assembly GCA_004369125.1. Classification (NCBI taxonomy): domain Eukaryota; kingdom Fungi; phylum Basidiomycota; class Agaricomycetes; order Agaricales; family Pterulaceae; genus Pterulicium; species Pterulicium gracile. The sequence goes on from ML178839.1 coordinate 236,376, forward strand.
CGTAGACGACAGCAGAGGAGACTTCGACGCAAATGGGATGACATCCCAGGTGATTAGAGCTGAGAAGGTGATGTAGATAGCGATGATGGGGCCAAATATCTGGGGGATGCGCTGGATGAGGAACGCTATTCCTGGGGGTAGCTCTAACCCCATCGCGAAGAGCTGGAGACGTGGTGGTGAAAGTGCAAGATGAAACAACAGACTATTAACTGCGGGCACTCACGGTACCGCCCGCAGAGTGATTGCGCGTTTGCTGCGTGTTGCTGAGATGCTTCTTATATTGGATCTCAGGAACAACGCATCTAGAAATAACGGGTATAAACTGTGAGAGGGTATCGAGGCGTGCCCTCGTTAGTACATCTACTACTTACTTAAACTATCGAAAGATGTCCGCCCCATGCCATGCCCATATATCAAATAATGATTACTAGAAGATAAGATACTAGACTCTAGGCCCAAACCACCCCCCCATTATCACCCACAAACCGAAACCTAACACTCGTACTCCCAAACGTCTCCCTCGCAGATCTATCACCATCCCCACCAACACCAACGCCAACGCCAACATAAACACCCCGGTTTTCCACCCGCACCTCCTGGATCTGCGGTAAGCCCGAATAGACACTTTCTGGAGTGCCCAGGGAGCAAAAGTAGGGCGAAGGGGGTCTCGAAGTCGATCTGGTGTTCAAAGATGGTCCGTTGATATCCAGTGGACTGAGGCACCGAGGAAGGACGGCTAACGCGGAGTCAAGGAGCCTCATCCTGTCTGGAGTTGGTCCGCCACGGAAGTCCCATCCGCCATCAGGGTGTGACCGACCTCCGAGACCTTCTCGTGATCGCTACGTCTGGAATCCGGTAGGACCTGGTTCAAAGTACTGTCATGTCGAAGTTGACTCAACGATGTCCATCCTGTGCAAGTAGAGGATGCTCGCCGACGGTAATAGAGGAAAAGGAGGAGAACGATGGTGGGAACGCCGAGAGAGGCGATGATGATGGCTGCGATGATTCCTGGGTGGATTGGTTGAGCGTTGCTATTACTGGATACGGAAGGGTCGATGGTCGGAGTGGTAAGCTCGTCCGTATTTGCAGCCGTTGGAGTGGAAGTGGTAGAGGTGGAATAATCTGAGTCAGTTTCCTACACAGAGGACGTGGTAGAAGCGGAAGTGGCTCGACTGGAACCCTGGAAAGAGAGCGCCGAAGAAAGACTCGGTGAGGAGATGGGCGACGTTGTTTGTGAGCTTGAGCTCTGGTAGGATGACTCGGTGTATGTGATTGGGAACGAGTTGATCTCAGACGTCGCGGTAGCTGAGCCCTCAAAGCTACTGGAGCTAGGCGTATACATCTGAGTTATGCTCGTGGGCGTAATCACTGGAAAATCTTGCACAGACGATTGTGGCTCAGGAATAGGCACATCATTCCTGCTCATCACGAACATTACAATCAGTTCCCTTGCCACGCTCACGCTCACGTGTACTCACCAACAGTGCCAGGTAGTGAGAAGGAGGAGAAACGTACCTTCAAAGTTGATATACACCTGGGAGAACGACCCAGCATCGGTCGTGGAGACGTGCCATGTGTTCTTAGGGAAAGCATGTTGAGAATGTGATTGTGCACATTTAAGGAGAGGGTAAACACATCTGGTACGCAGAAGACGGGTCAGGAGTGCTAGAGCACCTTGTGCAAGTTGCTGGGCCAGACCGCCAGAGCTCAGGCGGCTCGTAAGAGATGTTATCCCTGTCAGAGTCGTCGACAACAGGCTCGTGCAATTCGCCTACAGCTTGGCAGACGAGAAGGGTGAGAAGAAACAAGAACGAAGTTAGGATCGACATGGTGAGAAGGAGTGACGGGATTAAAAGAAATGGGTGTAGAACAGAGATAGTGTTGAAATTCGAACATCGTCTTCGTCGTCGCGGTCAAAGAAGAGCAAGTTGGGCACCCCCGCTCACTGAGTAGCTAGCGCCGGCCTCGGCTCCCCCGCTACACGGTGACACGTGTTCGCCAAACTCGCTGAATCATATGTCATGAACCGGCTCCTCGACCTTCCCCGCTCAATCCTTACTTACACCCAATCCAACCCTCGCCTCCTCATCCTAGCACTCGTCTTCTTTGCACCCCTCCTTCTCATCGCACTATCCCCTCCTTCCAAGCCTCGAAGGAAACTGACCCAAGCACCACAACCCCAAGCCCCATTAAAGACGATGCAAGCACCCGCTACTGACCTCAAACCCCCGAGGGACGATCCCTTCACGCTCGCTAGTCTCAAGGAGTTCGATGGAACACAGGAGGGAAAGCCTATCTACGTTTCTATCAAGGGTGCGTCTATACCATCATCTTTCTCTACGCGGCATCGCAGGCTCACCCGAGATGATCAGGCACGGTCTTCGACGTGACGCACAAGCGGGACACATACGGCCCCGGCAAGTCGTACGGCGTGTTCGCAGGCAAAGACGCATCGAAGGCTCTGGGCATGTCGTCGTTGAAGCCGGAGCACGCTATTGCGGACTACAGCGACCTGCCGGAGAAGGAGATGAAGGTGCTGGACGACTGGCATGCGTTTTTCTCGTGAGTTCGTTTCTGGACTGTGTGATGATGACGGTGGGCTGACAGCGTTGCAGGAAGAGGTACAACATCGTGGGCAAGGTGACTGACCACCCTGTGAACAAGCTTTGATTGTCGTTATTCCCAAGAGTTGTGTACAGTGTACTGCGAGTCGTTTATACATGAAGTCTGCTTCATCCAACCTTGGCCCGCATCCGACCTCAGTCCGAAACTCTCTTGCTCAATCCTAAACTCCGTCGCCCCACCCCAAGCTCCGCTGCAACGACTCATCATCTCAGCACCCGACTCTAGGGCTCAACCTCACAAATCCAAAGTCGAATCGAGTCGAGATCCCACCTGACAGATATCATCACCACTCTAGCATGAACTCATTTATCATCTCCTGATTCTCTCGCTGAGCAACCTCATCATCACCGCCATCGCCCCTCGCTGAGTAAACTCGTCATCACCCGCTGAGTGAGAAAGATGGATGCAGCCGCGGTCCTAATAATACACGATATACACAGCCCAACAAACGCCGAGGTCTATCTATCAGTGATCCATCCACCACGGCTACGACCGCTTCGCGTACCGACTGCTCTCCCTGATCCGTTCGCCGTATTTCCATAGGAGCCATGGCCTGCCGTCGTGAACCTTGGTCAGTTTCAGGTCCATCTCGGCAGGCAGAAAAGAGGAGAGAATAGGAAGGGAGCAGAGAGAAGGACCACAAGGACGGAAGATGGGACACAGGAAGGGAGAGGAGGAGACGCAGCGAAGGAAGAACGTACGTGGGACATCCCAGCACAATCGCCACACCCGCTAGAATACTGCCCCCCACGCCGTACCCAAGCCTGTCGAACATCGTCGGCGCTATAAGGGGGAAGCCGAAGCCTGCGAGGGAGCGGAGGCACGAGACGGCTGCCAGAGCTATCCGTCCAAAACGATGAGGAGGAGAAGAGAGGTAGAAAGGAGGTAGAAGCGTCAGAGGATGTTGGATCTCAAGCGATGGAGGAGCGCACCAGAAGCAGCATGCAAAGTGAACGTATCAATAACGTACGTCTGAATAGACTGGAACGTGAGGATGACGCCCGCGCCTATTAGTGCGAGGCCCTGCAAGAGGTTTGGTCAGCGATATTCTTTCTGCGCTTTGGAACTGAAGTAGGAGAGAGCTGATGGAGTAGAAGAAAAGGTGAGAACGTACGATATCCGGTGCGATCCAATGCGTCTGGTACTGTGCTGTCCACCCTGCAATGAACAGACCTATAGGGAGCATGATCGATGCTGGTATCATGGGAGCTAAAAACGTGTAAGTTGCGGTGTTCGTTCAATGCCATCTCAAGTCGAGAACGAGCTTTAGAAAATACAAAAAACCAGACTCACGTAACCGATACTCCGGCTTCTGCACCCCTCCATTCTTCTCCTTCAGATGCTTATACAGCCTATCCAACGCCCTCGCATTGATCTGCGATCCACCCGTCAGACCCACGCCGAGCGCGAGGTAGTGCAATCCTGCGATGCCGGGTTCTTGGCCGTATAGACCTTCGAAGATGGTGGGTATGGTTGTGAGGAAGACTAGGGTGAGCGTGAGCGAGGAGCAAAGAGAGAAAGTTGATGAGAAGTGAATAGGGGAGGGAGAGCATACGTACGGTACAAAACTCCATAGATAAACGCCATGAACACCCCCAGCACCTGGATAATCGGTTCTCGCGCGAAGATCATGAACGGGCGCGTGAGTGCCTTTCGGAAGATCGAGACCCATCTGCACGTCCAAGCATCAGTACTTCTGTGAATGAGGTAATAAGGGACTTAACATACGTGCGCTCCTCCCCAGAATCATAAACCGTCCTGACCACCCTCGGCGCTCCCTTCTCCCCACTGCCATTGACATACTTGCGTCGGATCTGCTGGGCTTTTCGATCGAGGAGAACCGGGGCGTAAGCTATTCCAGAATTCATCAGTACTTCGCTTCATATACGGAGGGAAGAGTGAGGAGACTGACTTTCTTGCAAGTAGAAGAATCCGATCATCTGGATCATCACGTCGAACAGACTAGTCGACCAGAACTACCTCCCCAAACCAGACCAAACCGAGTCAGTCAGACTCATCTCACCTCGCAGGTAAGAGTCTGTGTGCGCACCACCCATCTCCACGTCGTCCGCTGCGCAATCCTGGAAGCGCATAAGTTCAGACTCGAGTGAAGGAACGAGGGAACAGGACTCACCAAGCACCCATAATCGGACCCAACACAGGACCCAGGAGCGGCGCGAGTGAGTATATCGATATCGCCTGTCCTCGCTGTTCAGGTTTCCAGATGTCGCCTAGGACGCCGCCGCCGATCTAGGGTAAGTTAGATATGTTAGCACGCGAGGCTGGTTGGAAAATGGGGCTAGAGAGGAAGGAGGAGACGATGAAACGCCATTCGAGTGAGTGTGAAGAGAACGTGTTTCAAGCAGGTCAAAGAGGAAGTGAGCTCACTGATAACGGCGCACTCCCGCCTATCCCAGCCAAGAACCGAAACGCCAAAAGCTGCGATTCGGACTGCGCAAATCCGCACCCTGTGTTCCATGCTTCCAAACAAACAAACGCATGTTAGCGCAGATTCAGGCCATGTTCTGGAAACAGACGGACGTACCGAGGAAGAATAGATTCGCACACTGCAGCACTACCGCCCTCCCGAATAGCTCACTTAGCGGTCCTATGAACAACGGGCCCAGAGCTGCGAAAACTAATCAGCATCTTCTGTCTCTCATGGTCGCGCATATAACAAAGCGGACTCGTGGGAAACGAAGAGAGAACAACTACGCAGAACATCTTAGGGAATCCACTCATCTCAGGAAACACACTCACCATACCCCAAAATAAACACCGACACACAAAGCGCCTGCACCGTCTTACTATCGATCCCCAACTCCGCACCCAAACGGGGAACGGCGGGTGCGATCATGGAGGAGGCGAGGGGGGAGACGAAGGTGAAAGAGGAGACGACGAGGGTGGCGCCCCATTTGCGGCGGAAGGGCCAGCTAGTGAGGGGGAGGTGGGATTAGTATTTCGGACTGGTGAAACATGGGTGAGGTGGGTAGGGGATTAGAACGAGTGTTTGAGAACATGAAACGCGTTTGGCAAAACGAATACGCGTAGAAGACGCGGGGGCCAGGGATACACCGGACGCCAAAGTACAAGGGCGCCGACTGTATGAAGAGGCAAAGACAGCGAACACGATGCACAGGCCGGGCGACGAGAGGGTTTGATCAAGGTAGGCAAGGCAAGTAACGTGCGTACTTTTTCGGATTCTCGGGATCGTCGGCGCCCTCCCAGTCGACGACCAACACATGTCCCTCGTCGTCCCTCACGGGTGATGTCGATGAGCTCGTTCCTTCCCGGGTATCGGTGTGGTCGTGCTCCTCAGGCCCAGGGGTGAGTGGACTAGCACTCCCTCCTCTATCCACGTCGAGAGGCGTCGTGTCTCCCGTCCCTGATCCGGACTTTGTCCTGGTTTCCTCGATCGGAATAGGACTGGGACTGGACATACGTGCGTTCATGGACTTTGCGCGTCGGATGGCTGACATGTCGGGGTGGGTTTCTCCGCCTTCTGAGGTTCCTGGTACGCCTTTCGAGCCCCCTGTTGTGCCTGGTGGTGAACCTGCGCTTCCTACGCCCATGCCTGCTAGAGAAGGTCGAACGGCATTAACCAGACTCTGCGCCCTCCTCGTTCTCGCTCGTTCGACGCGCGTTTCTTCCTCTGTTAATTCATGGTGATGCGCGGATTGGAAGTAGCTATCTGGCATCCGGGTTCACGAAGTCCTTGTCTTTGTCGCTGTAGTCGTCGCTGTGGTCGTCGCAGGATTCGTTTGAACGCCAAGTCGCGGATTGGACAGAGGCCTGGGAGGAGAAGGCGGTAGTGGTGATGGTCAACTCGCAGACTGATATATGTAATTCCATTATCCCAGTCGCTCATCCGTCCGTCCGTCCGTCCGTCCGTCCGTGCATGCATGCATGAGTTATGACGACATGTCCGTCGGGGGCCTGCGACGAGATCAGCCTCACACATCGCAAAAAACGTCCGAGTCCGACGATGCAAGTTATTCAAGTTATTTTCGGCCGGATTACTCATGGAAGTGGATCGTATGTGGTGCGATGTGCGTGGGTTACGGTTACGTGCAGGACAGAATGTGTAGAGCAGAACAGAATAAAACCGAGCAGAACAGAAGGAAAGGGAGAAGAGAAGAGAATGTCGGCGATGGTCACGGTGTGCCTGCATCGTTGAGATCCGGGGTAAGGGCTTAGCTGAACTGAACTGATCAAGGTTTTGATTGCAGAGATCACCAGCGCTCGGCAAAGCGCGGACAGGTGGACCGCTGCTGCAAGGTTCAAATAACTGCAACTGCGTCGGCTTGAAACGCAGATCTGGGCGTAGAGCTGATTATTGAGTAGTAGTACTCTGCAGTGCTCTGTAGACCGTTTCTCATTGCACGATAGACACGGCGCCAGCAATGCTTCGAATTTTCCTTCATGCTGCGAAGTAAGCAACGAGAGGATTAATGTAGTGCAATAATTTAAGGACAGTGCCCAAAATACTGAGGTCGTGTGCATTAATCACTCGAGGCCTCGTCTCTCTACTACGCGTTTAAGGACGACCTGAGGCAGCCGCAGTGTACATTATTAGCAGGTAATTGGTTATGCATGCGGCGCCGGTATGGATAATTATATGACTGAGCTAGAGTTACACAAGCGTCATGAGTGCCCGCGTCCTCTCGCATGCGCAGCTTGTGCGTAAAGACGAATGTCAGCTCACATGACACGGCACGTCGGTTTCGAGCTGAACGGTTATTGGCTCTGGGGATGGAGACGGCGCGCGGTCTTGGCTAGCGCTCGAGTCTGCCTCTCTCTGCCAACCATTTCAGTCTTGATGAAAAGTGACGACGAAGAGCAGATTGACAGCCCAGAGCTCGAGGTTCGAAGTGCACTTGTATCAACAATATTCCGTCGTGTCCTGATGATCGCCAGACTTCGGCGACCTCGAGTCATGTAATTGAGCCTCCAGGGCTTTATTCCCTCCTTTGAGGTTCTGCCGGCTCCGTATCTTTGCTTTACTTGGACGACCCATGGTGTAGCTAGAGATCGAGTTGAGAATCGGAGCGCTAACGCGATGGGATGACCTTCAGGGACCAGGCGCCTCCCCAGATTTGCCCGCGGCGGCGAATGAGTTGTTCCTGCCCCTGGCCCCGCTCTGACCCAACGCTGTCTCGCTGCGTCTCGGGGCATCGTCTGAACCTCCTCCTCCTCCTCTTCTGAGCTATCATCGCCTTCAATGTACAGCTCACAAAAACTAGCAAGTGTAATCAACAAGTCTGGCCGAACTATCTCCCTTGCTGTAGAGTGGTCGCCTATCGGGAGGCTATCAATGACGTCACCGCCACAGCACTGAATGGTGGTGACACCAAGCCGCACGTTCTCACAGCACAAGATATCCACAACAGCACCGACTCTAAGCCTTTCTCTCTCAAACCACCATCACCACCTTCTTCATCCCCCTTTACGTCCTTTACTCATCTCATATTCGTCGAACCACACCACCCCGACGACCATCCCACCTCTCATGATGACCACGACCCAACGCCGAACAGGCACCTCCCGAAACGTCCTCCTCAACGTCCTTGCTCTCTCCCTCTTCGTCAGCCAAGCAGAAGCACAATACAGGAATGACAACAACAACTACTACTACCGCCGAAACAGGAGGAACAGGATCATAGCTGGTGTCATCGCCGGTACGTCTCCCCTCCCCTTCTCATTTTCCTATCACTCATTACAATGTATTTTTGCCAGGCATTGCGTTCCTCTTCCTGATAATCGGGATAATGATGATGATGAAGCGCCGTCGTCAGTCGAGGATTATCGCGCATAACATTCCCATTCACCACGGACAGTCGAACTACCAGAACCCGTACACCCAGCAAGGATTCCAAACCCAACAAAACCAACAGCAGGGATACGGTCAGGGGAGTTACTACGGTCAGCAACAACAGCCGGGATTTCAGCATCAACAGTCTGGGTATGGGCAGCCAGGTGGACAGCAGCAGCAGTCAGGGTACGTGTCGCCGAGCGCTGCGCCGCCGCCGCCGCCGTATACGGCGCCGAAGGAGACGGAGGGACAACAGCAGTCGAGTGGGGGATTCGCTCCTGTGAGTGATTTTCTTCTTGGGGTATCTGAGCCCTACGAATGACGAACTCGGAGCTCATGCTTTTTTCTTCTGTGCAGCCTGCGGGACCACCACCACCACCCGCTGCGCATACGAACAATGATACGAATACTGTATGTCTACTTTTTCCTTGTGTCGGCCGTTAGTCATTCGAGTCTGATTGGGTTTTCTTCCTTTCAGGGTTTCTTTGGACGATTCCGCTCCTAAGTGATAAGCTCCCTGCAAATTGCATTCCGTGATTCCCTATTCCCTTTTCACGCTGTTGCCTTGCCAATCTTCGCTTCTTCCCCCGTCATCCCTTTTTCTATCGTCCAATTCCACTCCTGGACTCTTACCACTCATCTTGTATAAGACCGCCATTGACGATACTATGATCTGTTATGATACCTTTGTATCTAGTAATTTCACTCACGATTATTCACGATGTTGAACTCTTCATGTGGGGCGAATGGCGATGTAACGCGCTGGTGTTCTGGCGATGTCTCCAATTCTTACGCAAGATATTGGTGCCTATGACCCGGGCGACGAAGGAACTGTTGGCGCTGGGATCGTGACGGAGGTTAGGCTTGCGTCGATGCTGCTCGCTTGTTGCGTGATACGCAAGAGAGTTTTCGAGACTTCACCGGCTTGGCCCTTCGTCAAGGAAGGCCGTGATACATCTGCATGTACTCGGTGCTCACCGTGAAACACCCGCTACCAGTACTACATACGGCAAATAACGCATGCGCCTCGAAAAGGTTGCCTCACTCGCCAAGCGCCGAGCTCAATCGAGGAGGAGATGAGGAACGATCTCAGCATCGCAGCATCATCGGGTGACGGAAATGCCGCGGCGAGCCTGAGCCCTGCCCAGCCGCGTCAATCTCGGGACCATCACTCAACATCTCCCACGTTGACGACGCCCAATTTAGCTGGCGGTCCCTCTTAGAAGCCCTGAGAGGCTTGTTTGTTTTTTGCTCCAAGTACTCTTATGTACTGTATACCTTTGGTTGAAGAGAAGAAGCCTGGAGACTCTCCTCACCAGCGCACTGTACCAGAAACGACTAACAACCACGGCGCCGGCTCCACCAGGCTCATCTTCGCATCATCTGCATCTGCGCCCGAGTCCGCCTCATCACTTGCTCATCACCATCGATATCACAGCAAAGTCCGATCGCTTGAAACTGAACTGGGCTCATACGCGTTCCGGGTTTTTGTATTGTACATACGTACTGCCGACAAGTTGGAGAACCTGGCTGTCGTGTTTCCTCTTCTTCTCCTCCTTCCATCGCCTTGTTTGTGGTCGAAGCGCACTCGAAGCACACCCGCCCGTTGTGGAAGTCCACTTGTGTCGATGGTGTATGCGCTATTGGGACGAGCGGGGTCGCCGGCGAGGTTGCCAGATAGGCTGACGCCGATGCCGCAGGCTTTGTATGCGGAGACGTACGGTGCGTTCACCTCTCCTCTCTCTCATTCCCGTCTCCCTCCATGGCGCAAAGACTGACTGTGAATGTGATGTAGGTGGCGGCCTGGTCTGCGCAATGGTCATGCTTGTGTTGTACGGGCTGTCTTTGATCCAGGTGAACCAGCCATCCCTACTTATCTCGCATGTGCAGTGTGTTGACGGAGAGTTGTGATAGGCGTATATGTATTTTGCAAAGTACAGGAAAGATCACAGGGCGTTGCGGGTGCTTGTTGCTGTTATTTGGTGCGTTGGGGTTAGGTTTGCAATTGGGAAGACGCGGTTGGACTGAAGTTCGTTGGGTAGTGTGTTGGGGAGTGTGCATGCGTTTTTCGGTGCGTCTTGGCGGTTCAAGTTCTATCCCTGAAGGCATGGCAATCTGACTGTGGGATAGTTTGTCACCTTGTTTATCATTATCTCGTACGCCGTCCTTCCCCTTCCATCAGCAGACGGCTCACCGTGCATCGCAGGTACGAACGTACACGAATCCACTCATGCTAGTCGACGGCGTCTGGTGCGTCCCCACTTCCTTTCCCTTCCCCTCTCTCTGTCCCACTTACCGAACTTTTCGTGGACAGGTCCGTCTACGTGCGTCTACTACCCCACCTTACCCCTATTACCCCGCATTGATCATCTCTGCAGACCGCTACACTGATAGGAGTACGTTGCGCTGGTTTTTCCATACTCTTTTCTTGGGAGCAGTCGAGGCTGATGTGTCCTCCAGGTGCTTGTGTGTCCTATCATCCAATTGTGCGTATTCATCGAGCGTGCGAGCCGAAGTTTGGATTAGGACTGACATGATAATGTAGGTTCTTCGTGCGAACGATATACCACCGTACGTTTTCCCTTTCTCTCCAGTGCGGTTTGGTACTGAAGACGATGCGGACGCGCAGTGGTCGGCAAACCATGGAGACTTATTCTGACCGTTGTATTGGTAAGTCCCCCCCATTCCCATCTTTCGGGGGAAGGCCGTACGATGCGCTGAATGGGTTGGCTGATGATCATCTTCCTTCCTTTTGACACCTCTTATTACCTCCGCGTCGACGTACAGACGGTTCTAATCGCTGCGCAATTGGGTATGTCCTGTTCCTCTGCGCTTATAGACGGTGGAGATTAACGCTCGATGGGGTCCGATAGCGCTCGGCCTGTGTGAGTCTTCTCATCGTCGTCGACAACTCGGAATTCACTCACTCATTTACTGGATATCACAGTTCTATGCGTCCGAGAATACCAAATCTGGAGGCTCGCTGACCTCCACCAAGTCGCGGTGCGTACTCTTTCTCCGCGCTCTGCAGCGACCCAGGCTCATCTCAGTTCCAAAGCATATTGCTATGATCCCTCTATTCGCCGTCCGTGTGGCAGGGGACGCGATCATAGCGACCACGCTTTGTGTGTGCTTCTATGACGCGAAGACGACGGTCTCTTCGTACGTTCCGCCCTCAGTCACTCCTGGTTCTTGATTGACGCTGATTGGGAAATACTCTCAGGCGCAGGACGATGGGCATGCTTAACTGGCTGATGGTGTATGCCATCAACCGATTCGTGTTGACTGCGTGAGTTCTTTGCGTTTGAGAGAGACTTGTTGGGCTGATGAAGACGTAGTGCGGTGGTTCTGGCGCAGATGATCATCGTGAGTCCCAGTTATCGTGCTGAGTCGGGAGTCGCGTACTGATACCACTAACACCCGTTTCTTAGCTCATCAACAGACCAGACGCACTCTGGGCTATGGAGTTCGAGTACCCTATCATCCACCGTACGTCCATCCCAATCCCATTCCACAACCCCACTGAGTCCGTCCTCATCTCACTTAGTATACATCAACTCCTTCCTCGCCACCCTCAACGCCCGCCGCTCCCTCCGCTCAAAGGTCGGCGGCACAGACATCCACACCGTCACAGGCGCCGACCTCTCCACCGTCGTCTCCGATATCGATTTCAGCTCCGGATCCGGCGGAACGGGGACGCAGGGCGAGTCATCTTATACGAGAGAGTCCTTAGAGGGTGCGAGGAGTAAGAAGAATGTAGGGATTCCGTTGGAGAATGTGCGAGGTGGGAGGAGGGTGGGGGATTTCAGTAGTGTTTGAGGTGTGAGATGATATACATACGAGTGGAGAGAATCTCAACAAAATACCCCGCGATACCCTGCGATCTATGTTGTCCTTTTTATGTACGCGTAGCAGATATACTACGCCTTATATTGTACTATCTTTGAAGACCTCGAGCTTGAGCATTCCATCTGCATGCGCTTTCAAAACGCCGCGTTTTGGTAGAGAACCGCGTACCCTCGGCCCGGTCTGATCGAGTGACCCAGAAGGGGTCACATGTAAAAATCACAAATACTTTCGCCTGGCCTGCAACATTTTTGACGGCGACCCAACGTCTGGAACGATCTTCCTCTCCTCCCCCTCCTCCTCCTCCTCCTCCTCCTCCTCCTCCCTTCCCACTCTCTTTCTCCCCATCTTTGCTGCCGCGCGATGCAAAGCGACGACGTTATCTGGTCGGTGATCAACACCCAGTTCTGCTCGTATAAAGTCAAGTGAGTGTCAGATTTAGCGTCTTGCATTGCATCTTGGAGCTCGACTAATCTGGAAGGGTGGCGTAGAACTGCGACGCAGAATTTTTGCCGGAATGAGTATAATGCGACGGGCCTGTGTAATAGGCAGTCATGTCCCCTGGCGAACTCGCGGTATGCGACGGTACGGGAGAAGGAAGGTGAGCAGCAGCAGCAGCAGCAGCATACCAGCCTCATCCAAGGACGGGCGTCTGACTTTACCCAGGCGTGATATACCTTTGCGTGAAAACTATCGAGCGAGCCCACAGTCCAGCGAACATGTGGGAGCGGATAAAGCTGTCGTCGAACTATGCGAAAGCGCTCGAGCAGGTACTATCCATTCCCTCCCCTTTTCCTCTTCTCTCGCTGACGGGGAAACGATTGACAGATAGACGAGCACCTCCTCTACTGGCCCAACTTCAACATCCATAAATGCAAGCAGCGTCTCACGAAGATAACACAGTACCTTATCAAAATGCGGAGAATGAAGATGGAGCAGACGTGCGTCCTCCCATCCTTTTTTTTCCTCCACCGTCTTATCCCCTTCTCTTCCCTTCCCTCTTCCTGTTTGTTATTCCGTGTAGTCCCAAACTCGTCGGCGTGAAGAAGAAACTCGACCGCCGCGAGACCGTACGCGAGCGTAAAGCCCTCTCCGCCGCCCACCTCGAGCGCTCCATCGAAAAAGAGCTCATCGAGCGACTCAAATCAAAAGCCTACGGCGACGCCCCCCTCAACGTCAACGAAGACGTTTGGCAGATGGTCCTCGACCGCGAACGTGGTGTCGGCTCCTCCAAATCAAAGGAGCTCACGAACGAGGAGTTGGAGATGGAGATGGAGGATGAGGAGAGCGAGGAGGAGATGGAGGATGAGATTGACGGGTTTGAGGAGTATGTGAGCGATTTCAGTGGGGATGAGGATGATGAGGATGATATGGAGGACTTTGGGGAGGATCTTGAGGATGATGATGAGGATAGTGAGGAAGAGGATGATGACGAGGAGGCGGGCGGCGATGGGGTACGTGCACTGGTTCTTCTTTCTATGTTTTGTTGCTCATCTCCTTGCCTTGTGCCCAGGAGGTCCCACCGCCGAGTCGAAAGCGAAAAGGGAAAGCTCCCAAAGCTCCCAAACCAAAACGCCCGACCAAGGGTGAGCTTACTCGTTCTGTGTTGATATCATCTTCCGCTCCTAACCCAACGTACAGGGCGACCAAGAGTGGAGATCGAGTACGAACACGAGATGGAGACCGTTCCTCTCACCAAGTCTGCGCTTGCAAACTGGTAGTAATCTATTGTTCTCTCTCGGAAGTCTCTTCCTGCCTTACGCACATCACCAATGGAGTTCACTGCCGGTTCTCCAACGTTGCACAAGGGTGAATACGCCTGGAGTGGGATATGGTACAAGATTGTGCATTTCCCTCTACGGCAAAGATCGAGAATCGCTGACAGATCGTCAACGGTACATGATGAGGTTTCTATCCTACCACAATTCGCTTCAAGGGAACGCCTTCGACACGATTCCGTAGAAGTGCTTGCCGTGGTGCACCGCCAGCTCAAGCTCGAGCTTCGAAGGCTGGCGAGAGCCATCGGCACCAGCGAACGCACCAGCGCCCCAAGGAGATCCTGCATTACACGTCACGTCAGCTTCATTCTTATCCTCAGTGTAGCAACCTAAACGTACCTCCACGAACTTCCTCGACGTTGGAGAGGATGGGGAACGCCGCTCCGTATCCGAGAGGCACGTAGATGATTCCGTGATGCGCAAGGGAGGAGAGCGAGGCGATGATGGTGGATTCTTGGCCTCCACCGGGGGTACCGGTCGAGACGAAGACGCCTGCGTATTTGCCGATGAGGGCGCCGGAGGCCCAGAGTCCGCCGGTGGTGTCCCAGAAGGTCTGGGGAGGGAAAGAGGCGGATTAATTCGAAGATTTGGTCAGGTGGAAATGAAGGCAGGAATGGATCGGGTTGGCAGATGGTGCGATACGCCACTGCCGTTCTTCTTCTGAGGGAATTCGAAACAAAGAGATGTTCGTACCTTCCACTGCGCGGGGAAGTTCCCGTACCTGGTCGGAATTCCGAAGAGGAAAGCGTCAAAGTTGGTTAGCTCTTCCGCCTTGATGACTGGGTAGTCAGGCTTAGCGGGGGCGCCCATCTTGGTGAGGACCTCCTGGGGGAGGGTCTCGGTGATTCTGCGCAGAGGGAGAAGGTTGAGCTCGGTGGTACTCATCAGGTCAACAATCGTATCACTCACTGGTAGATGGTGACGGATCCACCGGCGCCTTCGATGCCTGTCTTGACGGACTCGGCCACTACAGAAATTCATCGTCAGTCGATGAACGCAGTAAGCATTGAGGGAGAGAGCGACGTACATTTGGCGATGTGCCCGTACATGGAGTAGATGATAATAGCGACGCGAGGAGCCATGTTGGATGAGATGGGATGAGAATGGTAAGGAACAACAACCCTCCAGATCAACGCCTCTTTATAGGCATCCTGCTGACAAGAAGCGGCGGCGTAAAGCAGATGACTTGGGAACCGACCTTATCGTGCAGCTGGAACGGAGATCATCTGGCTAGCAAGGGAAGATCGTTCCGAAAAAGGCAAATAGTGTACTCGGTTTGTCACCATTCTGTCACTACCGTTTGATGCTAAGCACGCCAGCAATCTATAACCATTGTACGATGACAAACAGTTGTGGATGGTACCTCCCGTGCTTCAATCTAGACTCGGGATTCCGTGCTGGGCTGGTACGTCGAGGCGCTAGTGGTGGTCGTGCGTGTGAGGGTGGCGAGAAAGAACTGTGGCTTGCGCGATGAGAAGGCTAGTGTGGGAGGGTTGAAGATGATGAAGACTCTTGTACATTCTAGCGGTGTCACTGAGCATATTCCTCTCGTGTATCTGCTGTGACTCCTGTCGGTCGCAGGAGGCTAAGGTCGAGGTTGAGATCATGATGGGACACGGCAAAGTCGTTCTGGTGGCGTGCAGCAGGCAGGCCGTCCGCCACCTTCCTTCTGCCCATCAGCATCATGGCACAACTATTTACCTCCAGAAATCTTGTCTTCCGTCTTCGTAACCTCTCATGGCAAGAGCAAGAAATTACACGACACCAGCCACTCACCATGGCTCCCTGCACAAGTATGTCGCTACTGGCGGTCTGTTGCTCAAGGAACCCCCGAGCTTTGGTCAAATCTGCTACTTCACGGGCACACTGGTGCCACCAGATGGCAGACCTCCGGCAAGGAGGAGCACGCTGCAGGCGAGGCCGAGTGCAAGGCTGCCCAGGTCAAGGGTTACGCTGAGGGAACCAAGGACCAGGCTGGAGGATACAAGGACTCCGTCGTTGGTGCCGTCACCGGCGACAAGTCCCAGCAAGCGCAGGGTGAGTTGCATTCCGTATTGCTCTACGCGATGCTCGGATGCTGATCGCGACTTTTCGGTTCCAGGCAACGCCCGCAAGGAGGCCGGCGAGGCCCAGAAAGAGGTCAACAGCTAAATGCTTTGATCGTCCTTGATATCTTGAGATTGCTTGATACCAGTGAAAGTCGAAATTTCTGTATCACCATGAGCTAGTGTAAATCTATATAATGTAAAATGCATAAACATCAGTAACTCCAGACTCCTCGTCTACGCTTGCGTCTCTCTCGACGATCTTCGACAAACTATCTCTGCGCGTCTCTTCTATTCCGGTCGCACGTCGTGATCAATTGCTCTTCCTTCGAACCAAGTCCACTGTCATCCAAAATCTGCTCATTGATCCTCGACCCATGGATATCAAAGGCGTATCGCTCGACGAGCAAGTTTTTCACCACATCTTCACCATCGTAATTCAGCAACAATCTTTCCCATTGGTCGAACTCGACCAGGGTGATCCCACGAATCGATCAAGTATAGTCACTCTAGCACCGTGAAACCTTGCGGCAGTGTGCAAGCATTTCGCACAATCGTATCTGGATCTCCTTTCTCTTTGGATACAA
>ML178839.1:255828-277457 GCA_004369125.1 Pterulicium gracile
GAGGGGAACATGATAAACCCCGAGTCATATCATCAGACTGAGTCATCAGTTTGCGCTGAGCAAGACGTCCGGAGCCGTCGTCGAGATTCAAGATAGATGGAGGAGCGTAGCGCACATAGGTCAGGTCCAGGAGTGAGTGGGATGAGCGCACTTGGATCGACCATCATCCAGATTTCCTTCTATCTTGCTTACAGAGCTGCTTGAAGTACTCTGCAGAACGCCCTTTCCGAATCAGACTCGTTGGCAAGTGGGGATGGAGTCTACAAACGCTGGATTCCGTCATGCGGATGCTGTTATTACCTCCATCATCGAGTTCGTCCGTCGCAGGTTCCTCACTCACCCTTGAGAGACCAAGTTGACGCTATCCGCGGCCCCGAATCTGGGCCACCAGAGCGCAATGGTCATTGCCGGTTCTTCTTCCCATTTTTGAACGAGCAACCTGACACGAAGCTCGCTCTCCGGCGACTGCGTGAAGTTGTGTCGCACATATTTCAAGAACTGGTCCATGGTGGTAAGACTTTGGACACTGACGTGGGCGTCAGACAAGCGACGATGATCCCCAACCGCATACCGGTGGCGTCGTGCTTGCACGAAGAGTGGACGAGGTTCTCGCCGAAACTGTGTGATGCAAGACGAGCCTTGGATGATCTGGTGACGGAGCTCAAGGACGAGCAAGGTTACGCCGCGTCGCTGATACAGTGATAGAGAGGGAGCGCTACTAGTATTATGTACATGACGTATTCATCCAAGCACAGTACTGTTGTACAATCGTAATCAACACGACCTGCAAACTATCTCGACACAATCCCTTCAGGGAAACGCCTTTTTAACGACTTCATAAAAATGTTTGCCTTCGTATGTCGCGAGCTCCAGCTCCAACTTCGTCGGCTGTCTCGACCCATCGCCCGCCGCAAACGTTCCAGCACCCCACGGAGAACCTGCGAATCACCGCTTTATCACCCACCATGGAAAAGGAAGGGAAACTGAGACGTACCTCCACGGACCTCATCAAACGTCGAAAACAGGTCCATAGCTTCCCCGTATCCAACAGGAACGAAAATCATCCCATGATGAACGAAAGTCGACAGCGCGGAGATGACGGTGCTTTCTTGCCCGCCACCTGGAGTTGCGGTGGAGACGAAGGTGCCGACGTATTTCCCGACTAGCGCACCAGAGGCCCAGAGTTTGCCAGTAGCGTCCCAGAATGCCTACGCAGTGCGTATATCAGCATCTCTGTCACAGTGAGAGGAGAGAATCCAGGAGACGTACTTTCCACTGGGCAGGGAAGTTACCGTAGTGGGTTGGAATACCGAAGACGAACGCGTCGTACTCAGTGAGCTGCTCAGGTTTGATGATAGGGAAAGGTGGCTTTGGAGGCGCGTGCATCTTGGTGAGGACCTCTTCAGGCAACGTCTCGGGAATTCTAGGATGGGTGATCAGCAGCTACCGCGACATAGGTCCAAGAAGAGACGCACTGGAAGATAGTGACGGTACTCGCGAGCACTCATACGGATGACGATCATCATCATGCCCTCTTCAGCCTTGGTTTGATTTTTGGATCCGTTGGCGTAACAGAATGCTTCCGCTAAGTCCCCAGGATCAGTGTATCTGCTGACGCGAACGCGAGCTTGAGAGAGTATTGCCTTCGAAACAAGTATGAACGCCAGAGCCTAAGCCTGAGGATGAAGAACGCCGCCCAATGTCACGCCGCCGTTCTTGCACAGCGCATAACCCGAAAGATGAGCTTGAATGTGCACACTCTCATGCATCCGATCCGACTTTCGCTAGCGAAGATAGGACAGCACGAACACAGCCAGGCTGTACAAGACCTGGGTAGAGTTGATGGTACTGGGGAAAGAAGGAGATGAGGTCGGTGCCCGCCTCGGCCGCGTTTTGATCGCTGGCCGGTCCCAGGAAACGAGAGGATAGACAATAATCATAATGACCCAAGAGATTCTCCTTCGTCGGCAATGACTGGAACTGGGGAGGAACCTGTACGATGTGTGCGTACGCCCCTTTACCAGGGGCAACGTGGTCAGCATCCACTTCGCATCCGGGTTATCCACTACCCTACGTTACGCTGGAGTTCACAGGTCTGCTCCTGCCAATTCATTCTGTAATCCTTCGAATAATGTAGGAAACGCCGTTTTCGTCAACTTCATCGTGCCCTTCGCCAGCGTTACTGGCCGAGTGGAGCGTGATACACGATCCGCGATTCTTCATCGACGATCAAGAATATCTAGCTTTAGTCATCCCATCGTCTGATTCCAGCGAGGGCGAGGCGGAGTTTTTTAACGGCGTGACGATGCTCGCTGCGTATGGACTAGACGGCAAAACACCACACGTTTTGAAGATCCAGAATGGACTCCTCGGGGATGCCGGGCTCGACGATGCTTCGGCAGTTCTCTAGCTTGATGAGGTGATTGTTACAACTACTAGGTACGCTGGGTTTTGGCCTGTGTCGGCGTTACAGGTATACTAACTTCGGTGCGGTGTACCCGCAATCACAGATACGACGATGGAGACGATGGTACTTCTACTACTTTGTCAAGCAAAACCTCTGGCGCTGTTACAAGCAGAACCGCTGTTTCTGAGTCCTCCACCCAACACGCAACACTCCAGAGCCAACCTCCAGAAGCATCATCATCGCCTCCATCTCTCTTAGGCCTACGTCCATACCCTACTACCAACAACCTCACCGCCGACGAGCCCAGCACAAGGAACTCGAGCGACCTCTCCGATCCTACCACCACCAACATCAATCGTCCAATCCAGAACAACGGTCGGGAAGAGGAATCGGAGCCGGTACCTGAGAAACGCACTCGCTCATCACTACTACTCCTTCCCATGGCAATAGGATCCTCCGTCCTAGGTGCTCTTGTAATTACAGCCGTCGTACTCTTCTGCTTAGCGCGCAGGAGACACAGGAAATGCAAAACCCGTGCGCTCAGGAGGGTGACGCCTTTCATGCACCAACACCGCTCTAGTAGTGTTGATTACGAGCAAATGGCGAGCTCTAACGAGGCTGTACTGCTTGGGATAGAACGAGACAGCGATGCACAGCTGCAGCGTACCTCGAAGCAGGATAGTAAAGCTCTCGTCGTAAGGCCCTTCGTCGACGCTCCCGCTGATCGACTGGGAGGAGCCTCAACTGCATCTCCTGCCCCCACGTACTACCGGACTGAACCTTGTTGCGTTCGAATTCCGCCGCCTCTCTATCGCGCAGAGGATTAGCCTCGTCTGTCCATTCTTTAGTATGCAGACCTCATTCTCTCGTACCAACCTGTCTTTTCTCGGTTCATTTTCTTACACGCCAGTGGGGTTCTCTCAACGACGGCAAGTGTACATGCTCTGCGACACGTCTTCCATAACATTACACTTTCATAATAATACACATACAGTCTAATCATGATCTCTTCCTCCTCTATCACGCCGAGAACTTCCCCCAACCCAAATGCGTCATATCCTTATCCTCATCTCTCCCAGGCCACATAATCTTCCCCATCCAGAACGCGCGGACATGAGCAACAGCGACGACGATCCACATGATTACGAGCAGGAGCGTCAGGGCGCTGCATATGCCGTTGATGGCTGGACTGGAGTAGGCCGTTCCGAGCTGGACGGCAGCGAGCGTGAGGCCTGCGTTCGGGAACACGAACTGGACATACGCTCGCAGTCAATCGAGAGAGAAAATGAGAAGATGAGAAGATGAGCGACTCACAGCCCACCAATTCAACGTGAACGACATCTTCTTGACCCCCCTCACCACCGCAATCGTGCTGACGCAGAAAAACCAAAACGCAAAGATCACAATGAACGTTCCACTCAGCACCCCCAGCAGCCTGATTATCGATCCGTCCGGCACACCCCCAACATTGAAGAAATCCTCCCTAACGACGTCCGGTGCGCGCTCGCCCAGGGATATGAGGCCCGCAGCGGTATACCCCGCTGGGCCGACGGAAACGTACATCCCTGGTCGCGTGGATGGAGAGGGGAGTTTGCTTGTCATGAGGCGTTGCATGTATATGGTGTACATCATGAGAGCGACGGTCCATGAGAGGCCTTGGAGCATGATTGCGCCGACCCACATGTTGAACGCTTGTGTGCCGGATTGGCTGGGAAGCATGGTTCCTGCCATGAGGCCGACGACGAGCAGTGGATAGATCGGGAAGATCCAAGCTACGAAGGGGGATGTTCAGGTCAGTCATGACGAGCTCAGCGATAAGATGTACGGTTACGCACCGGGCACGGCATCCGTGATCTTCAACCGCTCCTCCTGGAAAAGCACAAAGTACTGTCCAATCGCCACACACAGCACCACCGCGCAATACATCCAAAACACGACCAACAACGCCCTTGGCAACCACGCCCCCGCACTCGGCACCCCATAACTCTGCGCCCCATTCAAGATCAAGCTCACGCTGACCCAATAACTCCCAAAGAACAGCCCCTCCACGGGATGATGCAGGCTCGCCTTGAACCGCCTAGGGAACCACCACGCGCGGAGAGCCATGGAGGTGGTGAAGAGGAGGAAGAGGACGAGGTTGAGGATGTAGAAGATCTTGCCGATAGTCTGGAGGCCGCGGAATTGGTTGGGGGTGGAGGCGAGGACGACGGCGATGGCGCCTGTGGACATGGTCGTGGCGAACCAGGGCCAGGTGAAGTGCGCGATGCGGTCTTTGAAGCTGGCGGAGATGGGTGGGTTGGCTTCGAAGTCGGTGCGGCCGGGAGAGGCTTTTTCGGCGTCGATGCCTTCGTTTCCGGGGCGGGAGAGCATGGTGTGGCTGGCGTCCTTGAGAGCTCCGTACGTCTGCGCCGCCGTTCAATCTACAGGCAAATCCTCACACGTTGAGGATAGCTGATGATGGTGTTGAGGAAAAGACAGTTTCATGACTCTCAACAGGGGGACAGTCTCCTCAGAGCGGACGTCATCGGGCAGTATTTTAAAGCGCAGTCGCGGTTGCTAACTTGGAAGGAGTTGTGGCGGACCCAGGTACCCCTTGTGCCAGTGGCGGACCACGATCAAAGCCGCGAATAGGATCGTGTCTCGAGCTGCAGCAGTTCACCGTTACGGTTCCACGAGCTCGAGTCTAGTCGCCGCCCAGGCAGGCCATTATACCAAGAGTATCGCGGGGAGGCTTCACCCTTTCCAAAGAGACGCCAAGTGGGGAAGGCGGGTATGAAACGGTGATTAAACGTCCCCAAGCACATCATGATATTATACCAAGCAAGTCGAAGACCGCAGCGCCGACTACACGCATGCATACGATCATCGCAAAGAACCAAAGCCAACATGAGAGGTAGCGTTAGTCAAGAGGCAAAATTTGGCAGAGAAGGGCATAATACGTTACGAGGAACAATAAACAGGTCTGAAGAAGGCTGAAAGTAGCGTAAACGTCATTAAACAGGCTGCAGGAAGGAAAGCACGACAGCAAGCTGAGAACAAAAGTAACAGAAAGAGACGCGACGTGGTACTCGAAGAAACTGCCGAGAAGGAAGGAGGAAAGCATAACCACGAAAACTTGAACACCTCAAGCTCAGAACGCAGCGAAATTCCCGCTTGAGGGCCATGCTCGATGTGAGTCAGCACTAGCGGTATTCGCCTTTATCCCGCCCCATCTCTCCCCCTCCCACCATCAAACGTATCCGAGCCCATCTCCCTCCTCCTCCCCTCCGGACCATCCCTCTTCCCCCCCACCCCACCAATCCCCCTCCTCTCCCCACTAACCGGCGGAAACAAATCCCCCAGCCCCCTCCCTCCATTCGTCTGTCCAGGTGCGACAATATGCGGCGGCGGACCACCCCCCGAAGCGCCAGATAAGAAGTCTAGCCAGTTCCCTGCTCCCGAGTCCCCACCGCCGCTATGATGATTCGACGACCCACCGCCAGATGAGCTAGCTGTAGGCGGGGTGATGCTAGGTCGGTGGGGATGATCCATTGGCCAAGCGATCCCACTTCCTCCTCCCTCTCCTCGGTGGTCTGACGACGAGGAGGACGATCCGCCGAGGAAAGACGCGAGGAGGTCGTGGTTGGAGTTGGATGAACCGTGGTGGGTTCTGCTGTTGTGGTGGTAGTCGGAATGGTAGGGAGGATAAGAGCGGGAAGAGTGGTGGGAGTAGCGGGATGATGAACCTCCCATGGGCGAGCGAGGGGCGGAGGGGTGGTACCCATCGTGGTCTACGTAGTCGAATGGGGGGAGATAGGAAGACGTAGCGGGTTGAGAAGAGTAAAAGGAGCTCGATGGACCACCGTGCGCGTCGTATCCTGACCTGGGATATGCTGATGGTCCGGAGCTGGATGAGGGCGAGCCATAGTCGTAGTCGTACATTACACCGGATGAGGATTCGCAGGGATGCAGCCTTGCGTGGGAGGTTGTAGGCGGGATCGCGACCGAAACAGGTGTCAAGGTGGGTCGAACACCGTTCGAAGGTACTGTTCGAAGCTGGCGGTGTCTCTCGCCTGAGACGGGAATGGATGAGGTATGACTCGTAGAAGTAGGGAACGCGGCAGAGGTCGTAGACCGTGTCCTGTACTCTGTCTATGCATCGCAGTATTAGCACAAGAGGTTAGAGAAAGAGAAGGCGCATACGTCGATGTTCATACTCGGTGCATCATCCGGGCTCAACCCACTCGTATTCTTTCCTACCGGCTTATCCTCCGTCCTCTGGCGCTTCTGATTCCCACCCCCTCTCGAGCTCGTCGCCGGCTCCTGCTGCACCTCCTCCTCATCTCCCTCCTCCTCGTCCCCATCCCCGCCATCATCGCCCTTCCCGCCACCCTCTCCCGAAAAGTCACCCGGCGACCGGCTATCTTTTTCGCCATCATGCTGCGGAATTGCGCCAAGCCCACTCAGCACCAGCTCTCCAACCAGTCGCGAAAATCGAGTAGGAGAGGGACTCACGCGCATGTGCCGCTGGACGACGTCGTGGATATCGGTCGAGCAATACTGGTGCAACTTGACATGATGTCCGTTCGACGGCTTGTTCTCTAAAAATAGAACGAGGAGGATCACGATCAGCCTCTTTAAGAACATATGACGCATCCGAGAAACATATCAAGAAGCGTTCAAAGCCTGTTTGACTTTGCGACTAGAGCTTGCTGGTGTGGAGGGTGAACGTACCAAAGATGATAACCGCGACGTCGACAGAGCATAGTACTCCGAGCTCATACGCTTTCTTGAAGAGCCCATTCTTCCGCTGCACCAGGTAGAACGTAGACGGACGCGTTGAATGAATTGTCCCAAAAATAGGTGTAAGACAGAGAGAGAAATAGCTACCTTTAGAAAGGTAACGGAGCGATTGCGTTCGTGCTGAGTAAAGCGTCAGAGTCAGCTTTTATTGGCACCAACGCAGCCGCACCCATCCATGATACATTCCACTTAAATATGGAAGAAGCATAGGGGTGGGGGGGGGGGGGGTGATACAAGAATAGCACACACGTACCTTGATAGGTTGTATCTCGATTTTCCTTCGACCCATCTTTGCTGGGTCTCCGAGACTGTTATGATATGGGGAATTAGAGGATATGCGGTGAGGTATGGAGTGGTGGAGAAAGCAAAGTAACTGTAGAAGAGGTGGAAAGGCAAGGCACAAGGGCGATCAAAGCAGCGGTGTAAATGAAAGTGGCTTGGTTAAGAGAGATCGAGTGCCAGTCATCTCGGCATCGCTCGGCAGTTCAATGGCCCGCCTCGGCCTTGAACCGCGCTGATTGGCTGGCCTGATACCGCCCAGCTCGGTTCACGACAAGTCTGAGTCCCGCAAGTTGCTCTTGACCACGAACCATCCACTAAACGACCGACCTGGCCAGACGCGTAGCGTTCAAGACCGGTGTGCTCACTGGAGAGCTCTATTTCTAATGCGCCCAGACTACCGTCCAGTCTCTCTCCGAGGTTTCTCCTGGTGCTACTCAGCTTTATCGCGGGTTTTACTCTCGTCAAACGCCGTGTATCCCATCGCAAAACCCATGAACCCGACGGCACCTTTCTAGCTCGAACAATCCGCTTTCTCACCCCGCCTGCCCCGTGCTCTAATCAAGACGCGCTATATGAATGCATTCATAGGACCTTTCACACTCTCGCAATGCTCACAACTTGAACGCTAACGTTGATATGGTTGTACACGCGCTGCCCTATCTCACACTATCGACCTTGAGTGTTTCGAGCCACCCGTGTCCTATTGTCCTTCTGATCCGCTACTCTATGTCAGGCCTACCCCACAGACGTGTACCTCTCGATCTCGCGCTAGTAGTTAATCATTCGGTGGTATGGTACGACTTCGGCCCCGGCATTCTCAGTGACCACTGGTGAGTGAACCTTATGCGAACTCACTAGCTTCCATTCTGATCCTCATATTCCTCAGGGTCTTCGTGTTTGTTGTCCCCTTGGTTCACCTGGGGTGTCTCTCAGGCTCACCAGCTCGGGTTCGCTCCTGTCCGCTGAGCGGCGAAAACACCAGTCCGAACGTGCGCCTCCGCTCTGGATCGTCGGGCCGCCGTGATGTTCTCTCTCGCGATGACACAAGCTAACAGCTAGTAGATGTTCTCAAGCCAACGCCCCGCTTTAAGCACTGAAGTCTGCCTGCTTTCTACGTTCTTCGTCAGCCGCCGCGCGCTCTACCCTATCTCAGCCTCTCAGCCAGTCTCCGACTTGGTCTTTCGCGGCTTTACTCTGCTTGAAAATCCCCATCTCCTGTGAGGTGTGTTACTGGCGCTGGGAACTTCCACCGAAGAGCCGCAATCACGTCCCTATATGGAAGTCGATGGTCCACGCCTCCGGTCGTTCGTTTGTTTGTTTGGCGCCGGACCCGGCACTGGTTCGGGAGCCTCTGCATTTTGCATGAGCCCGGATCCTCGCCGATAAGTCTCATGGTCAAGCAAAAGTGTGTTCTCGTTCTCTGGGCGCGCCTGGGCAAATAGTATGTAGGATAAGTGCGTCGAGGTTTGACTTCACGAGAGCAGATGGGGATGGTGGTCGGATCTGCGCCGGGCGCCCATCATCACAGCGCCAACTCAAGTGCAGTGTTAAACGCCTCCTCTGCAAAGAACAGAGTTCTTCGGTATACGCGTACTAATCACAACCATCATGGCCGCCTTCCCGATTCTGGCATCAGATCATCAAAGGCATTACTTCGTTCTCGACGCGCAGCTCCGCGTTCTAAGTATAGCCCGGTTTGCGAAGCCTGTGAGCCAGATAGCCTAATTCGTGGGTCTGACTGCCTGACTGAGTGTGGGTGTTCGTTCTCGGACTCTGAGCTTCTGCTTCTCCCATGTGTCAGAATCAAGGTTTTGCGTTTAGCTCGACTGAAGTCGGGTGCAGAAATATGCACCCTCGAAGGGCCAGCGGAGGAGGGCTTTGGGAAACGAGATAGTCCGAGAGTCCGAGGGTCCGAGTCTGAGGAGGGCCGGACTGCGACATGTCCACAATGTGTCGCTTTTGCTCTCAACTTACTCGAAGTCAACGAGTACACATCCCCCACCTTCCCATACCTATGCTATTACACCCAATCATCTCACCAAGTGTCTGAACGCTTCGCACAAGCCTTTGCTGCGCTTATCTTGGACCAAACAGCTTTGCATCCTCAAGATTCCTTTTGATGCCTGCCAGCCACCAGACTTCGACCCTCTCGCTGCTCGCCTAGCCTAGCTTCCTGCATGGTCAATGTTTGCCACGTTCAGCTTACTGCCTTGTAGATGGGTATGGAAGGATGTATGGGAGGCTACTGCTCAGGATGCACGGCTTTCTCTCTTAGCCCACTGAGGAGGGAACATATCACCGATATATTCTTATCCCATGCTCCACCACTATGTCTCCTCCCTCAAGCACCCATTTTTGTCAACGTTGGGCTCTAATAGCACCCTGCACGTTCATGGTAGCAATGGCAACCTACGCGGTTGGTGTTCAATGTTCAATGTTCAACGTCCTCATCACAAGAACGACGTGTTCACAGCGTCTCGGTCGTCGTCATGGCTGTCACATCACACAAGTAGCACACCCACGCATACCTACAGTAGTGGTACATAGCATTTATGGATTCTTTCTCTCTCAATAAACCTATCAACGACATGAGCCCTCCATTACTTGGCTGGACGATCAAGACCATGGCGACGAAGGGGTCGAAGAAAGGGGCCGGATTTGGATTCGGACCCTCGGCCAGTCTCGTTTTCCGAAGTTCACCAGCGGAGCGTTAACACCGTGTGGCGTGTCACGATACCGATATACGCACTCGTATGTGCGCATTGTAGCCATGGGTCGCGATACCTAAAGTCTCGAGCGTCTGGAGTAAGTTGAATTTGGAGATTGCATTGACTCGGAGAAGACCAGCTGGACACTTCGTCGCACCTTGCGACTAGTGGTGCCCGTACTCAATATCTCTGGTAGAATTGATCAGTCGATGTCGTCGCCGGTAAGTTTTTCTGAGGCAGCCATGAACCTCTAGCTACGTCAGCCACTCCCCCTAGTCTTTCTTTCCACTCTTCAAGTTCAAAGAGTGATACTGCAGCGCACGCTGTCAATTCTCTGCGAGCTCGAGTTTCTCCGAAGATATCAAAGATAAGCTCGCCAGTTGCGGTAACGGTATGAGAGCGGGGCAGCGGCACCGCGCGAGGTGAGCTCTGATTCTTAGGAGTATCATGAGAACGAATCAGAACTCAGATAGGCGTTCGAATTCGGGCATACGAGAGGTAGAAGTACCTGTCCCAGCCGTGACACCAGTCTCAGGCTGAACGTCGACTTTATACATACTCCCATTTTCTTGGCCTTCTGTGTCTGTGTTCAATGAACCTCAATATAACATAACATAACGTCCAGAGTGTCCGGTGCATTTCTGTTTCAATCGACGAAGCGTCGGTATTATGGCTACTGCAGGCTGCTTAGTCATCCCACAAGAACCTGACCCGCTCCCCCAACATCTTCCACATTTCAATCTATGTGTACTTCTTTCCGGACCGACGAGCACCTCGTGAACAACGACCATGATCCTTTGCGGGAATACTTTGCTCATTGACTGGGAATGTACTGTCTCTTCTCACCTGCTTCGTGTCTTTCATGTCGAGCTTGAGGGACTGATCGCTCGCACATACATCGTCTCTAGGAACGCAGCTTTCCACCCGCAGCGTTCCCTCCCACCCATGCTTCTTCACACACACACACACACACACACACAAACCAATCATACACATTCAACCTCTGTCCTCTCTTCGACCCAGACCACTCAATATATGTGAAAGTGACGGACAGCACGCCGCCGACTCGGACGGAGAGGGTATATGAGATGGTCCTCGGTGGAGGAGGTTTGAAGAGGGATGGGACGTTGCCTATGGAGCTACAGGTTCGCCGATCATTCTGCTTTATTGGGATAGGGAAGGCTTATTGGAGTTTGGGGAGTGTCCGGAGAATACGTGGATTTGCTTGACGGGTAATATCTGGTTGACTCCTAGCCCTGATGCTCATGCTGATCATGGTTTGTCGCAGTCACCAACACACGACCATCACACCCCTCCGAGCCTACGCGCGTCCTGCAAGTCGTTCCCGTTGCGGGAGATCTTCATCTAGACCCCAGACATTGCAGAGTGGACCCGACGAGTCGCCTTGAGCTCGAGACTGCCAACTGCTCATCTCAAGAAGGTGCCTCAGCCCAACTTGAAGAAGGACCCAGCGCGTTAGTCGTCAATCTCCACGGAGGATTCTACACTCTCCATCTCCAGAAAGCGCAGTTCAAGTTCATCTGTGATCCTAACTCTAAGTCGGTGCGTTTGACTTATCCCCGGCCTAGTACAGTGGCTAGCCTGATTCTCACCTCAGACGACCGTGACGACCCCCGAGCTAGCGTGGACGTTCAACGGGACTCGTGCGTTCACTTAAAAGAAGAAGTATGCGTGTTCCACTGTTGTGTCCGTGGAAGAAGAGGGGGGAACGACCCCACTAGACCCGGATGACGACGACGATACTCCGCCTGTAGATGACGAGGAGTCCGATGAAAAGGAGTCTGGGGTGAACAGCGCTGACAGTTCGCATGCGAAGGTCGTATTGGGTATCGCAGCCTTCGTATTCATCTTGTGCGTACCGAGTCACAATATGAACTCCTCCAATGCTAACGACGTTACAGACACCTCGCCATTCGACGGACTATCTCCGCAAGCGCACGTCTTTCCTCGGTCCTGTTTCGTGCACCCGCAGGATCATATACATCTCTCGACGAGTCCTAGATGGTCACGATGTTCGAATTTCCCCACCGCATACAGGGCAGGTTCTCTCGCCCACACCCCGAGGCAGAAATCACCGCGCACGTCGACGCTGTGAAGAACAGCCGCGACTCCGATCCATTGTCTATTCGGTCCGAGACTATCCCTCTGAAGCCCAGTCCGTATGATTCAAGGTCCGGATTGCGCGCGAACGGTGGTATGATTGGAGGGTATGGTACGACATCCAGTCGTCGGTGACAGGGATAGAACTAGATATGATGGAATTGTCTTCGGCCCTTAAGTAACCTGCTTGCTACCGTTTCCGAGTCCTTCCTCCTTCCCGCCTGCCATTTCTCTGCCATCGTTTCGTCACCGCTCATCCACCTCTTTCTATCTTCTTGGTCACTCTGCCGCAGTGGCTAGTATGACTGTCCGTAGGAACACTGGGGACCTAACGGACGACGTTGATCATCTCGTTTACACTCTATGACATTTGTACTACAATCAGCCTAGGTTATTGGGTTGTGAAGATGTGCCCCATTTTCGAGTTGCTACGGGATACCAAATGTACAAGTGAACGAGGCACACTGTGACTATATTCATACGCGGATAGTAAGTAATAAGAGTACAAGACTGGCATTATTGGAAGACTACATCTCCGATGCTATTGCCGGACGCATAGCAGAAAAGGGAAGACGAGCAAAGGAGGAGCAGATTGAGGAACATACAGAGCCAGCAGGCGCGCGCAGGCGACCAGGACCTGAGACGAAGGAGGACGGAGGTGGTATGTACGAGTGAGCGAAACCACACCGAAGCCCTCTTATTGACTGGAAGCGGACTGGGAGATTTGGTCGTGTGGCCCGATAAGGTCGCTCGTGGCGTGAAAGTTGCGCTGATCCAAACTCTAACTCGGCGAGAGACCATACGCACCTCAACGAAGGACGGCGTTGGTCAGGTTTGCACGGGCGTCGACCCAACCCTGCGACGTTCCAGCAGTGGATGTTGCGTTCGTCTGAAAGCAACAAGCACAGTGATCAGCGACGCTTTATCCTTCAAGCACAATCCTTCAAGCACAAAGGTGAAAACAAAAAGAGCCAGTCCATCAGCTTTCCGTTCTTGGTCCACCCACGCCCCCTCGTTCTGCTCGGATCCTGCCTCAAAAGTGGTGTCCCTCAACGCAGTGTCCCATAGTAAGTGCGCGAGAACATGAAGTGGACCGGGGCATTCAGCAAGGGTGCCTTTGCTGCAGCCTCTCCGGCGTAGTGAAGCTCACATCTTCTGGACTGTTTGGCGGATGTGGAAGAAATGGGAGGGTACTCACGGGTGCTGTTCGTCAGTCGTCTAGTCCGACGTGGTGCTCCAAGGAAAAAATCCAGCAGCTTCAGAGATACGCGATATTCAGTTTATTATCACCCCATCAACATTCGTGGGGGAAGACAGAGACGAGTACGATTGATTGAGGAGGTTGTTGACATGGACGGAGGAAGAGAAAGGTGTATCGTCTCTAGCACCACATCAATTCTCAAATGCGGCCACATGATCAAAGCTCGCTAGTCACGCTTCCTTGTTTATTGTTTCAATGACAAACAGTGACTCCTGTAGTGACTGTAAGTATCAGTGTATATCACAAACAGTCAGTCAGTCATCTTCCACCACCACCACTACCACCACCACTACCACCACCACCACCACCACCACTACCACCACCTCCCCCTCGCCTCCTCCACCTTCACCACCACCTCCTTCACTGCTAGTACCAACCCATTCCATACATTCCTCAAGCCACATCAAAATGACCACGCTATTCACATTCCAAAGCCCCATCAGCGCCCCTCCAACCCCCCGCGACCGCAAAATCCGCCACAGACCCGCTACATCCTCTCCATTATCATGGAACTATCCCTCCTCGCCCACATCCTCGCCCTCAGACCGACAACAGCATAATACTACGTCCAGCTCAGATCGTCGACGATCTCAGTACAAGTCCCAAGGCTCAGCTCGGAATACACCCCGTGTACCCTCTTCACCAGGGTTCAACCTCACCACCTCCGCCCGAACACCAAATTCATTCTCTACACCCAAACCCCATGCACCGAGAAGCGAAGGCGACATCTCCCCCTCATCCATCCTCCTCCGCTCAAAACTAAAAGCTAAAGTCCTCGAAAAAGCCGTTCTCGAGCGAAGGAAACGACTGACGGAGTCGCAAAGACGATTGAGGGACGTGCCGAGGAGGCTGGAGTTGAGCAGTGATGGGTTCGATGTGGAGGATGTGGATATGAGTTCTGAATGTGAGGACGAGGATGGGGGGGAGGTGGATTATGAGGATGAGGTGCGCTTTCCTTCCTTTTCCCTTATTGGAGAGAACATGTCCAGAGGCTGATTGGGTTGGTAGTTGGTCACACGCATCTTATCCTCCGTCACCCGCCGCGAAACAGCCCACCGATACCGATACACCTACGCCCGCGACATCGGCTCTTCTGACCCCGCATACGAAGATCCGGACCAGTGGGAGGAGGAGCTGAATGAGGACTTGGCACGACTCGAAGAACTTGATGCACTGGATGAGGACGAGGAGTTGGCTGCGTACGCTGCGGATGCTCCTGACGAGTTCGATGAATTCGATGTGTTGGAGGGGCTGACAGCCGAGGAGCTGGAGGCGATTGGGATGGGCGCGGGGCAGGGGAGAGGGGATGACTCGACGATGGATATGTCTTGAGCCGGCTATAATACTGACTACCTGCAGCGCCCGTTGGTGGACCCCTCTTTTGTATCACTTGCTTTCTATATCGCTTTGTACTACCCAGTAGTTGTTCTTGCTATGTACCATCTACTTCACCGTCCATCCCTGTACGCCAAGTCTGAGCGAACACCCTCGACAAACAGACCGGTCAAGTCAGAGCCCTGCCCAGTGCATTGCTTGCTTCCGTGGAACCTGTCAGCTCCTGCAATCTCTCACGCGCAGTCTCTTCTGTGGGCAAGTTCTCACTCAATCATCACACATAGCGTTGAGTGCACCACTCATGCCACTTGAATCAAGACCCGGTCAAGTGCAACAAGGAACGTTCATGCTCAAGTTAATGGACATCGACAGGCGAATGCATTATGATGAATAGCCCAGACCAAGCGGTCCGATAAATAAGGTAAAGGAGGGAATGGGTTATTAAGGAAAGTATGCGAGCGCAAGTTCATCTTCGTCGTCATGAACACCTGCGTCTCATCATCATGTACTACTCAAGTCAAAGCTCCTCCATCGGCGCATCAACAAACCTCCCCTCCGGCAACTCCCCCGCGCCCAAGCTCCTCTCAGCCATCCTCTTCGCCCCAGAGGTATCAAGCAGCGTACACTTGACATAGTTCCGCTTGTCGCCGTTGTTCACGCCGAAAGACGTGCCGCAGCCGTCGGGGCTCCTGTATCAATCATAACTTATAAGCATCGCGGTCAAATGGACGGGTATAGAGGGGGGAGACGTACGAAATCGACACCGAAATCCCATTAACACCCGTGTTACTCGCCGTGTACGCGGTGAATGGACCGGCTCTTCCGTACGCGGCACCGGGGGGTAGGATCTTGAGGAACTTGTCCTTCGCCGCGCTGCACATTGTCATCAGTCAACTGAGGAGAATGGCGGTGGTATTATCAGCTCACCCTTCGAAGTACCCAGAGTACGCCCAGTTCATGTACCCGCCGTCGCCGTTAAGCGTAAAGTTGCCGCCTCGGACGTAGTACAGCTCGTATCTGCACAATCATCATAAGTTCAATCGAATCATGAGTCCAGATCCTCGAGGAGGCAACAAGCCCTCCTCCCTCCAATCCAATCCAAGACGCACCCAATAGTCCCAAAGATCGGCCTATCAAACTCATAATGCGCGCGGTAACAAGGCTCCTCGAACCACCCGACGTGCTTAGGGTGGACCATGATCATGTTGAACTCGGGGTTGCTGGTGCGCGCGTCGGCGACGGCTTTAGTCACGTATTCCCCTCGTTGCTACATAGCAGTCGTCGATGAGCAAGTCGAAGGTGAAAGAACAAGAGGAGAGCATACGTACATCTTCCTCGCTGTCCATGAAGAATATATTCATGAGCCCCTCGTACAGCATCACCGCCCACCCAGCACTACATAGCTCACATTCAGCACAATCCACAGAGAGAAACTTGGAAAAGAGACGTACATCGCAACGATAACAGCAACCGGGAGCGCCCTCTTCTCCAACTCGAACCCGGCGGCATCCCTCCCATTGATAAGCCCCACTTCACGCCTGCCGATGTTCGCACCGTGGCAGTCACCCAGGATCTCGAGGGCGGCTTGTTTGATCTCCTTACCGCGGACTTTGGTGTCTTGGTACTTCTCCATGCTGGATCGACAAAGTCAGTCAGCGTGGATGAACAGTGTCTGTGAGCGACGTACGCGATGTTACTGTGAGAATAGGTCAGTACATGGTCGGTCTAGGTTGAGAGCAGCGAGCGGTACTTACAGACAGCATTTGTCGGAGCAGAAAGGTCGATAGGCGTGCTCGCCAGCGAAACCCGGTACCGACGTACAGTCCTTGTTCGCGGAACCAAGGTTGAACCTGCAGGAGAAATTATGAGCGTTGGTCGGCTCTCAGACTTCGACATCAGGGAGAAGGCACTCACTGGAAAAATGTTGTCGGTCAAACGTCTAGGCTGTAACAGCGAATGTAGGGAAACTCACCTCGTCAGAATCTTTAATGTTCTTGACCATCGTCTAGATGAGCAGGGCGACGAGTTAGAGTAGTCCCATGCTTAGCCAACGAGGTACGCACCAAGCATCCGTCCAAGAACTTACTATCCGGAACCTTGTGGTTGCACTTGACGTCAACGTCGGGCGTGGGTGGTGGCGGCGGTGGCGGCGGGCTAGAAAAGATTGTTCAGTCGGGGTGCTCAAGGAAGCCTACGAGCAACGTGGTACTGACTCGTGTTTCTTGCCCAAGTCCAGGGACCAAACGAAGGTACCGCCGAAGCAGTACTTGCCAGCCAGCTCAGTCTTGTGCCTGGAAAACCTCGTTCAGAACGCGAGATCACATAAGCAACGAGAAACCGTCAACGCACTTCCAAGAATCGGTATCGTCGTACGTGACGAAATCGTTACCCTACAAAGATTGAGATCAGGAAGACAAACGTGGGATTTCCGAGCGAGACGACGCACCCTGTTGTACCAGTAAGTGTTCGTCTTCGAGTCGAAAGTGGGCTTGATGCCGTTCGCCTTGATCTCGTCCCAGATCTCGGTCTGAGAGAGGATGCTGGACTCGCCGGTGCACTTGCCTGCCGTTCCACCGGTGGAGAACTGGGCGAAGAGGTAAGTCGAGTGGGGGATAAACGGATGTAGATGTATAGTAACCTTGCAGCCCATTCCCTTGCAGCCGCCGACGGCGTAGGTACGTCCGTACCAAGCCATACCCAAGTTGACTGTGGGAATATAATGATCAGAATTTGACGGCGTGAGCGATCATGCTTGAGCAAGAGTGACGTACCTTTGCTGAGATCGACCTTGGCACGAGTGTACAGGCTGATAGCGTCCATGATATCGAGGGAGGAGGTGTGCGGCTTAGCGGTCCCATCCTCATCCTCGACTTTCAAGTCCCATGCACCGTGGAAGTCGTAAGCTGAGAAGCAACAGCTCAATTAGAAGGAATGCCCATGACACTTGCACTAGTTGTACTCACACATCATATTGATGTAGTCGACGTGGGTGACGACCTTGTCGATCTCGAATCCTTTCAAGAACCAGTAGCCGGCCGGGGCGGCTGAAGAGAGCACTGTGAACAAGCGATCACGCAACAAACGGAGAAAGACTCACCGACACTGACGGTCTTTCCGCTCATCGCGGCCTTGGCCTCCTTGAAGAAGGCGGTGAGAGCGACCGTATCTAAAAGGCGCCAACTCCTGTGAGCCTCCAACCGAGGAGATCGAGACGGTCATAGAACTCACCAGTAGCAGGCCCGTTCCTCTCCATAGCGGCAGGGTACTCCATATCGATATCAATCCCATCCAACCCATACTTCGCCATGAAAGTCTTGCACGAGTTGATGAACTTGCTTCGGTTCGCCTGGGTCGAGATCATGATAGAGAACAAAGTCTGAGTGGGGTCGTCCATGGAGAAAGCCCAACCACCGATGGCGATGGTGACCTTGAGGTTGGGGTTGCGCTCCTTGAGCTTGACGGTGTCTTTGAGGAGTTGGTCGTCGGCTTGTACGATCGCTGGATTCTAGTCAGTACGAGGAGTATGGGTTTAGAAGGGAAGAAAGGGGTAGGACGTACTGATCTCGTTGCCGGGAGTGATAGTAGCGAAAGCGAAGATGATGTCCGTGTACCCTTCAACATCCAAGTTCTCCGGCTTGAGCGCGTCGCAAGGACGACGAGAGCCCCATCCGGCGTAGTAACCGATCTTGCGCTTGAGGTTGGCACCGCAGGTCTTCAATGTGGGAGTACCACAGTTGGAAATACTGTCAGAAACTTGTCAGTACCAGTGAGCGATCCGCAGCTGCAGTGCCAGCTTACCAGGGCTCTCCGTTCGGGGCAGTCTTGCAGAACTGATCAGTCAGGCCACAGAATCCGTAAGCGCTGCAGCAAGCGTTCAGGAGACAGGTCTTGTTGCCGGGACTTTCGGGACCGCATTGAAGCTTGGGGTTGACACTGAACGCGATCAGCTAAAGGAAGAGAGCAGAGAGAGAGAGGGAGGAACGTACGGGATGGGAGGCGGGGTTCCACTGGAGACACAGATGACCGCGTCTCTTTGCAGGGCTGCACAACCTATGGAGAGGTTAGAACGAGGAGTGCCATGAAAGATAAGAGTGATGCGAACCTTTGAACTTGTACGTGTTCTTGTTGTACTCCTCGATCTTGGCGTTCGTGATACCGTACTGGTTCGAGATGACCGCGCAGTTAGATTCAGGGAGGACTTTGTGCTAAAGTAGAGGAGGAACCGCGTAAGCACATTATCATCGCCAAACGTTGGAATGGAACCGACCGTGAAGCAAGAGCCATCTGGGTTAGGCTTGGGAGAGATGTCCGGAAGGGTGCCGGAAGAGATGCACAGGCGTTGACCTGGAACCAATGAGACGGTTGATCAGCACCATGTCAGAACCCGAGGAAGAGTCGTTACTTACCTGGCTGCAATAGGTTACAGTTCAAGCCCGAGTTCCAGCTAGCCAACTGAGATTCGGAGATTCCAGCAGCGTTCGCGATATCCCAGCATCCACTGTGAGGCTTTCCTACGACAGCAACCTTGCAGTCTGAGCCCAACCCGAGTCAGTGATCGACGTGGAGAACCAGGAAAAGAAGCGTCTTACCGGCAGCGAACGCGATCGGTGACAAGAATGCCACAACGAGCACGAGAGACCGTAGCATCTTATGAAGAGGGGAGGAGGTGGTGACTTTCTTCCACTATTTCTCCTTCCCTTAAGTACGCAGAGAGAATAGGCTGTACGACCGCCTGAGTGCTTAAATAGGTACTGATCGGGAAGCGTTGCAATGTTGATAGCGCGACACCGCATCCCGCTTTCTTTCCATCGCACTTGCACTGCGCTCGTGGACGCGATCGTGGGATTGAATCTAGTTTGCAGAAGGACGGGAGGAGCATGGTTGCGCGGTAGCACATTGGTGGTACCTCTCTGCAGAGTTGCAGCCTGGTTGCAGCAGAGATGCTGCGTTGATGATCACGCCGGCAACCGAACCGCTCCAGAGCACCTTCGGCCTGCCCAAACGTAAGGGGGTCGTTACGGTGACCTCGTCTACCTACTTCTTGTATTTAAGCAACCCGTAGCACCGCATAGGGCGCCAGCCAGGTAGACACAATATAAGAGACAAAATACAAGAGACCACACTCTCGTTGCGAAGTATTAGAAAAATACGTGCTTTTTCGCGCCGCGATGGTGAACACTGCATCTGCTCGTCCGAGGGGTCGGAGCTCAGTGGATGCCTCCCGTGAAGCAAACAAAAAAACATAATTCCGTGCATATCGGTGCGATGGAAAAACAGCGTTCCATCCCAGGAGGTTTCTTACTAAGTAAAATAATTCCTTGCACCTGACGACTTCGGAAGCTCAAAGTGCCGAGATAGTGCTAGTACCTCGACGAAAGCTTGACGCTACATCGATGTATCTTATCTGTCACGTAGCATGGTAGATTCAGGGCGACCTCTTTGAACGTTTTCAATGGCTGACTCCAAAAACTGGGAGTCGCATTCTTCAGGCTCGTTATGAATGGCTAGATTCCTGCGTGTAGAAGCCTTTGAGGCTAGATTTCCTAGTCTACCATATTCCGAATCGATATCGCTGGTGGATTAGACACAAGATTGTACCTGTACTTTCAAGGCGATCCGGGGTTTCTGAACGTCCGGAAGTGTGAGGCCTCCCAGATCGGCGGCCCACACTTCGGACCTACATGTACAACTGACGAGGGATGTGCTTTACCGGCGTCATGATTGAGAACCGTTAGAGCTGCCGAGATCTGTACAATGCACCCGAATCCTGTCATGAAGTTGTGTGATATGGCAATGCTCTATGTATATATACACTGGTGCCACTGTTCAGCCAAGTCCCCGTGTTTCATTCTCTCTTTCAACCTCTTTGACCTTTTCCATTCCTCCCTTCTCCCTTTATCTCCTCCTCATCAACCCACCCAACGTCCTCGTAATCACTTCTCGCCTCCCCAACTGTCGACAAAGAGAATCAGCCTCGATCACCTGCTGCTGCTGGTAGTAAGAACCCGCGCCAACGAACGATCACTATCGCTACTGGAGGTCAGCATTCTTTGCGTTCACGGTGGTACATGAGCTGACGTGGATGATACGAATAGAGGATGTCGACTTGACGAAGGAGATCCCAGCTACGGCTCCTGTTGTCGAAGCCATGCGTCTGCGTATCTTCCAGGTATGTCAGGCACTCCTACGTCGTGTCAGATGACAAAGTAAGTGGACGCGTTTGTACAGCTCCAAGACCAGCTCGCGCAGGACGTTGCCAGTCCCGCTAAAGAGCCTCCCACCAAACGCGCCCGCACCACCGCCTCCGCTCCTGCTCCTGCTGCCAGTGACGACACCCCATCTGCTCCCACCCCATCTGCTCCCACCGCCGCGTCCACCAAAGCAGAGGAGAAGAAACGCAAAGTCCAACTGGAGAAGATCTTTGACAGGTCCGTTCCTCCCTCCCCCTCCCTTCCTTTCTTTTGCCTGACTATATGCGCTCCGAACAGAGTAAAAAAAAGAATGCAAACCCGACAGCGTCAAATTTCAAGGCTCCTCCAAAACCATCAAAGTCGACCAAGCCTTCGAAGCCGACGAGTTTGATGCCCTCTTGAAGACGTCGCTGGAGGGGCTGGGACGTTGATTCAGCCGACGCCGGAGAATAAGCCGAAGAGCACAATGACTATTATCAAATTCGTACGTTTCTCTCTCTTTCTTTGAGTTGGGGGAGGGTGTTGATGGCGGCGCAAGTGAA